>CAWWDK010000134.1:0-462405 GCA_963942575.1 Priocnemis perturbator | reverse complement strand
AACTCGGCGTATCTCGGCCATTTCTCAACGGATTCGTGCGAATCAAGTGTCATACGCGTTTTTAACGTCTAAAACAGACGGGGACCACGTTTTCGACGCGAAACACTCGCGGATGTCCGAGATACGAGAGTTCTTGAACGAATTGAACGAAACAACGAAACGCGGTGCATCGTGCGTTTCGCTTGCAAATCGTGAGAACTAGCAAGATTTCATCGTCCGGAAGTGTAACACGGCGTATCTCGACCATTTCTCAACGGATTCGTGCGAATCAAGTGTCATACGCGTTTGTAGCGTCTAAAACAGACGGGGACCACGTTTTCGACGCGAAACACTCGCGGATGTCCGAGATACGAGAGTTCTTGAACGAATTGAACGTATTCATCGTCCGGAAGTGTAACACGGCGTATCTCGGCCATTTCTCAACGGATTCGTGCGAATCAAGTGTCATACGCGTTTGTAGCGTCTAAAACAGACGGGGACCACGTTTTCGACGCGATACACTCGCGGATGTCCGAGATACGAAAGTTCTTGAACGAATTGAACGAATTCATCGTCCGGAAGTGTAACACGGCGTATCTCGGCCATTTCTCAATGGATTCGTGCGAATCAAGTGTCATACGCGTTTTAAGCGTCTAAAACAGACGGGGACCACGTTTTCGACGCGAAACACTCGCGGATGGCCGAGATACGAGAGTTGTTGAACGAATTGAACGAAACGCGGTGCATCATGTGTTTTGCTTGCAAAACGTGAGAACTAGCAAGATTTCATCGTCCGGAAGTGTAACACGGCGTATCTCGGCCATTTCTCAACGGATTCGTGCGAAACAAGTGTCATACGCGTTTTTAGCGTCTAAAACAGACGGGGACCACGTCTTCGACGCGAAACACTCGCGGATGTCCGAGATACGAGAGTTGTTGAACGAATTGAACGAAACGCGGTGCATCATGCGTTTTGCTTGCAAAACGTGAGAACTAGCAAGATTTCATCGTCCGGAAGTGTAACACGGCGTACCTCGGCCATTTCTCAACGTATTCGTGCTTATCAAGTGTCATACGCGTTTCTAGCGTCTAAAACAGACGGGGACCACGTCTTCGACGCGAAACACTCGCGGATGTCCGAGATACGAGAGTTGTTGAACGAATTGAACGAAACGCGGTGCATCATGCGTTTTGCTTGCAAAACGTGAGAACTAGCAAGATTTCATCGTGCGGAAGTGTAACACGGCGTATCTCGGCCATTTCTCAACGAATTCGTGCTTATCAAGTGTTATACGCGTTTCTAGCGTCTAAAACAGACGGGGACCACGTCTTCGACGCGAACACTCGCGGATGTCCGAGATACGAGAGTTGTTAAACGAATTGAACGAAACGCGGTGCATCATGCGTTTTGCTTGCAAAACGTGAGAACTAGCAAGATTTCATCGTCCGGAAGTGTAACACGGCGTATCTCGGCCATTTCTCAACGGATTCGTGCGAATCAAGTGTCATACGCGTTTTTAGCGTCTAAAACAGACGGGGACCACGTCTTCGACGCGAAACACTCGCGGATGTCCGAGATACGAGAGTTCTTGAACGAATTGAACGAATTCATCGTCCGGAAGTGTAACTCGGCGTATCTCGGCCATTTCTCAACGGATTCGTGCGAATCAAGTGTCATACGCGTTTTTAACGTCTAAAACAGACGGGGACCACGTTTTCGACGCGAAACACTCGCGGATGTCCGAGATACGAGTGTTCTTGAACGAATTGAACGAAACGCGGTGCATCGTGCGTTTCGCTTGCAAATCGTGAGAACTAGCAAGATTTCATCGTCCGGAAGTGTAACACGGCGTATCTCGACCATTTCTCAACGGATTCGTGCGAATCAAGTGTCATACGCGTTTTTAGCGTCTAAAACAGACGGGGACCACGTTTTCGACGCGAAACACTCGCGGATGTCCGAGATACGAGAGTTGTTGAACGAATTGAACGAAACGCAGTGCATCATGCGTTTTGCTTGCAAAACGTGAGAAATAGCAAGATTTCATCGTCCGGAAGTGTAACACGGCGTATCTCGGCCATTTCTCAACGGATTCGTGCGAAACAAGTGTCATACGCGTTTTTAGCGTCTAAAACAGACGGGGACCACGTCTTCGACGCGAAACACTCGCGGATGTCCGAGATACGAGAGTTCTTGAACGAATTGAACGAATTCATCGTCCGGAAGTGTAACTCGGCGTATCTCGGCCATTTCTCAACGGATTCGTGCGAATCAAGTGTCATACGCGTTTTTAACGTCTAAAACAGACGGGGACCACGTTTTCGACGCGAAACACTCGCGGATGTCCGAGATACGAGAGTTCTTGATCGAATTGAACGAAACGCGGTGCATCGAGCGTTTCGCTTGCAAATCGTGAGAACTAGCAAGATTTCATCGTCCGGAAGTGTAACACGGCGTATCTCGACCATTTCTCAACGGATTCGTGCGAATCAAGTGTCATACGCGTTTTTAGCGTCTAAAACAGACGGGGACCACGTTTTCGACGCGAAACACTCGCGGATGTCCGAGATACGAGAGTTGTTGAACGAATTGAACGAAACGCGGTGCATCATGCGTTTTGCTTGCAAAACGTGAGAACTAGCAAGATTTCATCGTCCGGAAGTGTAACACGGCCTACCCCGGCCATTTCTCAACGTATTCGTGCTTATCAAGTGTCATACGCGTTTCTAGCGTCTAAAACAGACGGGGACCACGTTTTCGACGCGAAACACTCGCGGATGTCCGAGATACGAGAGTTGTTGAACGAATTGAACGAAACGCGGTGCATCATGCGTTTTGCTTGCAAAACGTGAGAACTAGCAAGATTTCATCGTCCGGAAGTGTAACACGGCGTATCTCGGCCATTTCTCAACGTATTCGTGCTTATCAAGTGTCATGCGCGTTTCTAGCGTCTAAAACAGACGGGGACCACGTTTTCGACGCGAAATACTCGCGGATGTGCGAGATACGAGAGTTCTTCAACAAATTGAACGAAACGCGGTGCATCGTGCGTTTCGCTTGCAAAACGTGTGAACTAGCAAGATTTCATCCTCCGGAAGTGTAACACGGCGTATCTCGGCCATTTCTCAACGGATTCGTACGAATCAAGTGTCATACGCGTTTTTAGCGTCTAAAACAGACGGGGACCATGTTTTCGACGCGAAACACTCGCGGATATCCGAGATACGAGAGTTCTTGAACGAGTTAAACGAATCGCGGTGCATCGTGCGTTTCGCTTGCAAAACGTGAGAACTAGCAAGATTTCATCGTCCGGAAGTGTAACACGGCGTATCTCGGCCATTTCTCAGCGGATTCGTGCGAATCAAGTGTCATACGCGTCTTTAGCGTCTAAAACAGACGGGGACCACCTTTTCGACGCGAAACACTGGCGGATGTCCGAGATATGAGAGTTCTTGAACGAATTGAACGAATTCATCGTCCGGAAGTGCAACACGGTGTATCTCGGCCATTTCTCAACGGATTCGTGTGAATCAAGTGTCATACGCGTTTTTAGCGTCTAAAACAGACGGGGACCACGTCTTCGACGCGAAACACTCGCGGATGTCCGAGATACGAGAGTTGTTGAACGAATTGAACGAAACGCGGTGCATCATGCGTTTTGCTTGCAAAACGTGAGAACTAGCAAGATTTCATCGTCCGGTAGTGTAACACGGCGTATCTCGGCCATTTCTCAACGGATTCGTGCGAATCAAGTGTCATACGCGTTTTTAGCGTCTAAAACAGACGGGGACCACGTCTTCGACGCGAAGCACTCGCGGATGTCCGAGATACGAGAGTTCTTGAACGAATTCATCGTCCGGAAGTGTAACTCGGCGTATCTTGGCCATTTCTCAACGGATTCGTGCGAATCAAGTGTCATACGCGTTTTTAACGTCTAAAACAGACGGGGACCACGTTTTCGACGCGAAACACTCGCGGATGTCCGAGATACGAGAGTTCTTGAACGAATTGAACGAAACGCGGTGCATCGTGCGTTTCGCTTGCAAATCGTGAGAACTAGCAAGATTTCATCGTCCGGAAGTGTAACACGGCGTATCTCGACCATTTCTCAACGGATTCGTGCGAATCAAGTGTCATACGCGTTTGTAGCGTCTAAAACAGACGGGGACCACGTTTTCGACGCGAAACACTCGCGGATGTCCGAGATACGAGAGTTCTTGAACGAATTGAACGTATTCATCGTCCGGAAGTGTAACACGGCGTATCTCGGCCATTTCTCAACGGATTCGTGCGAATCAAGTGTCATACGCGTTTGTAGCGTCTAAAACAGACGGGGACCACGTTTTCGACGCGAAACACTCGCGGATGTCCGAGATACGAGAGTTCTTGCACGAATTGAACGAAACGCGGTGCATCGAGCGTTTCGCTTGCAAATCGTGAGAACTAGCAAGATTTCATCGTCCGGAAGTGTAACACGGCGTATCTCGACCATTTCTCAACGGATTCGTGCGAATCAAGTGTCATACGCGTTTTTAGCGTCTAAAACAGACGGGGACCACGTTTTCGACGCGAAACACTCGCGGATGTCCGAGATACGAGAGTTGTTGAACGAATTGAACGAAACGCGGTGCATCATGCGTTTTGCTTGCAAAACGTGAGAACTAGCAAGATTTCATCGTCCGGAAGTGTAACACGGCGTACCTCGGCCATTTCTCAACGTATTCGTGCTTATCAAGTGTCATACGCGTTTCTAGCGTCTAAAACAGACGGGGACCACGTCTTCGACGCGAAACACTCGCGGATGTCCGAGATACGAGAGTTGTTGAACGAATTGAACGAAACGCAGTGCATCATGCGTTTTGCTTGCAAAACGTGAGAACTAGCAAGATTTCATCGTGCGGAAGTGTAACACGGCGTATCTCGGCCATTTCTCAACGAATTCGTGCTTATCAAGTGTCATACGCGTTTCTAGCGTCTAAAACAGACGGGGACCACGTCTTCGACCCGAAACACTCGCGGATGTCCGAGATACGAGAGTTGTTGAACGAATTGAACGAAACGCGGTGCATCATGCGTTTTGCTTGCAAAACGTGAGAACTAGCAAGATTTCATCGTCCGGAAGTGTAACACGGCGTATCTCGGCCATTTCTCAACGGATTCGTGCGAATCAAGTGTCATACGCGTTTTTAGCGTCTAAAACAGACGGGGACCACGTCTTCGACGCGAAACACTCGCGGATGTCCGAGATACGAGAGTTCTTGAACGAATTGAACGAATTCATCGTCCGGAAGTGTAACTCGGCGTATCTCGGCCATTTCTCAACGGATTCGTGCGAATCAAGTGTCATACGCGTTTTTAACGTCTAAAACAGACGGGGACCACGTTTTCGACGCGAAACACTCGCGGATGTCCGAGATACGAGTGTTCTTGAACGAATTGAACGAAACGCGGTGCATCGTGCGTTTCGCTTGCAAATCGTGAGAACTAGCAAGATTTCATCGTCCGGAAGTGTAACACGGCGTATCTCGACCATTTCTCAACGGATTCGTGCGAATCAAGTGTCATACGCGTTTGTAGCGTCTAAAACAGACGGGGACCACGTTTTCGACGCGAAACACTCGCGGATGTCCGAGATACGAGAGTTCTTGAACGAATTGAACGTATTCATCGTCCGGAAGTGTAACACGGCGTATCTCGGCCATTTCTCAACGGATTCGTGCGAATCAAGTGTCATACGCGTTTTTAGCGTCTAAAACAGACGGGGACCACGTTTTCGACGCGAAACACTCGCGGATGTCGAGATACGAGAGTTGTTGAACGAATTGAACGAAACGCGGTGCATCATGCGTTTTGCTTGCAAAACGTGAGAACTAGCACGATTTCATCGTCCGGAAGTGTAACACGGCGTATCTCGGCCATTTCTCAACGGATTCGTGCGAAACAAGTGTCATACGCGTTTTTAGCGTCTAAAACAGACGGGGACCACGTCTTCGACGCGAAACACCCGCGGATGTCCGAGATACGAGAGTTCTTGAACGAATTGAACGAATTCATCGTCCGGAAGTGTAACTCGGCGTATCTCGGCCATTTCTCAACGGATTCGTGCGAATCAAGTGTCATACGCGTTTTTAACGTCTAAAACAGACGGGGACCACG
The DNA here is from genome assembly GCA_963942575.1 of Priocnemis perturbator. Taxonomy (NCBI): domain Eukaryota; kingdom Metazoa; phylum Arthropoda; class Insecta; order Hymenoptera; family Pompilidae; genus Priocnemis; species Priocnemis perturbator. The sequence continues at coordinate 456,269 of CAWWDK010000134.1, read as the reverse complement.
TTTTCGACGCGAAACACTCGCGGATGTCCGAGATACGAGAGTTGTTGAACGAATTGAACGAAACGCGGTGCATCATGCGTTTTGCTTGCAAAACGTGAGAACTAGCAAGATTTCATCGTCCGGAAGTGTAACACGGCGTATCTCGGCCATTTCTCAACGTATTCATGCTTATCAAGTGTCATGCGCGTTTCTAGCGTCTAAAACAGACGGGGACCACGTCTTCGACGCGAAACACTCGCGGATGTCCGAGATACGAGAGTTGTTGAACGAATTGAACGAAACGCGGTGCATCATGCGTTTTGCTTGCAAAACGTGAGAACTAGCAAGATTTCATCGTCCGGAAGTGTAACACGGCGTATCTCGGCCATTTCTCAACGGATTCGTGCGAAACAAGTGTCATACGCGTTTTTAGCGTCTAAAACAGACGGGGACCACGTCTTCGACGCGAAACACTCGCGAATGTCCGAGATACGAGAGTTCTTGAACGAATTGAACGAATTCATCGTCCGGAAGTGTAACTCGGCGTATCTCGGCCATTTCTCAACGGATTCGTGCGAATCAAGTGTCATACGCGTTTTTAACGTCTAAAACAGACGGGGACCACGTTTTCGACGCGAAACACTCGCGGATGTCCGAGATACGAGAGTTCTTGAACGAATTGAACGAAACGCGGTGCATCGAGCGTTTCGCTTGCAAATCGTGAGAACTAGCAAGATTTCATCGTCCGGAAGTGTAACACGGCGTATCTCGACCATTTCTCAACGGATTCGTGCGAATCAAGTGTCATACGCGTTTTTAGCGTCTAAAACAGACGGGGACCACGTTTTCGACGCGAAACACTCGCGGATGTCGGAGATACGAGAGTTGTTGAACGAATTGAACGAAACGCGGTGCATCATGCGTTTTGCTTGCAAAACGTGAGAACTAGCAAGATTTCATCGTCCGGAAGTGTAACACGGCGTACCTCGGCCATTTCTCAACGTATTCGTGCTTATCAAGTGTCATACGCGTTTCTAGCGTCTAAAACAGACGGGGACCACGTCTTCGACGCGAAACACTCGCGGATGTCCGAGATACGAGAGTTGTTGAACGAATTGAACGAAACGCGGTGCATCATGCGTTTTGCTTGCAAAACGTGAGAACTAGCAAGATTTCATCGTGCGGAAGTGTAACACGGCGTATCTCGGCCATTTCTCAACGAATTCGTGCTTATCAAGTGTCATACGCGTTTCTAGCGTCTAAAACAGACGGGGACCACGTCTTCGACGCGAAACACTCGCGGATGTCCGAGATACGAGAGTTGTTGAACGAATTGAACGAAACGCGGTGCATCATGCGTTTTGCTTGCAAAACGAGAGAACTAGCAAGATTTCATCGTCCGGAAGTGTAACACGGCGTATCTCGGCCATTTCTCAACGGATTCGTGCGAATCAAGTGTCATACTCGTTTTTAGCGTCTAAAACAGACGGGGACCACGTCTTCGACGCGAAACACTCGCGGATGTCCGAGATACGAGAGTTCTTGAACGAATTGAACGAATTCATCGTCCGGAAGTGTAACTCGGCGTATCTCGGCCATTTCTCAACGGATTCGTGCGAATCAAGTGTCATACGCGTTTTTAACGTCTAAAACAGACGGGGACCACGTTTTCGACGCGAAACACTCGCGGATGTCCGAGATACGAGAGTTCTTGAACGAATTGAACGAAACGCGGTGCATCGTGCGTTTCGCTTGCAAATCGTGAGAACTAGCAAGATTTCATCGTCCGGAAGTGTAACACGGCGTATCTCGACCATTTCTCAACGGATTCGTGCGAATCAAGTGTCATACGCGTTTGTAGCGTCTAAAACAGACGGGGACCACGTTTTCGACGCGAAACACTCGCGGATGTCCGAGATACGAGAGTTCTTGAACGAATTGAACGTATTCATCGTCCGGAAGTGTAACACGGCGTATCTCGGCCATTTCTCAACGGATTCGTGCGAATCAAGTGTCATACGCGTTTGTAGCGTCTAAAACAGACGGGGACCACGTTTTCGACGCGATACACTCGCGGATGTCCGAGATACGAAAGTTCTTGAACGAATTGAACGAATTCATCGTCCGGAAGTGTAACACGGCGTATCTCGGCCATTTCTCAACGGATTCGTGCGAATCAAGTGTCATACGCGTTTTTAGCGTCTAAAACAGACGGGGACCACGTTTTCGACGCGAAACACTCGCGGATGTCCGAGATACGAGAGTTCTTGAACGAATTGAACGTATTCATCGTCCGGAAGTGTAACACGGCGTATCTCGGCCATTTCTCAACGGATTCGAGCGAATCAAGTGTCATACGCGTTTGTAGCGTCTAAAACAGACGGGGACCACGTTTTCGACGCGATACACTCGCGGATGTCCGAGATACGAAAGTTCTTGAACGAATTGAACGAATTCATCGTCCGGAAGTGTAACACGGCGTATCTCGGCCATTTCTCAACGTATTCATGCTTATCAAGTGTCATACGCGTTTCTAGCGTCTAAAACAGACGGCGACCACGTCTTCGACGCGAAACACTCGCGGATGTCCGAGATACGAGAGTTGTTGAACGAATTGAACGAAACGCGGTGCATCATGCGTTTTGCTTGCAAAACGTGAGAACTAGCAAGATTTCATCGTCGGGAAGTGTAACACGGCGTATCTCGGCCATTTCTCAACGGATTCGTGCGAATCAAGTGTCATACGCGTCTTTAGCGTCTAAAACAGACGGGGACCACGTTTTCGACGCGAAACACTCGCGGATGTCCGAGATACGAGAGTTCTTGAACGAATTGAACGAAACGCGGTGCATCGTGCGTTTCGCTTGCAAAACGTGAGAACTAGCAAGATTTCGAGTGTAGCCCAATTGCGCACAAGACCGATTGCGCACGTGCCGATTGCACACGTTCCAATTGCGCACGTCCCGATTGCACACGTCCCGATTGAACACGTTCCGTTTGCACACAAGACCTATTGCGCACGTTCCTTTTGCGCACAAGACCGATTGCTCACGTTCCGATTGCACACGAGCCGATTGCGCACGTCCTGAAGACGATGTCCCGTTTTCACACAAGCACTATTGCGCACGTCCCTTTTGCGCACAAGGCCGTTTGCTCACGTTGCGATTGCACACGGACTGTTTGCGCACAAGACTCATTGCACACGACGATTGCATACGGGCCGGCTGCAACCCGGATCAATTGCACACGGGCGAGTTGCATAGTAAAGTGCCAATAAAATAGTGGATGGACAGTGCGTATTTACATTGCGGGCTACGTGTCAACGGCGTGACGTTCATGGACGTTAAATGTAACATAAATAGTGCAGAGTTACAGTGCGGGGCGCGTGGAATATCTGCAGAATCGTTCCCGCGCCAGCCTGAACCATTCATATAGAGAATCACTCGTGAAATCGACTTGTAAAGTTTGAAAATACATGTGACACGTGGGAGCATAACCGGATCCAAGGTGGCCTAAATCGTCCGTCGTTCGGAACAAGGCACAATTTCTTCGAAAATCATCTTTGACATGGTTCTAACTCATTCAAAAGAAACTAAGGAGCACGATTGAAAGGTATGTATGGATCGAATTAGTTTGTTTTCCGGTTATTTTATGAAATGGCTATGTTATTTTTATAAGTAAAGAGGCTCGTCATTAATGAATATAAATCTTTTTATTTCAGATATCATACTGTATCAACACTGCATTAGCTAATAGTTACTTTAAGGTTTTATGCAAGTGAACTTGGAGACTGGATTATAGAGATGGTTACAGAAGCTATAACGTCTTTGAGTCTACAGGACGCAAAAGAACGCAGTATAGTTCTAAGGACATTCAAGATTAATGCGGTGGTGAATGGCACGGGCCAAATTTAGGGTGACAAATTGCTCTGAATACATCATGTGTAAGCAACTAATAAGAATAGACTTAAAGGGTGTGTATGCAATAACATGTGAAATGAAATGTATAATTTTGTTTGTAATTGAAGTGCTCGCGTAGATGGAAAGCGAGTGGATAGTGGACGGGTGAGTGGCAAGTAAGCGCAGGCGGTGAAGTTATGAGAACACAATAAACTATTTATTTACGACACTAAATAACAGCTATTTACACACTGAGTGAACCCGTGGTGAGTTGCACCGTACGAGAAAATAATGAGAGAGAAGAGTTGATGTGAAACCGTCCGAAAAGAGAAGTGTTGCTATAGCACAAGAAGTGACGTCCGCGTGATACAATGGTTGCGAGGTGAGTGAGAATAAAAGGCGGGCGCCGGAAGCGCACCGGCTCGTCACGTGAGATCTCGAAAGTAATCGATTAGATCTGTATTGATCTCTGATAGGTGGACAAGTTATCGATTCGAGATCTCGCATGAGTGATGAGCGTGAAGTGAGGTGAAGTTGGTCGGTAATATAGATTTCTCTGACATTTCCGCCCGCCATCAGCGAGTGCGCTGATGTAATTGAAGTTGATGTCCAGGTGTAAGTTGGATCACCCCGTGTGGTGAAGTGGGAGTGGCGCAAGCTTTGCGATTGGCCGCATGAGAGTGGTTGCTGCCGTCTTGATGGTCACTACCCTGGTGAGACCGTCCTTCCCTGGATGGAGTGTGATGACCCGTGCTAGTGGCCATTTGGATGGTGGGAGTCTCTCATCGGTGATGAGCACGAGTGAACCCACCTTGATGTCATTGGAGGGATGATGCCACTTGGAGATTGATTGCTGCCGTTGTAGGTAGTGAGCCGACCATTGATTCCAGAATTGTTGAAGTTTTTGTTGAAGTAGTTGCCATCGAGAGAACCGACCGATTTTCACATCGTCGAGTGACGGTTCAGGCAGGGTTGTAAGCGCACCGCCTGAGAGAAAGTGGCCAGGGGTGAGTGCTGAGATGTCGTCGGGGTCGTCGCTGAGTGCCTCCAGTGGTCTTGAATTTAAGACCGCCTCTATTTGAGTAAGCACCGTGGTGAGCTCTTCAAATGTGAGCAAGGTGTCGCCCACAGTGCGACGGAGGTGAAACTTCATAGACTTCACCACCGCTTCCCATTTGCCACCCATGTGTGGCGCTGCAGGTGGGTTGAAGTTCCATTGAGTTCTGTCCCTTGACAGAATTGAAGTGATGGCCTGATGTTCTCGAGTGCTCTGGATGAATAGTTTCTGGAGGCTGATGTCTGCACCGACGAAATTGGTGCCGCAATCAGAGTAGACCGTGTGTGGGATGCCCCGTCGTGAGGTGAACCGGCGGTAAGCGGCAATGAATCCTTCCGTGGAATAGTCGCTTACCGTCTCAAGGTGGACTGCTGAAGTGCTAAAACAAACAAAAATGCAGATCCACCCCTTTGAAGTTTTCGCGCCGCGACCCTTCCAAGTCTTCATGGAGTATGGCCCGGCGTAGTCCACACCCGTGTGGTGGAAAGCCCGAGATGGTGAGACTCGTGACTCTGGCAGCTGGCCCATAAGTTGCTGGGCTCGTATCCCTCTCTGTCGTGCACAGGGCATGCACCGAAGGATGTGGGACTTTACTGGCGCCCTGCCTCCAATAATCCAAAAAGATTGTCGTACAGTTGCCAGAGTGAGCTGAGTGCCGCCATGGAGAGTGCGTTGATGTGCGTCGTCTATAACCAGCGACGATAGTCGTGAATGGCGAGGTAGTATGACTGGGTGTTTTTCGTCGTGGCTGAGTGCTGACAGGTTGAGCCGGCCGCCGACTCGTACGACTCCTTGGTGATCCAGGAATGCAGTAAGGCGGTTGAATGGGTGATTCTTCGGCAATGTCCCATGTAAGCTAAGCGTCCTCAGCTCATGTGAAAAAAATGCCGCTTGAGTTGACTTAATCCAAAAAATCCGAGCTCTTTCCATGTCAGCACATTGAAGTGACGTGATTGGTGATGAGTCTGAAGTTCCCTTGAATTTTGAAAGTGCTCTGAAACAAATAGCCGTGAGTCGAAGTAGTTTGTGAAGTGAAGAGTATTTGTAGATGAGGTCCCAATGGTAGTCGATTTTGGGCGCGGCTGCCGTAAGTGAAATGCCTGGACGAGCTTCTAGTGCACATGAGTCGTCCAATTCCGTCGGTTGAGGTGGCCATGAGGCTGGTGATTGTGTTATCCATAGTGGTCCCGTCCACCATAGGGCATGCCTTTCGAGTTCCTTTGTGGTTACGCCCCGCGAAGCGCAATCAGCTGGGTTTGATGTTCCCGGTACATGTCTCCAATGACCAGTTGGAGTGAGTTCTTGAATTTGTGTCAATCTATTCCGTACGAAATCCTTCCACCGTGAGGGGTGAGTCTTGATCCATGTGAGGGTGACTTGTGAATCCGTCCACATATGAGTATCCGTAATCTTGTATTGTAGAGTGGCTGTGACGTGCTTCACGAGTTTTGAAAGTAGCAGCGCTGCAAAGAGTTCTAATCTCGGGATAGTGAGTGTCTTGATTGGAGCTACTTTAGTTTTTGATGTGACGAGTGAAGCCTTGGCGCCTGTGGACGGTGAAGTTGTCACAATGTACACTACCGCTGACATTGCGAGTTGAGATGCATCAGAGAAACCGTGAATTTCAACCGTGGATTTCGTGTAAGTGTGGAACCACCGTGGTATTCAGAGCTTGGCCAAGCATTTGAAGTCTTCTCTGATAGCCAACCATCGTGTTGAAATTCTGACCGGTAATGGGTCATCCCAGTTGAGTTTGTGCAACCAGAGTTCCTGGAGAAGCATCTTTGCTCTGATTACAACTGGTGAAATGAAGCCGAGTGGATCAAATATCTGTGCCACTTCAGATAGGACGTGTCTCTTTGTAAGTGCTCCCGCATGGTCTTGAAGTTGTGGAAAGAAGGTGAAGTTGTCAGTTTGAGGGTGCCACCGTAGTCCGAGTATTTTGGTCGCGCAGTCGTCGAGAGATATTGATGTCGATGCTTCATTTGAGGAAGTTGCCTTGAGGAGATCGTGACTTGTTGAGTGCCACTTTGCCAAAGGAAATCCGCCCGCGTTGCACAATCCCGTTAATTGTTTAGCAACCCGTTTGAGTTGACGCACTGAATCCGCACCCCCGAATATGTCGTCAACGTATCTTCCCTTCGTGATTGATGGTAAGGCAAGTGGATAGTGTTGGCCCTCGTCTTCAGCCAACTGCAAGAGTGTTCTTATCGCCAAAAATGGAGCTGCCTTTGTTCCGTATGTAACCGTAGTGAGGTGGTATGAAATTTCATTGAAGTTCTCGTCAATCCACAATATTCGCTGCAGATCCCAATCATCCTTGTGTACCCGTATCTGCCTGTACATCTTGGTGATGTCAGTTGCGAATATGTGACGGTGATGTCTGATCCAAGTGAGCACATCCGTGACGTCCAGCAGTAGATTTGCACCTGTGTACATGAGGTCATTTAGAGATTTCCCAGATGATGTGGAACTTGAGCCATTGAACACAACCCGTAGTTTTGTTGTGGTGCTGTCAGGCCGTAGGACTCCGTGGTGAGGCAAATAATATGGTTGAAGTGAAACCTGAGTCGACGTGCCACCGTGTGAGACCCTCAACCCTCCTGAAGCCGAAGCTTCATGTGCCAAGGTCATCTCACTAGTAACACTGCCAACATCAGGCTTACCTTGTTGAGTTATCCGTGGTGAGTTGCCTGCCACTGGTTGCATTTGTCCAAGTGTTTCATATTCCCTCATGAATGAAGTGTACATTTGTTTGTATGTGTCATCTCTTGAGAATTTCCTTAAAGTGCGTTGAAGGCACTGATGTGCCGTTGAATATGAAGTTCCTAGGACTGATGTTGGAGATTTTAATGGTATTCGCACAGTATACCGTCCAGATGTGTCACGAGAGTGAGTTGAATTGAAGTGATCCTCGCACTTTTGCTCCTCAGGTGTCAGTTTGTTAACGTTGTCCATCCTAACCTCCTCTTGAGTCCAAAATTTGGTTAAGAGCTCTTGAAGTTCACAATTTTGACGTTGCACTGACACATGGTAAGCATGAGATTACACTGCAGGAGCTGATGACACTGGGCCTGTAATAAGCCACCCAAATATTGAGTGCTGTGCTATTGGCATTGATGGATCGCCCTTGATGACGTCAGGCAAAATGATGTGACCATAGAAACTTGCTCCCAAAACTATATCAATTTTGCGTGGTGTGGTGAAGTCTGGATCTGCCAGCTGCAGGTTCTTGAGGTGAGGCCATGAGTGACTCCGAGGCTGGAATGATGGCAGTATTGATGTCACATTCTTTAAGATGTGTGCTCTCACCGTGACAGTTTCCTTGCTGTAAATTGACTGCAGCTTGAGTGACACCACGCCTCTTGTTTCTGCTGATTTTGTTCCACCAATGCCAAGGATGGAGATTGACGAGTGTTGACGTGGTACGTTAAGGTCCTTGATGAGTTTCTCCGTGACAAAAGAGAGCTCTGATCCAGGATCTATTAACAGACGAGTGATTTGATTGCATACCGTGGAGTGCACCGTGGCTATTGCTGTGGCGAGCAGCGATGAGTCGGTTCCTGTGACGTGCACTGAATTCTTCATTGTGACGTGCTGATTCTTGATCTCCCTGTTGACGTGCTCCGTTTCTTGAGGTGAGGTGAGTTGCGTGACGACTGCACCGACATCCTATTGACGTGCTGATGTGTTTGGCCGTGTTGAGGAGGCGGATGAAGTAGTTCCGTGGTAGGCATTATCGTGCAGCATAGTGTGGTGCCTGCCAGAGCAATTTGCGCAGCTCATGGCGTTGCGACAGGCAGCCACACTGTGCCGTCCCAAACAATTAAAACAAAGCCGCTTCGCAACGACTATTGCCCGGCGTTGAGTGACTCCGAGATTGCGGAACTTTTCACATCTCACCATGAAGTGCTCTTCATGGCAGCAATCACACACATATTTAGATGATGTGGGCTCTTGCCGTGGTTGACGTGCAGGCGTTGACGTGCTCGCGGTGTGTGAGGTGCGCCGTGGTTGTTGCTGCTGCTGTGATGTGGAGCCTTCAACCCTTTCGAGTGCGCGCGCTCGAGCGCGTATGAAGTCCTCCAGTTTCGTGAACGTGGGATATTCCGTCGAGTTCCCCAGTGACGTTTCCCACTGTTCATATGTGGCCCGATCGAGCTGCCTGGTGAGGTGGTGAATGAGGATGCAGTCACCGAGATCTGCCACTTCGAGTGACTGCAGAGCCGTCCGTGCTTCCGCCGTTCGTGAGATCAGTTCCGTGAGTCCTTTCGCCGTTCCTTGATTGGCGCTCCGTCGCATGAGGTGGGTGAGTTGGGAGTCGATCAGCAACCTCCTGTTGCGGTATCTCCGCTCCAGCAGCTCCCACGCTGGTTGAAATGATGTTGCGCTGACCGGTAGATTGGCTACGACCGAGGCTGGTTCTCCGACCAAGCAGCCACGGAGGTAATGGACACGTGCAATGTCACTCAACTTGGGGTTGTTGGTGACAAGTTGAGTGAAGAGATCTGAGAATGAGGGCCATTCCTTATAATCGCCCTTGAATGTGGGCAGAGTGATGTCCGGGAGTCTTGTGTGAAGTGTGTCCGTGGTTGTCCGTGTATCCGTGGTTGCTCGTGTCTCCGTTTGAGATGCCACCGTGAGTGCCCTTTTTAGTTTTATGAGGTGGAGCCGCGCCGTCCGATATGCTTTGGCCTCCCTGCCGTGTGAGTCCTCGTTAAAATAGGGATGACGGAGGTGTCGGGCCGGCCAGTTGAGTTCGAAATGGGTGTGTTGCTCCGCGAATTTGAGGTGTGTCCGTTCCAAGTGTTGAGTCATGAATTCGACTTCGTCCAGATCGTAGATGACGAGATTATTAGGATCTATTTCCATAATGGTTTCGATCTCATTCAATCGGCTCAGTTGAGTGCAGGCCATGATTGTGAGTTCGGTTGGGAGTGCTGCCGGTGATGTGCTCCGTGTGACGGGTGGTTTTGAAGTGCCGGCTTTTCGCGAGGAGTGCGCCGTTGTGCCATCTTTGGGCGGAGCGAGTGAGACTGCCGGTGTTGTTATGGCAGGTGGTGTGATGGCCGGTGTTGTGATGGCCGGTGTGGTGGGAGGGGGCTCTTCGACCTCAACCACCTCGTGGCTCGCTGCCCATGACTCTTCTTCACCCTTGTCGGCCATCTTGATTGGCGATTTGAAGTGTAACCGTAACCGTAACCGTCTTTGCACTGCACGAACTCTCACTCACTATTCGCGATAGCCACCGATTCCACTATCCGGCTCGAAGGACCAGAATGTTTGTAATTGAAGTGCTCGCGTAGATGGAAAGCGAGTGGATAGTGGACGGGTGAGTGGCAAGTAAGCGCAGGCGGTGAAGTTATGAGAACACAATAAACTATTTATTTACGACACTAAATAACAGCTATTTACACACTGAGTGAACCCGTGGTGAGTTGCACCGTACGAGAAAATAATGAGAGAGAAGAGTTGATGTGAAACCGTCCGAAAAGAGAAGTGTTGCTATAGCACAAGAAGTGACGTCCGTGTGATACAATGGTTGCGAGGTGAGTGAGAATAAAAGGCGGGCGCCGGAAGCGCACCGGCTCGTCGCGTGAGATCTCGAAAGTAATCGATTAGATCTGTATTGATCTCTGATAGGTGGACAAGTTATCGATTCGAGATCTCGCGTGAGTGATGAGCGTGAAGTGAGGTGAAGTTGGTCGGTAATATAGATTTCTCTGACAAATTTCAACTTTATTTTTTTTATTTTACTTATAATAGAATTATGTCTGAAAATATATATCCTGTTATGGATTATAGAAACGACCATTCACTGCCGGTTGAAGCCAAGACACCTTCTGATCATAATGAAGTCCTGGACGAGGATAGAGATGTTTGAAGCAATTCCGATTCCGCACTACAAATTTGGAAAATAGTAACATAAAGATATTAATAATAAGATTACAGAGAAGACTGCTACCAGAGAATACATTAATATTTTACAAAGTATTAACGTATTTACGTCCTCAATATAACCATTGCCCCAATGGAAATCTGAATTTACAGGACACAAAAGAATGCTGTATCCCGGACTAAGCGAATGCAAGATGGTTGCGTTGGGGAACAGCAGGAGCCAATTGTTTCTTTTAAAAGAATGAATCCGAGTGGATCGTGACACAAAAGATTAATTGTTTCACGTTAAATGTCGAGGATTTCTTGGATATCCATTTAAATCAGTCCCTTTCAGGGCTACAACGTGAATCCAAACGTTGACAACTCTCGTTCAATAAAATTTCCTATGTACACACGTATAATTATTTCAATGGCTTGTATGAAAGTACTGTTGTGCCGGCCTATTGGCATCGACTAGTTTACTTTAAGATACGCGAAATGTAGTAGGTGGTAACGAAATCGAGTTCGAAAGTCTTTCAGTTCAAGAGTTTTATTTTAGGACTAACTGACAGAGTGACGGTGTCTATGCCAGGACTGGAGATGGTCTTTTGCGGTCCTGGGGACCTTTATATGTTTCTAAAAGGAGCTTGGAGGTGGAATTTGAAAAAGGACAGAATGTTTTAGAAAGGAAGTATTTTTGGAGTTTGCTCAGATGTTGATACGTAATCAAAGTGAAATTTTATCATTATGTCAAGCTCAACAATTGAAGGGAATTTTTATGGGTTTATGTTCCTGTTGAGGGTTTGCTTACTTTGGCGGAACATTTGGCAACGGAAAGGTTTATCGGTAGGTTTGTTCAGGATGGAATTTGTGGAAGTCCGACTAATGTGACGATTGGATTGGAAAATGTGATAGGAAGGCATAACAGTACGTTATTTCCAGAGTTAGATGACTACAATCGGAATGACCGTCTAGGTTTCCATGTAGAAGGGAGACCGTGCGAAATGACAAAATGGGCAAATGACGTAGAAATGTGCAGGGTATATGAAAGTTTTGTCGGGCTAAAATCCAAACAATTTGAGATCTCAGATTGAATCAAATGTTGTATGGGGATGTTCGATTGTCTTCAAGAATCGATTTTATAAGGTAAACAATAGATTCGTCGAAAAGTCGTGGATAATAATTGTTATGTTGGTTGGTTGCTACGCGCCGTAGAATCGATTTTGTAAGTTAAGTAATCGTTAATAATAAATAGAATGATTGGTTGGTTATTACGTCGAAGATTCTATTTTTTAGAATTATAACATACCTACAAACATTTAATGAAATTTGAAACCTGAAATTGGTTAGTTTTTGAACTTTCACAACTTTCATAAATACCTGCATATTTATACATTATTTGCCCATTTTCTCATATTTCTGGGTCCCTCTTGTATATTGAAACCAAGTATGTCATTCCGCTTGTAGCCATCTAACGCTGACAACAACATACTTCCATATGGCTTCCATACAAGCCATAGAAATAATCAGGAATATTTTATTGAACGAGAGTTGTCAACATTTGGAATCACTTTGAGGCCCTGAAAAGGGCTGTTTTGAATGGATATCATGGAAATCCTTGAAACTTGACATCAGAAAACCAGTCGCTTGTCTCCTGCGGCACACAGATTGATTCTCTTGAAACCAAGATTTAGCTCCAGCTGTTCCCTACCACTTCCACTCTGCGTTTGCTTAGGCCTGCATACAGCTTTCTTTTGTGACCAGTAGATTCCGGTTTCAATTAGGACAGTGGATATGTTGTGGATGAAAAGATGTTATTGCTTGTGTAATCTTCTTTATAATCCAGCCGACGATAGGATTGCAAATAGCACAAAAATCAGCAATCAGAAGTCCACAGAATCTAGTTGCATAGAACCTTAAAGTAATTATATCCACGCAAGTAAAACTCTACAAGAATTCAACATAACCTCGACTATATCAACATGTATACATACATATATACTGACTTAGAATTGTTCGAGAAGCACGCGGGTCTCTCTTTTATAGGGATTTTTGTAAATTACACGTTTTTGTGTCATTTTAATTGATTCGAACCCACGCCCTTTCGGACTGGTGCCTAAAGAACGAAAAGGATACTTGGAGGAACAGGCGAGGACGGAAACAGAAAGGTGCAATCTCTCTCTCCCGGGTTTTTGCACAGTTTTCCCTGGGAGCGACGGGTGAATGCCGGAGACGAGTGCTTCCGACGGCCGTGCAAGCTATCTTGGAATCCACATGCACCGAGAAATCATCATTTCCTCCTAATAATTCGGAAGATACCGTACAAACGATTTCGTCCGGAAGAAGGAGCTGAGAGCGGCCTGGAGGTCCATCGCTACCTGAAGATATAGGCATAAAGTATTGTTAAATTAATAGGATAAGAACGTTCAGTCATTTATTCAAAATGAGTCGGAGAAAGAGAAATGCAAAGCGAGCTAGGTAGGTTGGTAAATTATACATCAGGATCGGAAATTTCAAATGGGTTAGAGGTCGAGGATGTGGCCGTTGAAAATTGTCCCGTACAACCTTTGCCTAAAACAAGGGGATTTGAAATTGTAAGTATGGTGCCAGCAGAAGGAAATTCTGTTGTGGAAAATCTGCTAAATGAAGGATCTGTCGGGGAAATTGATAGTGCCAGTACTTTTATTGACCCCGCTAAAAACAATCGGAGTTTTATGTCTTTTAAATTCGCAGCGGAATCAATACCCAAATTCGATGGAAATTCATGTTCATTACAAAAATTTATTAGTCAGAGTGAGTTGGCGAATTCGGTCATAAATCCCAGGGAACGAAAAAACCTTTTCCTTTTAATTAAAAATCGGATTGGGGGTCGAGCTGAGCGGCTAATAGCAAACCGTCAACAGCCCAGGAATCTAGAAGGACTTTTAGACTTATTAAGATCTATTTATTTGCGATCTTTTAATTTAGACCAAATACAAGATAAAATGAAAGAAATTAAGCAGGGTTGAAATGAAAATTTAAAGGATTATCGGTTGAGAATTGAAGATATTCTTAATCAGGGAAGAGAAGTCGCAAAAGGAAAATTTTCGAAGGAACAATGCCAGGGAATAACAATGTTCTTGAATAAGACAGCCGTTCGGAAATTTCGTTTAGGTCTTCAAAATAATCTTTTAAGTAATATGCTGATAGATCAAAGTCAAAATTTGTTACAGATCGTGGACGAAGCACTATTTTGCGAACAGGAAATTACTTAAAATCTGTGGACTCACACGTTATACTCTTCAAAACACAAAAATCTATCAAACAATTACAGATTATCGTAAATGCTATCAATGTGGAAAATTATGCCATATACGAAGAAATTGTTCTCAGAATTGAATGAGTCAGCCTCACTCACAGAATTTCAATTGTACCCGTTGCAATATTTGCGGAGACCCGAATCACACGGGGAACGAGTGCTTTAGAAGGCCGAAAGGAAATTATTGGCCTGTACAAAGAGCGCAGGAACCTGGAGTGTGCAATTCTTTCCAAAAGTCCGATAAAATAAACTGCCACACTGCTCCACCAAATGGCGGACCAGGGAGCAGAAAATTCATTGCACGCCGGAACCCAGCAACTGATTTAAAATAAATGTGAACATCAGCCATATACCCACAATAACCCTTCATGACAAATTATTTAGAGGAGGAATTTCGAAATTTCTAATGGACACAGGCTCTCAATATAATAAAAAGGGGGGAATTAATTAACAATGTGAATATGAATACAGATGTTTGTTATAAGCTTACCGGTATTGGTCCTGAGATAGTCTGCACAAATGGGGAAACATCCATTCATATTTGTGGTGTGAAAGTGAAATTCCAATTTGTTGCAGATGAGTTTCTGAAAAGGAAATTCTGCAGCACGGTAAGTACGCTTAACCTGAACTATAACTAATATCTACAATGGTACTGCAATGTAGTTCTTAAAGTTTACAGGCGGAATTTACAGCTTGGTAACGTACGCTTCACGCTTTAGATGAATCTAACACAAATTAACAATGCAGGAATATCGAATAAATACCACTTCAGATCAAATTAAGTTTTCTTACCTCCGGTAGAACTAGAAGAGTTTGAGGTTATGCCTCCAGCACCATGATCAGCTCCTTGATCGTTCCTTTGCTTGTTGGATTCTTTGTCTGGCAAGGTTGATGCCAGACTCGTGCCTCTGACGCCATTTTTCCACCAGTTGATTGTAGGAGACACTTGATGTTCCGGCTAGTGCTGATGGTATGGTTGCCTTTCTACCGAAGGTTAATTCGAAAGGTGTAAATTCGTGGCTTTCGTGGACTGAGGTATTATACGCAAACGCGATAGACTGTAGAGTCTCGTCCCAATACTGGTTTCTTTGCGCACTTTCGAGACTGGTTTTAATTAGATCCCGTATTACTGCATGTGCGCGTTCTAAACTTCCATTTCCTTGTGGATGGTAAGCGGTGGTTTTAATGTGGTCGATTTGGAATACTCGTTCGAATTCCTTCATCGTGTCGGATATGAAATTCGAACCTTGGTCGGTTAGAATGTTTTTTGGTGTAGAGAACGTATAAATGTAATGTTCCAGCAGGGCGGTGAATACTTCTTCGGATGTTATTCCTTTTAGTGGACACAGTAAGATATATTTCGTCAGAACGTCTTGTATGGTGAGAACGTATCGATTCCTCTTTTGGGAGAGAGGTAGTGGGCCGAATATATCAAGTGCGATTTTGTCATTCGGTGCAGTAGGTGTATCAGGTATTATCGCAGGCGCCTTTTGCCTGATTCGCACCAATTTTTCTATCTGGCATTGTTGGCATTTCCTGATGTATTCTACCATGTCTTGGTCCATATTGACCCAATCGTGTTGTTCCTTGAGTCTTTTAATCGAACGGTTCTCTCCAAAATGTTGCGTGGCGGTTTTTCCAGGGCATTCTGCTAGTAACTGTTGTTTTTGTTCGTGTGTCAGTTTGTTCTGTGAAGTGAAGCAAATCTTAATGACGCTCTGCAGTTTGTTACCCAGGAAGTTAAACATATCTTTGAGGACTTCTCTTTCCCAAGTGGTGATGGTTGGATCGGTAATTCGGAACTGGTACATCTTAATGTTGCCCTTTTTGAGGAAGGCGATTGCCAACCCAAGTTCCTCTATCCATTTGGCCTCGTTATACGGTCCTAGTGACGCGATGTCCTCGTCTTCGGTGGTGTCCTTGGAAACTTTCATCCAATGTCCTTTGTTGGTTGACTGGAGTATTCTTATTTTGTCTTCCGGATGTACGCTCTGGTTCCATAAAGTGTATTCATCATACCAATTAGTTGTTTGTAATGCGTCAATTTCATCGTTGGCTTCGTCTTCTCCCTGGTCGATTCTTGTCGGTGGTTCGTCAGCTTCAGGTACATCTCGTGTGGGTAAAACTCTCGAAAGAGCATCTGCGGCTGGATTCTCCTTTCCTTTGACGTATTCGATGGTGTAGTCATATTCCTCAAGTTTTAGTCTCCAATGAAGTAGTCGTGATGACCGGTCCTTTACATTGAATAGCCATACTAAGGCTCGATGGTCTGTCTGAATTTTAAACTTTCTGCCTAGTAGGTATTGTCTGAGTCTTTTGACACTCCAAACTATACCAAGCAGATCCTTTTCAGTTGTGCTGTAATTTCTTTCAGGTGCGTTTAGTACTCGTGATATGTAGCAACACGGGTGCCCGTTTTGTGATAGCACTGCTCCGAGTCCTACGTTTGATGCGTCAGTCGTCAATGTAAATTCCTGCCCGTAGTCTGGATACTTCAAAACCGGGGACATACAGAGTTTTGCTTTTAACGCCTCAAAACTGGCTTGGCATTCACTCGTCCACTTGAAGTCTACGTCTTTTTTTGTGAGTTCCGTAAGAGGCTTTCCAATAGTCGAAAAATTCTTGATGAATTTACGGTAATAACCTGCAAGTCCCAGGAAGGATTTTATTTCCTTCGGTGTTCGTGGCTGCTTAAATTCGTTCACTGCATCAAGTTTTGCAGGATTTGGCTTTACTCCGTCCTTGGTTATGATATGGCCTAAATACTCGAGTTCTGGTCTGAGGTACTCACATTTGTCAGGCTGAAGTTTCAGCCCTGCTTGTCGAAGTCGATCCAGTAGTATTATCAGGTTCTCGTTATGCTCTTGCATCGTTGAGCCAAATACTACTATATCGTCTAGGTAGGCGAAACATATTTTGCCAATTAGTCCTTTCAACGCCATGTCCATCATGCGTTGGAATGTGGCTGGGGCATTTTTTAATCCGAAGGGCATACGGTTGTATTCGAAGTGTCCTTCAGGAGTGGAGAATGCCGTGAATTTTTTCGATTCTTCCTCCATAGGAATCTGGTGGAACCCTGAGCTAAGGTCAAAGGCCGAAAAGAACTTTGCCTTTCCTAAGTGGTCGAGTATGTCGTCGATCACGGGTAAAGGGTAAGCGTCTTGTTCTGTTTTCTCGTTTAGCTTCCTGAAGTCGATCACTATTCTCCACTTTTTTTCACCTGATGCATCGGTTTTCTTCGGTACAACCCATATGGGTGAGTTGTACGGAGATGTCGAATGCGCGACGATTCGTTTGTTCAACATATCCCTTATTTGTTTGGATATCTCCTGTCTATGGCACTCTGGTGGTCTGTACGAGGCGTTGTTGATCGGCTTATTGTCTGTAAGTTTGATGGTATGTTCAGCTACTTTAGAAGAGGGTAGCGGGTCACCTGGTAGTGTAAACACGTCATGGTAGTTGGAGATAATCTTCCATATGTTGTTCCGATATGAATCTTCGGCGTGGTCGAGTCGGGTGTTTTCCAGTAGCAGTTGTACTCTGCTACTAATTTCCATTGGTGAAATCTGATTTACTCTATTTCTCTGAATTCGGATAGGCTGCATGTTTATTTCCTGGTGTTTGATATTAATATCATTTGTGGCGTTGTTGTAGGGTACGCGTACCCTATGGTTATTTACTGTGTATACCGAATCTGGTATTTCCGGATGGTCAAAAATGCTTACATGCCCTTTCTTGAGTCCGCATTGCACGTTAAGAACGCGTGTTGTTTGTGCGGGGACATAATAGCCATCGTCATAAAGACGGTGACTAATGCCGTCGAGCGTCAGCGTGTTGTTGTTAAGATTATACCTGAATGATTGTAGCAAGGATTGTCCTATAATCCCGTCCTCAGGTATTGGGAATTCTGACGGTACTGCATGAAATGTGTGTTTCTTTCTATGTAGCATGAGGGTCACGGAATATGGTGATATGTGCTTGTCGTTGCCCATCAAAAACTCTTTTTTTGTTGGTTCTCGGTCGGTTGTTGGTGGAATCAGAGTTTCTTTCACAATGTTTATTGAGGATCCGGAGTCGATGAGGTATCGTCCTGTTCTGCCGGTTCGTCCCAATGTCCATTGGCATGACTGTAGTCGGGCGGAGATAGCACTGACTCGGTCAAGTACTGCTCCTGAAGCTGGTCTATCAGTTCGTCGCTTATCTCGTCGTCCCAATTGTCCTGGATTCGGTTCACTTGTTGAGGCGGGCGCCTTAGACCTGGGTCTCCCCGAAAATTTTTGCGGAAGCACTGAGCCTCGGTGTGCCCAAGTTTCTTGCAAAAATTGCAGGTCAACTTTGCACATTCTTCGAAGGGCCTACTGTAGGTTGGTGGATTAGCAGAGGCAGGTCGATTCTGGGAAGGTGGCCTTTGTTCATTTGTCCGTCGGTACTGGAAATGGTTGGTACCTGCAGGACGTGGGGGTGGTGCCGAGGGTCGAATACGGTTTGCCTTTTCCCGGATCCATACCTCGGTTTCCATTGCATCTGTTTGTGCTTCGTTCAGGTCAGTGGGTCTTAGGCTCCGAACTTGGGTACCTATGTCGTCGCGTAGACCCATTATGTATGATTTTACCGCGTTCCTCTCCTCTGTTTTTATGGCTATGCGTTGCTCGGTCGCATTTGTCTCATTTTGTATAGCGTATTTTAGTTCGTTTAATTTTTCGCGGAATCGTTGACTGTATGACTGTACGCTTTCACTGTGCAGCTGTCTTGTTTGTAAGAGCTTGGAGCGGGCGAGTTCATAGGACGTCGTACCGCTTAGATTTTGCCGAAGGACCAGGTACAGCTCTTCGTATGTATTCGTTTTGGTAAAACGAATAGCACGTTCGGCATTGCCGATTATTTTCTCGTCGAGGATGAAGTCGAGCAGGCGGTCGGGCTCTTTGCACTGTATTCGAGCTTTCCTCACGGATTGTATGAAATCCTCGACCCCTGCGTCATCGTGTCCTTTTATAGTGCGCACAGTGCGGATTATTTCGCTGGCTGGCGCGAGTTCTCTGTTGCGATCGCCCTGGGAACCGGTATGTCTGGGCGGACTATTTTCTGGGGAACTCCCGTGATCGTGGCGTCCCGTGGGTTGCTCCTTTCGTGAGTTCGTCGATGGTCCGCTGGCCTCATCTTCGGTGAAATCTGTTCCCAGGTGTCTCCAAATATCCTTATTTTCTTTATATCGCTTTACGTTTCCTTCTCCCAGTGTACGTATAGCTGCAGTGGACACGTCCAATTTCGTTTCTAGTTGCTCCAATTTTTGGAGCAGAAGTGCCATGGGGTCCGTCTCCTGAGGCGTTGTTGTCGGGGACTGTGCCTTCGACATCCTCGAGTTTGAGTTAAGCGGGTTCTGGATACGTTCAATCACCTCACTGTCCGAACTGCTTGGGCTTTCCGTGGAATAGCCTCGTATAGTGCGGTATTTGATGAACGCCAGAGTTCAGTAATAAGTGAACTTTCTTTCCCCTTTCTCTTCTTTTTTATTTATGGTCACGTGGTATTAATACCGTGCAATCCTCGCAAGTTGCTACAAACTTGTCTGGATGTACAGGTAAATTTTTTATTTTTGTTAACGAGAGATATGGGCTCGCAAGCTCAGTCTCACGGAGTTAGGTTACCTTTATTTCCTTTTCTGGATGTTCCAAGCTCCTCCTTGAAATGGCTCAGCGATGATTTCCTCACTTTTAAATTTTCAAACACGTTCCAATGGTTCGTGGTCAAGGATTGTTCCCGTTGATCGTTCAGTGTCCGTGTTGATCTTCGTATAACGCAACGCGTTCAGGGACGATTTCTTCTTCCGGAATAACGTCGTGAGAGACAATCCTGGCAGGATCGCCAATTTGTTACGGGACTGTCGGTGGTAAAGGTCTTCCTTGAGTATAAATAACTCTACGTTTGGTTGTTTTAAGAAAAACAGGTTTTTATTGTTGCTTATTCGTGGATAATTTTACACTTTGTTAAACGCACTTGGTAACTCCAGACTCGGTGGTTTCTGGCTAACTGACTTTTGGGTGAAAAGGGCCTTTCTTAAGTACTACGGGCGCGGACCCTAACCCTCAGACCTAAGGGGTGGGGGTAGGTCTAGCGTTACAAACATCCATATGTAAAGTCGCCGAAAAGCGGGACAGAGAGAGAGAGAGAGTATGATTCCAGGGATACCTGTCCTTTGTTAACTGTACGATCCGTTTCAAAAATATCGGTGTAGCAGACGAGAGCCCAGTCAAGAAATTAAACCGCGTAAATCGGTGGATTACAAACAAGTGCAAACGTGCAAACCAGTTGAATCAAGGCACTTTATCCAAGCGGCAGAAACTAGGTTATGTCGTGTTGTATTAAAAATTGCAAAAGCGTGTGGACGAAGAATGGGGATATTACTTTTCACAGGTAATTAGGAATAAAAGTAAAACTGCGTAGCATATATGAGGAATAGTGTCAGCATATGGAGTTCTGAACACCATTCGTGTCGGCCCTGATTGGACCTAAGCTGTGCGCATCGCACACAGACTGACAGACGCGCACGTACACTGCGACACAAATGGTGTTCAGAGCTCCATATGCTGACACTGATGAGGAAAAGCATTTTTTATTCCCAATTAATTATATCCAAATTGTCTTTATTTACAGCTTTCCCAAGGATCCGGCATCATTTGCAGATTTGTAACGGCAATACCGCCGACATTCGTAAAAAAAATTACGAAGTACACCACCATTTGCAATAAACATTTTATATATGATTCATTTCAGGTAACACCATCTGGACAGAACCGCCTAAAGTAGAGAGCAATACCCACATTGTTTGACTACGATGTGGATTATTCAATAGCAGGTAGTTCAACAAATGTGGTATGTAAATATCTATATTGTGCATATTACTTAAACATTCTAGTGAAACTTATCGCCTCGGATACCCACTATGGGTCAATTATACCCGAAGCCTGAAGATCGTCAACCCATTTTTTGAGCAAAATAAAAATGTTCGCCTACGTACATTTTCGCGACGTTGCAATATATTTTAAACGTTGACAATTTGTTTATAAATTGTTTATACAATTTTTTACAAAATTAAAATTTTTGCTTCCGTGCATTATAGCGACGTTGCAATATATTTTACGAATGTTGATAATTTGTTTATAAATTGTTCACAACTTCTTTCGAGCAAAATTTATAAAATTTTCTGCGACATTATCGTTAGTATTTTATAACGCGTTGAATTTACTTTGCGGTTCTCGTTTCACATAAATTTATACAAATAAAATGTCGGGTTGCCGTCCTGCAGGATGGGTCAGAATGACGTGGAATTGCGTGTCTCCTTTTTTCAGTCGGGTGTCCGAGAGTTAAAGTGTTTCAAATATGTTAACGATGTAAGTACAATTGTATTATTACTTTAATCACAAGGCACCATGATTGATTTAGGTTCAACCTTCAACGAGTACAGGGATCATACAAAATTTGCATGCAGGACCCAGCAAATATTCAACAAATATTGAGGATACCGATAACGAAATGGTAGGTTGTATGACATACTAAATAGGACCGCGCCAGTAATATAAGGCATGTGTGTTTATAAGTGTAAATTGAGAAACTGTTATAAATTTATATTATATTATAGATAATAGATGCTGCAAATACCAGCTGTGATACAAATGTCACACTTCACCAGAACTGCTCTTCTAATGATGATGTGTTGCATGCTGAAAAGTTACATGTATGTTATTATGTTTTGTTTTATGATCTTTCATTCATATTTTGTAAAATGTTAATAGTATCAAGTGTGTCATATTCAAGGTAGAATTTATCTTTACAGTCAGGACCTGCAATCAACAGAAGATCACAGGACATTGGCACACAAACATCATCCCGGATTTTAAGCAGACAGGATAAAATGGTAACTTTGCGTAAAAAAGTAAGAGTGCTACAGAAGCGGTTGCAGCGACGCAACAATAGATTAAAAACGATGGAAGACTTGGTTCGGCATTTAATACTATTCTGTCCTTTGTTACCTGTACTACCCTTTCAATAATGTTGTGTACGCCGTTAAAATATACGAAACTGAACTATCTTTGCTGTACTACCCTTTTGTTGCTTCTATGACAAAAGGGTTTATGGTAAGTCGTAATAAAAACAGAATGTGTTTGAAGAAAAACTGTTCCCATACAAGAAATATAGACTATATATGTTTCATAATTTGCAATTTGTATACAGAGAGATAATTCCAAATGTGTATAATCAATCAGGCATCTATTACAATTTCTGACTGTGGCAATAGCATGTGAAACTTGTTAATTACCAGTATATATATTATTTTATTCCTAAATAAATGTTAATGGGTGAACCTGAACGAGGAAACACTACTTTCAAACGCATAGAAAAATTAAAAAAAAGTAACACCGACTTCAAAAATCGAACATTATTTTATATTGTTCAGTGCATTTTTGAAGTCTGTTAAATAGGATACTTTCTCAAACAAAATTAATAATATCAATCAAAATTATTGTAATATTTATTTTATTTATGGTCTATGTCTATTTGGAAAAAACAAAAAATGAGCAAGTATTATATTTTTACATCCACCATGAACAATTCCCAAAGGAAAGCAATTTCGATATGTATTAACAATTAACCTTCACTACTTCTAAAACAAAAAATCATGTGTAATTTGAATGCGTTTGATAATATTTTTTACTTTATTTTGTGATCATATACATTAATTTCTGTGACATACTGACATCACCTACTGAAATATCTAAATAGAAGAGAGCAACTCTTTTCGAACCGGTCATATCTAGTCAAATCTCTGTGGAACTTACGTCGAACGGCGCAAATCGACTGTATGTCCCAAAGGTCTAGTGGTAAGAGTGAGACAGAATACCAAAATATCTTTCTTCTCTCTCTAACAGCGAGGCGCGGCTGTTCCTGCACCCGTGCACATTCCGGGTATTCTATAGTTCAATGTAGCCAATTGAATGGTGGAGTCGCAAGCGGTCTTGCACGGAACTACAAAAGTTACTAGGAATATATATACGTGGGTTTCCAAATCATTGGACTCGCGACGTGCACATTATACACAATAACGCAGGTTTAAAATAAATTATTTATATGAAATTAAAGTAATAGTGTAACATAATATAGTGTGTATATATATATATATATATATATAAGTAATATTATATGTAATACGATATTTTTATTATATTTGAAGGGTTACATTAAAGTAAATTCATAATAACACTGTAATCAATTTATTAATCCTATTATAATTCACCTAAATATACATCAAATATCAGTGACATATGTGAAGTACATTTTGGTTTACAAACAATGGTATTTATTCGCGTCGTCAAATCAATAAAACGTATCCTATCCATATAAACTGACAGACATTCAAAAGCTGCCTAACGTGATCTCGCCTGTATGTATGGCGAAGTAGTATTCACCTCTGAATTCCTCTTCCTCACGATATCCAGGCCACATGTCGGAATAGCATATGTGTATTTCCCCCGGATATTCGTTATGTCGGTATTGATTGTCCTTACGATTTTCCGAAGATGTCATCATGCTAAGTGGGTTCATACAAAATTGTTTTAATAATGTGAAGAACTGATGAAATTTATATTGACAGTCAATAGCTAAAAATATAAATGTACACGTACCTCAGATCAATTGTCTCATAATGTACATGACTTTTGCAGTCCATGTTACTTCCAGTCACCAATATGGGGCCAGAACAATTTAGTGCTCAGGTCATTCTTGATAATATAATATAGGCAATGAACCTGTAAAATGAAGACATTTATTACATTGAAACTTCATACCAA
This sequence comes from Priocnemis perturbator, assembly GCA_963942575.1. Taxonomy (NCBI): domain Eukaryota; kingdom Metazoa; phylum Arthropoda; class Insecta; order Hymenoptera; family Pompilidae; genus Priocnemis; species Priocnemis perturbator. The sequence goes on along the minus strand of CAWWDK010000134.1, from coordinate 432,317 downwards.
ATCCAATGCCCTGAACAGGGACCAACCCACCATAGCAGCAACAACATTTTACATTTGTTTCCAACACCAAGTTGAACAGCGGAATCAGGAAAAGAATCTTATACATAATGTATAATGTAGGATTGCCCTCTTCTGGGTTGAGAATGGAATGAATCAATATATTTCAACCCTTACATGTTTCAAAACAATTAGTTTCCTCATCAGGAGTCTATAACATACAAAAGTGAACTAATGTAAATGTCTATTACATTTTAGTTGTAGATCTAGCGGATGTATCCTATTGTGGTGGTACTCACGTAAATTGATATAGGATGCAGTATTGAGATGGTATGTTTGAAAATTTAACCAATTTTTCCTATGTGATTCATTCAATTTTTTCACACTGCACAGTGTCTGAAAGCAAATCAGTGCGTTGAAGAAACCATGGCCAGAAATATGCAAAGCTCACATAATTTTCAACATTTCTCACATTGTAAAATTTTAACTCTCCAAGATTTGACACATTTCTGCATTTTAATTTTGTAATATTAACCAATCTCACCGGTCTTCGCCAATCGCTGATTGGATTAGGATCGTTTCGTTTCACGTTTGAACAATATTTTGGATGCTTTCTAATACAACACATACTTACGGATGAATATATTTATGTTAAAGTATATGACTCGATGTCTCCCAAGAAGTGTTTGTGGTGTCGGTATGTTTACCTTTAGCAGAGTCAAGGGCCGGCATTAAACGTTTCAACCCCACAGATAGCAATTTTTCTTAAGGAAACGGGGGCGCACCGAAGAAAAAAAAATGTTGCAGAACAATTTTCAGAGCGCGGCACCCTATAAGGTACCCACTTTTCCGAATAATAGGCCCTTCACTATACGTAGTACCCTGCAAGACCGCTTGCGACTCCACCGTTCATATTGGCTTTATTCCCCAGATCCTGATTTCGCATCCATTGTATAGAGATCAGTGCTCCGTCCCCTTATTCCTATGTCCATGTCCGCAACACGTGGCGGCAATTGGTCGGCGCGACAAAGTTGCGTCGCCAGCCTCCTGTGAACCGGGTTAATCTGTATCCAACTTTATCCTATACAACGTCAGTTTGTCTGGACCATTCTCAACCGTTCTGAGTTCTGACACAGACGAGGTATAGAATAGACACCGCATCTTATGGACCTTCGTGTCACACGTCTAGAAATACCGACGGAGCAGAAAACGAGGCAAGTTGGAGCGCCCTCTGCGTTTGCGAACGGCAAAAGTCATAGGCCCGTATTCAAATACTGCGCTTAGGCCTCGGCTTGAGTCGGGATTACGTAAACCTGGCTCAGACGCGTAATCCGGGTTCAGAAACCTGGCTTGGATCAGATTCTCAAACCAGGATTACATTTGCGTGCCCCCACTCCGATTAAGCCCCGCCCACCGTGTTGTTACACGGGTACACAGGCTTCTCGCATAAAAGTGTAGAGGTCGGTCGGAGTGGGGGTCGAGAAATGTAAGCCTGGCCTGAGACGCCTTGGAAAGGCCTCTTGAGCCGGGATTACGGCCGTTTTTCGCGCCAAATCTGTAAAAATATAACCAAACGTTTACACGACTGTTTAGCAGTTCAGCAGTGTTAAGGTTGGTTAAGGTAATGTTCACCCATGGACAATCAGCAAGAAGTAAATTGAGGAGAAGAATAGAGAACTGCAGTTTCGAAATAGACAGATTGTTCGCGATGATGAGCTCATTCAGGGTGTTCCAGTAGTACAAAGTGTAGAGGATTTGCAAATTTATGAAAGAAAACTTAAAACTTCTGCATTTTTACAAAAATCGGTAATTATTTTTCAATAACATCTTTCGTGTAAAACATACTACAAAAATGACCTTTCGATCAATAGTTACGTCGCAGTCTCAAAAATATAATAGTAATTACAATACAGACTTATAAGTTAAGGTTATTTATTATTTATTATTACATTTATAGTAGAACTTGATAATTGAGGATTAATCAAAATAATATATTCTATAACATAAATTGGCTTGAATTATTTACAATGTTAAACAGAATCATATGGAGAGTGTAATATTGAATAAATATTCTTGGAACTTTGAGGCAATATTCCGTGTCATATTCAAGCAATATTCCCACAAGTTACGAAGAGGCGGACATAGTAATATCGCTGCAACATTCTTGCAATAATCCGGCGAAGTCACCTGCAAGGTTTCGCATTGTAAAGTAATATTTATACAACCTTCCAACAATATTCCTTGCTGTCTGGGTAGCCGAGATTCAGACAAGAAGAACGGTACATGAGCGAGTGAATAAATGCTGCTTTTCATTAGTTGTAATGCAAAATCTGTAAAAACAACCAAAAGCGTCCACACGACTGTTCAGTAGTGTTCAGGTAATGTTCAGCCATGGACAACCAGCAAGAAGTAAATATTGAGGAGGAGAATTTGAAACTTGCAGTTCCGAGACGGATTGTTCGCCATAATTGGTATAATTAATCAATCGGCAAGGCATCGATTTCAACGCACATCTTGTTAAAATTGGAATTGGGTGGCCGTGAAAACTATCTCGAATGTTCCGCCTTTTTGGTGGCATTACACCTCAGCGCTCCGTGCGGCCCATGGGTGATTTGGCCGATGGTGTTGATACAAGACTGTTACGCAGCATGCGGAATATTATATAAGTAAGTTCCTGTGGCTCATGTCTGACGATAATACAAAACTCTTCTCTCATTCGTGGTCCTAAATCGGATAATTCCGAAGTTTCCCGCAAGCGAAGCAAGCCGCATGCAGTGACAGCATATCGACTCTGAACACCATTCGTGTCGCAGGTATGTGCGTGTCGGTGTGCGATGCGCGCAGCTTAGGCCCAATCAGGGCCTTAGCATCGCACAGAGGCGAGCACGTACACTGCAACACGCATGGTGTTTAGAGCTCGATATGCTGGTACTGGCCGCATGGCACGCCTTGGCCACGCCCATTATCCAATGACTGCCAGGATCTCCCTTCCACGCGACGTCTAAACCGCGTTTGTGAATACACGAAAAATCTGAACCCGGATTACGCATCTGAGCCAGGTTTACGTAATCCCGACTCAAGCCAAGGTCGAAGCGCAGTATTTGAATACGGGCCTCAGAATCGGCTATCATGCAGCTTCTCCCTTTGGCCAATGGCGGCGTTTGCGAGCTGCACGATAGCCGAAACCGAAATTGTTAATTACGGCCAAACTACGATTTCGTAAACTGCGAAATCGATACAGTAGCTTGCGAAAACTATTCGTAAACGATTGGGACCGTTATACACGAGATACGTCAAAGTTATTTCGCCACTTTCTGCATCTCCTTTCGCCAACGGCGGCGCTTGCGAGCAAATCAACGCTGCACGATAGCCGATTATGAAATTGTTAATTACAGGCAAACTACGATGTCGTAAACTCCGAAATCGATACAGTGGCTTGCGAAAACCATTCGTAAATGATTGAGACCGTTAGAGATGAGATTCGTCAAAATTATTTCGTTACTCTATGCCCGAAGAGCGATTCTCGCCTCGGCCAACGGCGGCGCTTGCGAGCTGCAAGTTAGCCGATCCTGAAATTGTTAATAACGAGCAAAATACGATTTCGTAAACTCCGAAATCGATACAGTAGCTTGCGAAAACTATTCGTAAACGATTGAGACCGTTATACACGTAATACGTCAAAGTTATTTCGCCACTTTCTGCATCTCCTTTCGCCAACGGCGGCGCTTGCGAGCAAATCAACGCTGCACGATAGCCGATTATGAAATTGTTAATTACAGGCAAACTACGACTTCGTAAACTCTGAAATCGTTACAGTGGCTTGCGTAAACTATTCGTAAACGATTGAGACCGTTAGAGATGAGATACGTCAAAATTATTTCGTTACTCTATATCCAAAGAGCGATTCTCGCCTCGGCCAACGGCGGCGCTTGCGAGCTGCACGTTAGCCGTTCCTGAAATTGTTAATAACGAGCAAAATACGATTTCGTAAACTCCGAAATCGATACAGCAGCTTGCGAAAACTATTCGTAAACGATTGAGACCGTTACACACGAGATACGTCAAAATTATTTCGCCAGAGTTTGCATCTGGTCAGCTTCTGCTTTCGGCCACTGGATGCGCTTGCAATACCAATATTACCCGATTCTCGAAATTGTTAATTACGGCCAAAATACGATTTCGTAAACTCCGAAATCGATACAGCAGCTTGCGAAAACTATTCGTAAACGATTGAGACCATTACACACGACATACGTCGAAATTATTTCGCCACGTTCTACATCTGGACAGCTTCGCTCCCCGGCCACTGTGGCGCTGCGCGGTAGCAGACGATAATTACTAGATATTAAAATTGTTAATTACGGGCAAACTACGATTTCGTAAACTCTGAAATCGATTGCGTAAACTTGCGTAAACTATTCGTAAACGATTGAGACCAAAATAAGCGAAATCGGTGATAGTTGTCTGCTAACTATACGGCGGTGAACATATCAATCTAAATCAAGATAGGGCGATAGCGTTTGAACGGCTTTGTAAAAATGCTGAAAAGCAGAAGCATCGTTTCGATAAAACGCGCAGAACAAATATTGTATATAGACGGCGACTCTGTTTTTGTAAAACCCGCCGATACAAGAAGGGCGAAAACAGACCGTAAGTTTGAGGGTCCATTTGTAATTTTGAAAACCCTGGCAAATGATCGTTATGAGATATTGGGCAAAAGTGGTAGGCCACAAATTGTGCCTAAGGACCGATTGCGTCCTTGGAAGGGCGAATGGATGGCTGATAACGATGCCACTGATAGTGAGCGAGAGAACACGGATGAGCCATGTTAGCGTTGTATGTTTATGTTTGCTTATGTTTGTATATGTTTGTCTATGTTTGTTATGTTTGCTTATATTTTATTAATACTATGTGAGATCTTTTGTAGCTGAGTTGTTTTGTTCCTCTTGCATGGAAAATAGAAAATAAATAAATAAAAAAAAAAAAATTAAATGACTATAAAAAGTACGTTTTTGTCATTGCCTTTTTCTTTGTTCTCACATATAAAAACTTTCCTATCCATGAATGAGGCTGCATGATTGAAAACGTATGTTGGAAGATGGAAGTTGGTTGCGTTTGAGAGTAACGATAGCACGATGCAGGTTGCTGCGCGTGGCTGTAGACGTTACGATCTCTGGAAGACGCTGTGTGATGGAAGTGCGCGTGCACGGTCCATCTGCCGACACAATTGTGAGTGTTGTCTGGGTTTTTGGGTAAGGTGCTAGAAGGCACTGTCGCATATTGTTGTGTGACGTGGTTTAGCCTTGTGTTTGAGACCACGGGGCCGAAGTGACGCTTTGGGTCTGTTGGCAAGTTTGCAATGAGTGATTGCTGAGATGTAACACTATGTGGTGGCTGCTAGCTGTATTACACTGGAAAATACTGTTGTATTGAAAGCTGTTATGCCTGAGAGAATAAGAGTTTTGCTCAAAGGGTAATGATGCTTCTCGAGAACGCGAAGCAGGTCAGTTTGGCCGTGTTAGCGATGCATTTGATTTCGCCCATAACACGCGGTAATTCGACAGTGGCACACGACAGTGCGTTGCTGTGTCACCTGTTTTTGGAGGCGCCGAGAGTCGCGGATCATATGTTTACCTCGGCAGTCGGTGCATTGACCTGCGTCTCAGTAAGAGTAAGCATTGTAAACAAATGCGAGAGTGAATCTCGCCGAAGATCGGAGCAGGCTTTGCCTGTTGGAAAGAGGACGGAGCTTTACCCCTCTGCACTTCCCCCAGAATCGCTGAAACGAACACATCTCGTCGAGCTATTTTGCGGGTTTCTAACATGCCTGTGCTTGCTGCCTGTGCTTGCTGTGCTGCCTGTGCTTGGTGTGCTACCTGTGCTTGCTGCCTGTGCTTGCTGCCTGTGCTTTCTGCCTGTGCTTGCTGTGCTGCCTGTGCTTGCTGTGCTGCCTGTGCTTGCTGCCTGTGCTGCCTGAGCTGCCTGTGCTTGCTGCCTGTGCTTGCTGCCTGTGCTTGCTGTGCTGCCTGTGCTTGCTGCCTGTGCTTGCTGTGCTGCCTGTGCTACCTGTGCTTGCTGCCTGTGCTTGCTGCGCTGCCTGTGCTTGCTGTGCTGCCTGTGCTTGCTGCCTGTGCTTGCTGTGCTGCCTGTGCTTGCTGCCTGTGCTTGCTGTGCTGCCTGTTAGCGATGCACTTGATTTCGCCCATAACACGCGGTAATTCGACAGTGGCACACGACAGTGCGTTGCTGTGTCACCTGTTTTTGGAGGCGCCGAGAGTCGCGGATCATATGTTTACCTCGGCGGCCGGTGCATTGACCTGCGTCTCAGTAAGAGTAAGCATTGTAAATAAATGCGAGAGTGAATCTCGCCGAAGATCGGAGCAGGCTTTGCCTGTTGGAAAGAGGACGGAGCTTTACCCCTCTGCACTTCCCCCAGAATCGCTAAAACGAACACATCTCGTCGAGCTATTTTGCGGGTTTCTAACATGCCTGTGCTTGCTGCCTGTGCTTGCTGTGCTGCCTGTGCTTGCTGCCTGTGCTTGCTGCGCTGCCTGTGCTTGCTGTGCTGCCTGTGCTTGCTGCCTGTGCTTGCTGTGCTTGCTATGCTGCCTGTGCAAGCTGCCTGTGCTTGGTGTGCTGCCTGTGCTTGCTGTGCTGCCTGTGCTTGCTGTGCTGCCTGTGCTTGTTGCCCCTGCTTGCTGTGCTACCTGTGCTTGCTGTGCTGCCTGTGCTTGCTGCCTGTGCTTGCTGTGCTTGCTATGCTGCCTGTGCAAGCTGCCTGTGCTTGCTGTGCTGCCTGTGCTTGCTGCCTGTGCTTGCTGTGCTGCCTGTTAGCGATGCATTTGATTTCGCCCATAACACGCGGTAATTCGACAGTGGCACACGACAGTGCGTTGCTGTGTCACCTGTTTTTGGAGGCGCCGAGAGTCGCGTATCATATGTTTACCTCGGCAGCCGGTGCATTGACCTGCGTCTCAGTAAGAGTAAGCATTGTAAACAAATGCGAGAGTGAATCTCGCCGAAGATCGGAGCAGGCTTTGCCTGTTGGAAAGAGGACGGACATTTACACCTCTGCACTTCCCCCAGAATCGCTAAAACGAACACATCCCGTCGAACTATTTTGCGGGTCTCTAACATGCCTGTGCTTGCTGCCTGTGCTTGCTGTGCTGCCTGTGCTTGCTGCCTGTGCTTGCTGTGCTGCCAGTGCTTGCTGTGCTGCCTGTGCTTGCTGCCTGTGCTTGCTGTGCTTGGTGTGCTGCCTGTGCTTGGTGTGCTACCTGTGCTTGCTGCCTGTGCTTGCTGCCTGTGCTTGCTGTGCTGCCTGTGCTTGCTGCCTGTGCTTGCTGTGCTGCCTGTGCTTGCTGTGCTGTCTGTGCTTGCTGCCTGTGCTTGCTGTGCTGCCTGTGCTTGCTGCGCTGCCTGTGCTTGCTGCCTGTGCTTGCTGTGCTGCCTGTGCTTGCTGCCTGTGCTTGCTGCCTGTGCTTGCTGTCTGTGCTTGCTGTGCTGCCTGTGCTTGCTGCCTGTGCTTGGTGTGCTGCCTGTGCTTGCTGCCTGTGCTTGCTGTGCTGCCTGTGCTTGCTGTCTGTGCTTGCTGTGCTGCCTGTGCTTGCTGCCTGTGCTTGCTGTGCTGCCTGTGCTTGCTGTGCTGTCTGTGCTTGCTGCCTGTGCTTGCTGTGCTGCCTGTGCTTGCTGCGCTGCCTGTGCTTGCTGCCTGTGCTTGCTGTGCTGCCTGTGCTTGCTGCCTGTGCTTGCTGTCTGTGCTTGCTGTGCTGCCTGTGCTTGCTGCCTGTGCTTGCTGTGCTGCCTGTGCTTGCTGCCTGTGCTGCCTGTTCTTGGTGTGCTGCCTGTGCTTGCTGCCTATGCTTGCTGTGCTGCCTGTGCTTGGTGTGCTGCCTGTGCTTGCTGCCTGTGCTGCCTGATCTGCCTGTGCTTGCTGCCTGTGCTTGCTGCCTGTGCTGCCTGAGCTGCCTGTGCTTGCTGCATGTGCTGCCTGTGCTTGCTGCCTGTGCTTGCTGTGCTTGGTGTGCTGCCTGTGCTTGGTGTGCTACCTGTGCTTGCTGCCTGTGCTTGCTGTGCTGCCTGTGCTTGCTGTGCTGCCTGTGCTTGCTGCCTGTGCTTTCTGCCTGTGCTTGGTGTGCTGCCTATGCTTGCTGTGCTGCGTGTGCTTGGTGTGCTACCTGTGCTTGCTGCCTGTGCTTGCTGTGCTGCCTGTGCTTGCTGCCTGTGCTTTCTGCCTGTGCTTGGTGTGCTGCCTGTGCTTGCTGCCTGTGCTTGCTGTGCTTGCTACCTGTGCTGCCTGAGCTGCCAGTGCTTGCTGCCTGTGCTTGCTATGCTGCCTGTGCTTGCTATGCTGCCTGAGCTGCCTGTGCTTGCTGCCTGTGCTTGCTGTGCTGCCTGTGCTTGCTGCCTGTGCTTGCTGCCTGTGCTGCCTGTGCTTGCTGCCTGTGCTTGCTGCCTGTGCTGCCTGTGCTTGCTATGCTGCCTGTGCTGCTTGTGCTTGCTGCCTGTGCTTGCTGTGCTGCCTGTGCTTGGTGTCCTACCTGTGCTTGCTGCCTGTGCTTGCTGTGCTGCCTGTGCTTGCTGTGCTGCCTGTGCTTGCTGCCTGTGCTTTCTGCCTGTGCTTGGTGTGCTGCCTGTGCTTGCTGCCTGTGCTTGCTGCCTGTGCTTGCTGTACTTGCTGTGCTGCCTGTGCTTGCTGCCTGTGCTGCCTGTGCTTGCTACCTGTGCTGCCTGAGCTGCCTGTGCTTGCTGCCTGTGCTTGCTATGCTGCCTGTGCTTGCTATGCTGCCTGTGCTGCCTGTGCTTGCTGCCTGTGCTTGCTGTGCTGCCTGTGCTTGCTGCCTGTGCTGCCTGTGCTTGCTGCCTGTGCTTGCTGTGCTTGCTGTGCTGCCTGTGCTTGCCGCCTGTGCTGCCTGTGCTTGCTGTGCTGCCTGTGCTTGCTGTCTGTGCTTGCTGTGCTGCCTGTGCTTGCTGCCTGTCCTTGCTGTGCTGCCTGTGCATGCTGCCTATGCTGCCTGTGCTTGCTGTGCTGCCTGTGCTTGCTGCCTGTGTTTGCTGTGCTGCCTGTGCTTGCTGCCTGTGCTTGCTGTGCTGCCTGTGCTTGCTGTGCTGCCTGTGCTGCCTGTGCTTGCTGCCTGAGCTTGCTGTGCTGCCTGTGCTTGCTGCCTGTGCTTGCTGTGCTTGGTGTGCTGCCTGTGCTTGGTGTGCTACCTGTGCTTGCTGCCTGTGCTTGCTGCCTGTGCTTGCTGTGCTGTCTGTGCTTGCTGCCTGTGCTTGCTGTGCTGCCTGTGCTTGCTGCGCTGCCTGTGCTTGCTGCCTGTGCTTGCTGTGCTGCCTGTGCTTGCTGCCTGTGCTTGCTGTCTGTGCTTGCTGTGCTGCCTGTGCTTGGTGTGCTGCCTGTGCTTGCTGCCTGTGCTTGCTGTGCTGCCTGTGCTTGCTGCCTGTGCTTGCTGTGCTGCCTGTGCTTGCTGCCTGTGCTTGCTGTGCTGCCTGTGCTTGCTGTGCTGTCTGTGCTTGCTGCCTGTGCTTGCTGTGCTGCCTGTGCTTGCTGCGCTGCCTGTGCTTGCTGCCTGTGCTTGCTGTGCTGCCTGTGCTTGCTGCCTGTGCTTGCTGTCTGTGCTTGCTGTGCTGCCTGTGCTTGCTGCCTGTGCTTGCTGTGCTGCCTGTGCTTGCTGCCTGTGCTGCCTGTGCTTGGTGTGCTGCCTGTGCTTGCTGCCTATGCTTGCTGTGCTGCCTGTGCTTGGTGTGCTGCCTGTGCTTGCTGCCTGTGCTTGCTGCCTGTGCTGCCTGAGCTGCCTGTGCTTGCTGCCTGTGCTGCCTGTGCTTGCTGCCTGTGCTTGCTGTGCTTGGTGTGCTGCCTGTGCTTGGTGTGCTGCCTGTGCTTGCTGCCTGTGCTTGCTGTGCTGCCTGTGCTTGCTGCCTGTGCTTGCTGCCTGTGCTGCCTGTGCTTGGTGTGCTACCTGTGCTTGCTGCCTGTGCTTGCTGTGCTGCCTGTGCTTGCTGTGCTGCCTGTGCTTGGTGTGCTACCTGTGCTTGCTGCCTGTGCTTGCTGTGCTGCCTGTGCTTGCTGTGCTTGCTGCCTGTGCTTGCTGCCTGTGCTTGCTGTGCTGCCTGTGCTGCCTGTGCTTGCTGCCTGTGCTTGCTGTGCTGCCTGTGCTTGCTGCCTGTGCTTGCTGTGCTGTCTCTGCTTGCTGCCTGTGCTGCCTGTGCTTGCTGCGCTGCCTGTGCTTGCTGCCTGTGCTTGCTGCCTGTGCTTGCTGTCTGTGCTTGCTGTGCTGCCTGTGCTTGCTGCCTGTGCTTGCTGTGCTGCCTGTGCTGCCTGTGCTTGCTGCCTGTGCTTGCTGCGCTGCCTGTGCTGCCTGTGCTTGCTGCCTGTGCTTGCTGTGCTGCCTGTGCTTGCTGCCTGTGCTTGCTGTGCTGCCTGTGCTTGCTGCCTGTGCTGCCTGTGCTTGCTGTGCTGCCTGTGCTGCCTGAGCTGCCTGTGCTTGCTGCATGTGCTTGCTGTGCTGCCTGTGCTGTGCTGCCTGTGCTTTCTGTGCTGCCAGTGCTTGCTGTGCTGCCTGTGCTGCCTGTGCTTGCTGCCTGTGCTTGCTGTGCTGCCTGTTAGCGATGCATTTGATTTCGCCCATAACACGCGGTAATTCGACAGTGGCACACGACAGTGCGTTGCTGTGTCACCTGTTTTTGGAGGCGCCGAGAGTCGCGGATCATATGTTTACCTCGGCGGCCGGTGCATTGACCTGCGTCTCAGTAAGGGTAAGCATTGTAAACAAATGCGACAGTGAATCTCGCCGAAGATCGGAGCAGGCTTTGCCTGTTGGAAAGAGGACGGAGCTTGACCCCTCTGCACTTCCCCCAGAATCGCTAAAACGAACACATCTCGTCGAGCTATTTTGCGGGTTTGTAACATGCCTGTGCTTGCTGCCTGTGCTTGCTGTGCTGCCTGTGCTTGCTGCCTGTGCTTGCTGTGCTGCCTGTGCTTGCTGCCTGTGCTTGGTGTGCTGCCTGTGCTTGCTGCCTGTGCTTGCTGTGCTGCCTGAACTTGGTGTGCTGCCTGTGCTTGGTGCCTGTGCTTGCTGTGCTGCCTGTGCTTGCTGCCTGTGCTTGCTGTGCTGCCTGTGCTTGCTGTGCTGCCTGTGCTTGCTGCCTGTGCTGCCTGAGCTGCCTGTGCTTGCTGCCTGTGCTTGCTGTGCTGCCTGTGCTTGCTGCCTGTGCTTGCTGTGCTGCCTGTGCTTGCTGCCTGTGCTTGCTGTGCTGCCTGTGCTTGCTGCCTGTGCTTGCTGTGCTGTCTGTGCTTGCTGCCTGTGCTTGCTGTGCTGCCTGTGCTTGCTGCCTGTGCTTGCTCTGCTGCCTGTGCTTGCTGCCTGTGCTTCCTGCGCTGCATGTGCTTGCTGCCTGTGCTTGCTGTGCTGCCTGTGCTTGCTGCCTGTGCTTGCTGCCTGTGCTGCCTGTGCTTGCTGTGCTGCCTGTGCTTGCTGCCTGTGCTGCCTGAGCTGCCTGTGCTTGCTGCATGTGCTTGCTGTGCTGCCTGTGCTGTGCTGCCTGTGCTTGCTGTGCTGCCAGTGCTTGCTGTGCTGCCTGTGCTTGCTGCCTGTGCTTGGTGTGCTGCCTGTGCTTGCTGCCTGTGCTTGCTGTGCTTGCTGTGCTGCCTGAACTTGGTGTGCTGCCTGTGCTTGGTGCCTGTGCTTGCTGTGCTGCCTGTGCTTGCTGCCTGTGCTTGCTGTGCTGCCTGTGCTTGCTGCCTGTGCTGCCTGAGCTGCCTGTGCTTGCTGCCTGTGCTTGCTGTGCTGCCTGTGCTTGCTGCCTGTGCTTGCTGTGCTGCCTGTGCTTGCTGCCTGTGCTTGCTGCCTGTGCTTGCTGCCTGTGCTGCCTGTGCTTGCTATGCTGCCTGTGCTGCCTGTGCTTGCTGCCTGTGCTTGCTGTGCTGCCTGTGCTTGCTGCCTGTGCTGCCTGTGCTTGCTGCCTGTGCTTGCTGTGCTGCCTGTGCTTGCTGTGCTGCCTGTGCTTGCTGCCTGTGCTTGCTGTGCTGCCAGTGCTTGCTGTGCTGCCTGTGCTTGCTGCCTGTGCTTGGTGTGCTGCCTGTGCTTGCTGTGCTGCCTGTGCTTGCTGCCTGTGCTTGCTGTGCTGCCTGTGCTTGGTGTGCTGCCTGTGCTTGCTGCCTATGCTTGCTGTGCTGCCTGTGCTTGGTGTGCTGCCTGTGCTTGCTGCCTGTGCTTGCTGTGCTGCGTGTGCTTGCTGCCTGTGCTTGCTGTGCTGCCTGTGCTTGCTGCCTATGCTTGCTGTGCTGCCTGTTACCGATGCACTTGATTTCGCCCATAACACGCGGTAATTCGACAGTGGCACACGACAGTGCGTTGCTGTGTCACCTGTTTTTGGAGGCGCCGAGAGTCGCGGATCATATGTTTACCTCGGCGGCCGGTGCATTGACCTGCGTCTCAGTAAGAGTAAGCATTGTAAACAAATGCGAGAGTGAATCTCGCCGAAGATCGGAGCAGGCTTTGCCTGTTGGAAAGAGGACGGAGCTTTACACCTCTGCACTTCCCCCAGAATCGCTAAAACGAACACATCCCGTCGAACTATTTTACGGGTCTCTAACATGCCTGTGCTTGCTGCCTGTGCTTGCTGTGCTGCCTGTGCTTGCTGCCTGTGCTTGCTGTGCTGCCAGTGCTTGCTGTGCTGCCTGTGCTTGCTGCCTGTGCTTGCTGTGCTTGGTGTGCTGCCTGTGCTTGGTGTGCTGCCTGTGCTTGCTGCCTGTGCTTGCTGTGCTGCCTGTGCTTGGTGTGCTACCTGTGCTGCCTGTGCTTGCTGCCTGTGCTTGCTGTGCTGCCTGTGCTTGCTGCCTGTGCTGCCTGATCTGCCTGTGCTTGCTGCCTGTGCTTGCTGCCTGTGCTGCCTGAGCTGCCAGTGCTTGCTGCCTGTGCTTGGTGTGCTGCCTGTGCTTGCTGCCTGTGCTTGCTGTGCTGCCTGTGCTTGCTGCCTGTGCTTGCTGTGCTGCCTGTGCTTGCTGCCTGTGCTTGCTGTGCTGCCTGTGCTCGCTGTGCTGCCTGTGCTTGCTGCCTGTGCTGCCTGAGCTGCCTGTGCTTGCTGCCTGTGCTTGCTGTGCTGCCTGTGCTTGCTGTGCTGCCTGTGCTTGCTGCCTGTGCTTGCTGTGCTGCCTGTGCTTGCTGCCTGTGCTTGCCGTGCTTGCTGTGCTGCCAGTGCTTGCTGTGCTGCCAGTGCTCGCTGTGCTGCCAGTGCTTGCTGCCTGTGCTTGCTGTGCTGCCTGTGCTTGGTGTGCTGCCTGTGCTTGCTGCCTGTGCTGCCTGTGCTTGCTGTGCTGCCTGTGCTTGCTGCGCTGTCTGTGCTTGCTGTGCTGCCTGTGCTTGCTGCCTGTGCTTGCTGTGCTGCCTGTGCTGTGCTGCCTGTGCTTGCTGTGCTGCCTGTGCTTGCTGTGCTGCCTGTGCTTGCTGCCTGTGCTTGCTGTGCTGCCTGTGCTTGCTGCCTGTGCTTGCTGTGCTGCCTGTGCTTGCTGCCTGTGCTTGCTGTGCTGCCTGTGCTCGCTGTGCTGCCTGTGCTTGCTGCCTGTGCTGCCTGAGCTGCCTGTGCTTGCTGCCTGTGCTTGCTGTGCTGCCTGTGCTTGCTGTGCTGCCTGTGCTTGCTGCCTGTGCTTGCTGTGCTGCCTGTGCTTGCTGCCTGTGCTTGCCGTGCTTGCTGTGCTGCCTGTGCTTGCTGTGCTGCCTGTGCTTGCTGCCTGTGCTTGCTGTGCTGCCTGTGCTTGCTGCCTGTGCTGCCTGTGCTTGCTGTGCTGCCTGTGCTTGCTGCCTGTGCTTGCTGTGCTGCCTGTGCTTGCTGCCTGTGCTTGCTGTGCTGCCTGTGATTGCTGTGCTGCCTGTGCTTGCTGCCTGTGCTTGCTGTGCTGCCTGTGCTTGCTGCCTGTGCTGCCTGTGCTTGGTGTGCTGCCTGTGCTTGCTGCCTGTGCTGCCTGTGCTTGCTGTGCTGTCTGTGCTTGCTGCCTGTGCTTGCGGTGCTGCCAGTGCTTGCAGTGCTGCCTGTGCTTGCTGCCTGTGCTTGCTGTGCTGCCTGTGCTTGCTGCCTGTGCTGCCTGTGCTTGCTGTGCTGCCTGTGCTTGCTGCCTGTGCTTGCTGTGCTGCCTCTGCTTGCTGCCTGTGCTTGCTGTGCTGCCTGTGCTTGCTGCGCTGCCTGTGCTTGCTGCCTGTGCTTGCTGCCTGTGCTTGCTGTGCTGCCTGTGCTTGCTGCCTGTGCTTGCTGTGCTGCCTGTGCTTGCTGCCTGTGCTGCCTGTGCTTGCTGCCTGTGCTGCCTGAGCTGCCTGTGCTTGCTGTGCTGCCTGTGCTGTGCTGCCTGTGCTTGCTGTGCTGCCAGTGCTTGCAGTGCTGCCTGTGCTTGCTGCCTGTGCTTGCTGTGCTGCCTGTGCTTGCTGCCTGTGCTTGGTGTGCTGCCTGTGCTTGGTGTGCTGCCTGTGCTTGCTGCCTGTGCTTGCTGTGCTGCCTGTGCTTGGTGTGCTGCCTGTGCTTGGTGCCTGTGCTTGCTGTGCTACCTGTGCTTGCTGTGCTGCCTGTGCTTGCTGCCTGTGCTGCCTGAGCTGCCTGTGCTTGCTGCCTGTGCTTGCTCTGCTGTCTGTGCTTGTTGCCTGTGCTTGCTGTGCTGCCTGTTCTTGCTGTGCTGCCTGTGCTTGCTGCCTGTGCTTGCTGTGCTTGGTGTTCTGCCTGTGCTTGGTGTGCTGCCTGTGCTTGCTGCCTGTGCTTGCTGTGCTGCCTGTGCTTGGTATGCTACCTGTGCTTGCTGCCTGTGCTTGCTGTGCTGCCTGTGCTTGCTGTGCTGCCTGTGCTTGGTGTGCTGCCTGTGCTTGCTGCCTGTGCTTGCTGTGCTGCCTGTGCTTGCTGTGCTTGCTGCCTGTGCTTGCTGCCTGTGCTTGCTGTGCTGCCTGTGCTGCCTGTGCTTGCTGCCTGTGCTTGCTGCGCTGCCTGTGCTGCCTGTGCTTGCTGCCTGTGCTTGCTGCCTGTGCTTGCTGTGCTGCCTGTGCTTGGTGTGCTACCTGTGCTTGCTGCCTGTGCTTGCTGTGCTGCCTGTGCTTGGTATGCTACCTGTGCTTGCTGCCTGTGCTTGCTGTGCTGCCTGTGCTTGGTGTGCTACCTGTGCTTGCTGCCTGTGCTTGCTGTGCTGCCTGTGCTTGCTGTGCTTGCTGCCTGTGCTTGCTGCCTGTGCTTGCTGCCTGTGCTTGCTGCCTGTGCTTGCTGTGCTGCCTGTGCTGCCTGTGCTTGCTGCCTGTGCTTGCTGTGCTGCCTGTGCTTGCTGCCTGTGCTTGCTGTGCTGTCTCTGCTTGCTGCCTGTGCTGCCTGTGCTTGCTGCGCTGCCTGTGCTTGCTGCCTGTGCTTGCTGCCTGTGCTTGCTGTCTGTGCTTGCTGTGCTGCCTGTGCTTGCTGCCTGTGCTTGCTGTGCTGCCTGTGCTGCCTGTGCTTGCTGCCTGTGCTTGCTGCGCTGCCTGTGCTGCCTGTGCTTGCTGCCTGTGCTTGCTGTGCTGCCTGTGCTTGCTGCCTGTGCTTGCTGTGCTGCCTGTGCTTGCTGCCTGTGCTGCCTGTGCTTGCTGTGCTGCCTGTGCTTGCTGCCTGTGCTTGCTGCCTGTGCTTGCTGTGCTGCCTGTGCTTGGTGTGCTGCCTGTGCTTGCTGCCTATGCTTGCTGTGCTGCCTGTTACCGATGCACTTGATTTCGCCCATAACACGCGGTAATTCGACAGTGGCACACGACAGTGCGTTGCTGTGTCACCTGTTTTTGGAGGCGCCGAGAGTCGCGGATCATATGTTTACCTCGGCGGCCGGTGCATTGACCTGCGTCTCAGTAAGGGTAAGCATTGTAAACAAATGCGACAGTGAATCTCGCCGAAGATCGGAGCAGGCTTTGCCTGTTGGAAAGAGGACGGAGCTTGACCCCTCTGCACTTCCCCCAGAATCGCTAAAACGAACACATCTCGTCGAGCTATTTTGCGGGTTTGTAACATGCCTGTGCTTGCTGCCTGTGCTTGCTGTGCTGCCTGTGCTTGCTGTGCTGCCTGTGCTTGCTGCCTGTGCTTGGTGTGCTGCCTGTGCTTGCTGCCTGTGCTTGCTGTGCTGCCTGAACTTGGTGTGCTGCCTGTGCTTGGTGCCTGTGCTTGCTGTGCTGCCTGTGCTTGCTGCCTGTGCTTGCTGTGCTGCCTGTGCTTGCTGTGCTGCCTGTGCTTGCTGCCTGTGCTGCCTGAGCTGCCTGTGCTTGCTGCCTGTGCTTGCTGTGCTGCCTGTGCTTGCTGCCTGTGCTTGCTGTGCTGCCTGTGCTTGCTGCCTGTGCTTGCTGTGCTGCCTGTGCTTGCTGCCTGTGCTTGCTGTGCTGTCTGTGCTTGCTGCCTGTGCTTGCTGTGCTGCCTGTGCTTGCTGCCTGTGCTTGCTCTGCTGCCTGTGCTTGCTGCCTGTGCTTCCTGCGCTGCATGTGCTTGCTGCCTGTGCTTGCTGTGCTGCCTGTGCTTGCTGCCTGTGCTTGCTGTGCTGCCTGTGCTTGCTGCCTGTGCTGCCTGTGCTTGCTGTGCTGCCTGTGCTTGCTGCCTGTGCTGCCTGAGCTGCCTGTGCTTGCTGCATGTGCTTGCTGTGCTGCCTGTGCTGTGCTGCCTGTGCTTGCTGTGCTGCCAGTGCTTGCTGTGCTGCCTGTGCTTGCTGCCTGTGCTTGGTGTGCTGCCTGTGCTTGCTGCCTGTGCTTGCTGTGCTTGCTGTGCTGCCTGAACTTGGTGTGCTGCCTGTGCTTGGTGCCTGTGCTTGCTGTGCTGCCTGTGCTTGCTGCCTGTGCTTGCTGTGCTGCCTGTGCTTGCTGCCTGTGCTGCCTGAGCTGCCTGTGCTTGCTGCCTGTGCTTGCTGTGCTGCCTGTGCTTGCTGCCTGTGCTTGCTGTGCTGCCTGTGCTTGCTGCCTGTGCTTGCTGCCTGTGCTTGCTGCCTGTGCTGCCTGTGCTTGCTATGCTGCCTGTGCTGCCTGTGCTTGCTGCCTGTGCTTGCTGTGCTGCCTGTGCTTGCTGCCTGTGCTTGCTGTGCTGCCTGTGCTTGCTGTGCTGCCTGTGCTTGCTGCCTGTGCTTGCTGTGCTGCCAGTGCTTGCTGTGCTGCCTGTGCTTGCTGCCTGTGCTTGGTGTGCTGCCAGTGCTTGCTGTGCTGCCAGTGCTCGCTGTGCTGCCAGTGCTTGCTGCCTGTGCTTGCTGTGCTGCCTGTGCTTGGTGTGCTGCCTGTGCTTGCTGCCTGTGCTGCCTGTGCTTGCTGTGCTGCCTGTGCTTGCTGCGCTGTCTGTGCTTGCTGTGCTGCCTGTGCTTGCTGCCTGTGCTTGCTGTGCTGCCTGTGCTTGCTGCCTGTGCTTGCTGTGCTGCCTGTGCTTGCTGCCTGTGCTTGCTGTGCTGCCTGTGCTTGCTGCCTGTGCTTGCTGTGCTGCCTGTGCTCGCTGTGCTGCCTGTGCTTGCTGCCTGTGCTGCCTGAGCTGCCTGTGCTTGCTGCCTGTGCTTGCTGTGCTGCCTGTGCTTGCTGTGCTGCCTGTGCTTGCTGCCTGTGCTTGCTGTGCTGCCTGTGCTTGCTGCCTGTGCTTGCCGTGCTTGCTGTGCTGCCTGTGCTTGCTGTGCTGCCTGTGCTTGCTGTGCTGCCTGTGCTTGCTGCCTGTGCTGCCTGTGCTTGCTGTGCTGCCTGTGCTTGCTGCCTGTGCTTGCTGTGCTGCCTGTGCTTGCTGCCTGTGCTTGCTGTGCTGCCTGTGATTGCTGTGCTGCCTGTGCTTGCTGCCTGTGCTTGCTGTGCTGCCTGTGCTTGCTGCCTGTGCTGCCTGTGCTTGGTGTGCTGCCTGTGCTTGCTGCCTGTGCTGCCTGTGCTTGCTGTGCTGCCTGTGCTTGCTGCCTGTGCTTGCGGTGCTGCCAGTGCTTGCAGTGCTGCCTGTGCTTGCTGCCTGTGCTTGCTGTGCTGCCTGTGCTTGCTGCCTGTGCTGCCTGTGCTTGCTGTGCTGCCTGTGCTTGCTGCCTGTGCTTGCTGTGCTGCCTCTGCTTGCTGCCTGTGCTTGCTGTGCTGCCTGTGCTTGCTGCGCTGCCTGTGCTTGCTGCCTGTGCTTGCTGCCTGTGCTTGCTGTGCTGCCTGTGCTTGCTGCCTGTGCTTGCTGTGCTGCCTGTGCTTGCTGCCTGTGCTGCCTGTGCTTGCTGCCTGTGCTGCCTGAGCTGCCTGTGCTTGCTGTGCTGCCTGTGCTTGCTGTGCTGCCTGTGCTTGCTGCCTGTGCTGCCTGTGCTTGCTGCCTGTGCTGCCTGAGCTGCCTGTGCTTGCTGTGCTGCCTGTGCTGTGCTGCCTGTGCTTGCTGTGCTGCCAGTGCTTGCAGTGCTGCCTGTGCTTGCTGCCTGTGCTTGCTGTGCTGCCTGTGCTTGCTGCCTGTGCTTGGTGTGTTGCCTGTGCTTGGTGTGCTGCCTGTGCTTGCTGCCTGTGCTTGCTGTGCTGCCTGTGCTTGGTGTGCTGCCTGTGCTTGGTGCCTGTGCTTGCTGTGCTACCTGTGCTTGCTGTGCTGCCTGTGCTTGCTGCCTGTGCTGCCTGAGCTGCCTGTGCTTGCTGCCTGTGCTTGCTCTGCTGTCTGTGCTTGTTGCCTGTGCTTGCTGTGCTGCCTGTTCTTGCTGTGCTGCCTGTGCTTGCTGCCTGTGCTTGCTGTGCTTGGTGTTCTGCCTGTGCTTGGTGTGCTGCCTGTGCTTGCTGCCTGTGCTTGCTGTGCTGCCTGTGCTTGGTATGCTACCTGTGCTTGCTGCCTGTGCTTGCTGTGCTGCCTGTGCTTGGTGTGCTACCTGTGCTTGCTGCCTGTGCTTGCTGTGCTGCCTGTGCTTGCTGTGCTTGCTGCCTGTGCTTGCTGCCTGTGCTTGCTGTGCTGCCTGTGCTGCCTGTGCTTGCTGCCTGTGCTTGCTGTGCTGCCTGTGCTTGCTGCCTGTGCTTGCTGTGCTGTCTCTGCTTGCTGCCTGTGCTGCCTGTGCTTGCTGCGCTGCCTGTGCTTGCTGCCTGTGCTTGCTGCCTGTGCTGCCTGAGCTGCCTGTGCTTGCTGCATGTGCTTGCTGTGCTGCCTGTGCTGTGCTGCCTGTGCTTGCTGTGCTGGCAGTGCTTGCTGTGCTGCCTGTGCTTGCTGTGCTGGCAGTGCTTGCTGTGCTGCCTGTGCTGCCTGTGCTTGCTGCCTGTGCTTGCTGTGCTGCCTGTGCTTGCTGCCTGTGCTTGCTGTGCTGCCTGTTAGCGATGCATTTGATTTCGCCCATAACACGCGGTAATTCGACAGTGGCACACGACAGTGCGTTGCTGTGTCACCTGTTTTTGGAGGCGCCGAGAGTCGCGGATCATATGTTTACCTCGGCGGCCGGTGCATTGACCTGCGTCTCAGTAAGGGTAAGCATTGTAAACAAATGCGACAGTGAATCTCGCCGAAGATCGGAGCAGGCTTTGCCTGTTGGAAAGAGGACGGAGCTTGACCCCTCTGCACTTCCCCCAGAATCGCTAAAACGAACACATCTCGTCGAGCTATTTTGCGGGTTTGTAACATGCCTGTGCTTGCTGCCTGTGCTTGCTGTGCTGCCTGTGCTTGCTGCCTGTGCTTGCTGTGCTGCCTGTGCTTGCTGCCTGTGCTTGGTGTGCTGCCTGTGCTTGCTGCCTGTGCTTGCTGTGCTGCCTGAACTTGGTGTGCTGCCTGTGCTTGGTGCCTGTGCTTGCTGTGCTGCCTGTGCTTGCTGCCTGTGCTTGCTGTGCTGCCTGTGCTTGCTGCCTGTGCTGCCTGAGCTGCCTGTGCTTGCTGCCTGTGCTTGCTGTGCTGCCTGTGCTTGCTGCCTGTGCTTGCTGTGCTGCCTGTGCTTGCTGCCTGTGCTTGCTGTGCTGCCTGTGCTTGCTGCCTGTGCTTGCTGTGCTGTCTGTGCTTGCTGCCTGTGCTTGCTGTGCTGCCTGTGCTTGGTGCCTGTGCTTGCTGTGCTGCCTGTGCTTGCTGCCTGTGCTTGCTGTGCTGCCTGTGCTTGCTGCCTGTGCTGCCTGAGCTGCCTGTGCTTGCTGCCTATGCTTGCTGTGCTGCCTGTTACCGATGCACTTGATTTCGCCCATAACACGCGGTAATTCGACAGTGGCACACGACAGTGCGTTGCTGTGTCACCTGTTTTTGGAGGCGCCGAGAGTCGCGGATCATATGTTTACCTCGGCGGCCGGTGCATTGACCTGCGTCTCAGTAAGGGTAAGCATTGTAAACAAATGCGACAGTGAATCTCGCCGAAGATCGGAGCAGGCTTTGCCTGTTGGAAAGAGGACGGAGCTTGACCCCTCTGCACTTCCCCCAGAATCGCTAAAACGAACACATCTCGTCGAGCTATTTTGCGGGTTTGTAACATGCCTGTGCTTGCTGCCTGTGCTTGCTGTGCTGCCTGTGCTTGCTGTGCTGCCTGTGCTTGCTGCCTGTGCTTGGTGTGCTGCCTGTGCTTGCTGCCTGTGCTTGCTGTGCTGCCTGAACTTGGTGTGCTGCCTGTGCTTGGTGCCTGTGCTTGCTGTGCTGCCTGTGCTTGCTACCTGTGCTTGCTGTGCTGCCTGTGCTTGCTGTGCTGCCTGTGCTTGCTGCCTGTGCTGCCTGAGCTGCCTGTGCTTGCTGCCTGTGCTTGCTGTGCTGCCTGTGCTTGCTGCCTGTGCTTGCTGTGCTGCCTGTGCTTGCTGCCTGTGCTTGCTGTGCTGCCTGTGCTTGCTGCCTGTGCTTGCTGTGCTGCCTGTGCTTGGTGTGCTGCCTGTGCTTGCTGCCTGTGCTGCCTGTGCTTGCTGTGCTGCCTGTGCTTGCTGTCTGTGCTTGCTGTGCTGCCTGTGCTTGCTGCCTGTGCTTGCTGTGCTGCCTGTGCTTGCTGCCTGTGTTGCCTGTGCTTGCTGTGCTGCCTGTGCTTGCTGCCTGTGTTTGCTGTGCTGCCTGTGCTTGCTGTGCTGCCTGTGCTTGCTGCCTGTGCTGCCTGTGCTTGCTGCCTGTGCTGCTTGTGTTTGCTGTGCTGCCTGTACTGCCTATGCTTGCTGCCTGTGCTTGCTGTGCTGCCTGTGCTTGCTGCCTGTGCTTGCTGTGCTGCCAGTGCTTGCTGTGCTGCCTGTGCTTGCTGCCTGTGCTTGCCTGTGCTGCCTGTGCTTGCTGCCTGTGCTTGCTGCCTGTGCTTGCTGTGCTGCCTGTGCTTGCTGCCTGTGCTTGCTGCCTGTGCTTGCTGTGCTGCCTGTGCTTGCTGCCTGTGCTTGCTGTGCTGCCTGTGCTATCTGTGCTTGCTGCCTGTGCTTGCTGCGCTGCCTGTGCTTGCTGTGCTGCCTGTGCTTGCTGCCTGTGCTTGCTGTGCTGCCTGTTAGCGATGCACTTGATTTCGCCCATAACACGCGGTAATTCGACAGTGGCACACGACAGTGCGTTGCTGTGTCACCTGTTTTTGGAGGCGCCGAGAGTCGCGGATCATATGTTTACCTCGGCGGCCGGTGCATTGACCTGCGTCTCAGTAAGAGTAAGCATTGTAAATAAATGCGAGAGTGAATCTCGCCGAATATCGGAGCAGGATTTGCCTGTTGGAAAGAGGACGGAGCTTTACCCCTCTGCACTTCCCCCAGAATCGCTAAAACGAACACATCCCGTCGAACTATTTTGCGGGTTTCTAACATGCCTGTGCTTGCTGCCTGTGCTTGCTGTGCTGCCTGTGCTTGCTGCCTGTGCTTGCTGTGCTGCCAGTGCTTGCTGTGCTGCCTGTGCTTGCTGCCTGTGCTTGGTGTGCTGCCTGTGCTTGCTGTGCTGCCTGTGCTTGCTGCCTGTGCTTGCTGTGCTGCCTGTGCTTGCTGCCTGTGCTTGCTGTGCTGCCTGTGCTTGGTGTGCTGCCTGTGCTTGCTGCCTATGCTTGCTGTGCTGCCTGTGCTTGGTGTGCTGCCTGTGCTTGCTGCCTGTGCTTGCTGTGCTGCCTGTGCTTGCTGCCTGTGCTTGCTGTGCTGCCTGTGCTTGCTGCCTGTGCTTGCTGTGCTGCCTGTTACCGATGCACTTGATTTCGCCCATAACACGCGGTAATTCGACAGTGGCACACGACAGTGCGTTGCTGTGTCACCTGTTTTTGGAGGCGCCGAGAGTCGCGGATCATATGTTTACCTCGGCGGCCGGTGCATTGACCTGCGTCTCAGTAAGAGTAAGCATTGTAAACAAATGCGAGAGTGAATCTCGCCGAAGATCGGAGCAGGCTTTGCCTGTTGGAAAGAGGACGGAGCTTTACACCTCTGCACTTCCCCCAGAATCGCTAAAACGAACACATCCCGTCGAACTATTTTGCGGGTCTCTAACATGCCTGTGCTTGCTGCCTGTGCTTGCTGTGCTGCCTGTGCTTGCTGCCTGTGCTTGCTGTGCTGCCAGTGCTTGCTGTGCTGCCTGTGCTTGCTGCCTGTGCTTGCTGTGCTTGGTGTGCTGCCTGTGCTTGGTGTGCTACCTGTGCTTGCTGCCTGTGCTTGCTGCCTGTGCTTGCTGTGCTGCCTGTGCTTGCTGCCTGTGCTTGCTGTGCTGCCTGTGCTTGCTGTGCTGTCTGTGCTTGCTGCCTGTGCTTGCTGTGCTGCCTGTGCTTGCTGCGCTGCCTGTGCTTGCTGCCTGTGCTTGCTGTGCTGCCTGTGCTTGCTGCCTGTGCTTGCTGCCTGTGCTTGCTGTCTGTGCTTGCTGTGCTGCCTGTGCTTGCTGCCTGTGCTTGGTGTGCTGCCTGTGCTTGCTGCCTGTGCTTGCTGTGCTTGCTGCCTGTGCTGCTTGTGTTTGCTGTGCTGCCTGTACTGCCTATGCTTGCTGCCTGTGCTTGCTGTGCTGCCTGTGCTTGCTGCCTGTGCTTGCTGTGCTGCCAGTGCTTGCTGTGCTGCCTGTGCTTGCTGCCTGTGCTTGCCTGTGCTGCCTGTGCTTGCTGCCTGTGCTTGCTGCCTGTGCTTGCTGTGCTGCCTGTGCTTGCTGCCTGTGCTTGCTGCCTGTGCTTGCTGTGCTGCCTGTGCTTGCTGCCTGTGCTTGCTGTGCTGCCTGTGCTATCTGTGCTTGCTGCCTGTGCTTGCTGCGCTGCCTGTGCTTGCTGTGCTGCCTGTGCTTGCTGCCTGTGCTTGCTGTGCTGCCTGTTAGCGATGCACTTGATTTCGCCCATAACACGCGGTAATTCGACAGTGGCACACGACAGTGCGTTGCTGTGTCACCTGTTTTTGGAGGCGCCGAGAGTCGCGGATCATATGTTTACCTCGGCGGCCGGTGCATTGACCTGCGTCTCAGTAAGAGTAAGCATTGTAAATAAATGCGAGAGTGAATCTCGCCGAATATCGGAGCAGGATTTGCCTGTTGGAAAGAGGACGGAGCTTTACCCCTCTGCACTTCCCCCAGAATCGCTAAAACGAACACATCCCGTCGAACTATTTTGCGGGTTTCTAACATGCCTGTGCTTGCTGCCTGTGCTTGCTGTGCTGCCTGTGCTTGCTGCCTGTGCTTGCTGTGCTGCCAGTGCTTGCTGTGCTGCCTGTGCTTGCTGCCTGTGCTTGGTGTGCTGCCTGTGCTTGCTGTGCTGCCTGTGCTTGCTGCCTGTGCTTGCTGTGCTGCCTGTGCTTGCTGCCTGTGCTTGCTGTGCTGCCTGTGCTTGGTGTGCTGCCTGTGCTTGCTGCCTATGCTTGCTGTGCTGCCTGTGCTTGGTGTGCTGCCTGTGCTTGCTGCCTGTGCTTGCTGTGCTGCCTGTGCTTGCTGCCTGTGCTTGCTGTGCTGCCTGTGCTTGCTGCCTGTGCTTGCTGTGCTGCCTGTTACCGATGCACTTGATTTCGCCCATAACACGCGGTAATTCGACAGTGGCACACGACAGTGCGTTGCTGTGTCACCTGTTTTTGGAGGCGCCGAGAGTCGCGGATCATATGTTTACCTCGGCGGCCGGTGCATTGACCTGCGTCTCAGTAAGAGTAAGCATTGTAAACAAATGCGAGAGTGAATCTCGCCGAAGATCGGAGCAGGCTTTGCCTGTTGGAAAGAGGACGGAGCTTTACACCTCTGCACTTCCCCCAGAATCGCTAAAACGAACACATCCCGTCGAACTATTTTGCGGGTCTCTAACATGCCTGTGCTTGCTGCCTGTGCTTGCTGTGCTGCCTGTGCTTGCTGCCTGTGCTTGCTGTGCTGCCAGTGCTTGCTGTGCTGCCTGTGCTTGCTGCCTGTGCTTGCTGTGCTTGGTGTGCTGCCTGTGCTTGGTGTGCTACCTGTGCTTGCTGCCTGTGCTTGCTGCCTGTGCTTGCTGTGCTGCCTGTGCTTGCTGCCTGTGCTTGCTGTGCTGCCTGTGCTTGCTGTGCTGTCTGTGCTTGCTGCCTGTGCTTGCTGTGCTGCCTGTGCTTGCTGCGCTGCCTGTGCTTGCTGCCTGTGCTTGCTGTGCTGCCTGTGCTTGCTGCCTGTGCTTGCTGCCTGTGCTTGCTGTCTGTGCTTGCTGTGCTGCCTGTGCTTGCTGCCTGTGCTTGGTGTGCTGCCTGTGCTTGCTGCCTGTGCTTGCTGTGCTGCCTGTGCTTGCTGCCTGTGCTTGCTGTGCTGCCTGTGCTTGCTGCCTGTGCTTGCTGTGCTGCCTGTGCTTGCTGTGCTGTCTGTGCTTGCTGCCTGTGCTTGCTGTGCTGCCTGTGCTTGCTGCGCTGCCTGTGCTTGCTGCCTGTGCTTGCTGTGCTGCCTGTGCTTGCTGCCTGTGCTTGCTGTCTGTGCTTGCTGTGCTGCCTGTGCTTGCTGCCTGTGCTTGCTGTGCTGCCTGTGCTTGCTGCCTGTGCTGCCTGTGCTTGGTGTGCTGCCTGTGCTTGCTGCCTATGCTTGCTGTGCTGCCTGTGCTTGGTGTGCTGCCTGTGCTTGCTGCCTGTGCTGCCTGATCTGCCTGTGCTTGCTGCCTGTGCTTGCTGCCTGTGCTGCCTGAGCTGCCTGTGCTTGCTGCATGTGCTGCCTGTGCTTGCTGCCTGTGCTTGCTGTGCTTGGTGTGCTGCCTGTGCTTGGTGTGCTACCTGTGCTTGCTGCCTGTGCTTGCTGTGCTGCCTGTGCTTGCTGTGCTGCCTGTGCTTGCTGCCTGTGCTTTCTGCCTGTGCTTGGTGTGCTGCCTATGCTTGCTGTGCTGCGTGTGCTTGGTGTGCTACCTGTGCTTGCTGCCTGTGCTTGCTGTGCTGCCTGTGCTTGCTGCCTGTGCTTTCTGCCTGTGCTTGGTGTGCTGCCTGTGCTTGCTGCCTGTGCTTGCTGTGCTTGCTACCTGTGCTGCCTGAGCTGCCAGTGCTTGCTGCCTGTGCTTGCTATGCTGCCTGTGCTTGCTATGCTGCCTGAGCTGCCTGTGCTTGCTGCCTGTGCTTGCTGTGCTGCCTGTGCTTGCTGCCTGTGCTTGCTGCCTGTGCTGCCTGTGCTTGCTGCCTGTGCTTGCTGCCTGTGCTGCCTGTGCTTGCTATGCTGCCTGTGCTGCTTGTGCTTGCTGCCTGTGCTTGCTGTGCTGCCTGTGCTTGGTGTCCTACCTGTGCTTGCTGCCTGTGCTTGCTGTGCTGCCTGTGCTTGCTGTGCTGCCTGTGCTTGCTGCCTGTGCTTTCTGCCTGTGCTTGGTGTGCTGCCTGTGCTTGCTGCCTGTGCTTGCTGCCTGTGCTTGCTGTACTTGCTGTGCTGCCTGTGCTTGCTGCCTGTGCTGCCTGTGCTTGCTACCTGTGCTGCCTGAGCTGCCTGTGCTTGCTGCCTGTGCTTGCTATGCTGCCTGTGCTTGCTATGCTGCCTGTGCTGCCTGTGCTTGCTGCCTGTGCTTGCTGTGCTGCCTGTGCTTGCTGCCTGTGCTGCCTGTGCTTGCTGCCTGTGCTTGCTGTGCTGCCTGTGCTTGCCGCCTGTGCTGCCTGTGCTTGCTGTGCTGCCTGTGCTTGCTGTCTGTGCTTGCTGTGCTGCCTGTGCTTGCTGCCTGTCCTTGCTGTGCTGCCTGTGCATGCTGCCTATGCTGCCTGTGCTTGCTGTGCTGCCTGTGCTTGCTGCCTGTGTTTGCTGTGCTGCCTGTGCTTGCTGCCTGTGCTTGCTGTGCTGCCTGTGCTTGCTGTGCTGCCTGTGCTGCCTGTGCTTGCTGCCTGAGCTTGCTGTGCTGCCTGTGCTTGCTTCCTGTGCTTGCTGTGCTGCCTGTGCTTGCTGTGCTGCCTGTGCTGCCTGTGCTTGCTGCCTGTGCTTGCTGTGCTGCCTGTGCTACCTGTGCTTGCTGCCTGTGCTTGCTGCGCTGCCTGTGCTTGCTGTGCTGCCTGTGCTTGCTGCCTGTGCTTGTTGTGCTGCCTTTTAGCGATGCACTTGATTTCGCCCATAACACGCGGTAATTCGACAGTGGCACACGACAGTGCGTTGCTGTGTCACCTGTTTTTGGAGGCGCCGAGAGTCGCGGATCATATGTTTACCTCGGCGGCCGGTGCATTGACCTGCGTCTCAGTAAGAGTAAGCATTGTAAATAAATGCGAGAGTGAATCTCGCCGAAGATCGGAGCAGCATTTGCCTGTTGGAAAGAGGACGGAGCTTTACCCCTCTGCACTTCCCCCAGAATCGCTAAAACGAACACATCCCGTCGAACTATTTTGCGGGTTTCTAACATGCCTGTGCTTGCTGCCTGTGCTTGCTGTGCTGCCTGTGCTTGCTGCCTGTGCTTGCTGTGCTGCCAGTGCTTGCTGTGCTGCCTGTGCTTGCTGCCTGTGCTTGGTGTGCTGCCTGTGCTTGCTGTGCTGCCTGTGCTTGCTGCCTGTGCTTGCTGTGCTGCCTGTGCTTGCCGCCTGTGCTTGCTGTGCTGCCTGTGCTTGCTGCCTGTGCTTGCTGTGCTGCCTGTGCTTGGTGTGCTGCCTGTGCTTGCTGCCTATGCTTGCTGTGCTGCCTGTGCTTGGTGTGCTGCCTGTGCTTGCTGCCTGTGCTTGCTGTGCTGCCTGTGCTTGCTGCCTGTGCTTGCTGTGCTGCCTGTGCTTGCTGCCTGTGCTTGCTGTGCTGCCTGTTACCGATGCACTTGATTTCGCCCATAACACGCAGTAATTCGACAGTGGCACACGACAGTGCGTTGCTGTGTCACCTGTTTTTGGAGGCGCCGAGAGTCGCGGATCATATGTTTACCTCGGCGGCCGGTGCATTGACCTGCGTCTCAGTAAGAGTAAGCATTGTAAACAAATGCGAGAGTGAATCTCGCCGAAGATCGGAGCAGGCTTTGCCTGTTGGAAAGAGGACGGAGCTTTACACCTCTGCACTTCCCCCAGAATCGCTAAAACGAACACATCCCGTCGAACTATTTTGCGGGTCTCTAACATGCCTGTGCTTGCTGCCTGTGCTTGCTGTGCTGCCTGTGCTTGCTGCCTGTGCTTGCTGTGCTGCCAGTGCTTGCTGTGCTGCCTGTGCTTGCTGCCTGTGCTTGCTGTGCTTGGTGTGCTGCCTGTGCTTGGTGTGCTACCTGTGCTTGCTGCCTGTGCTTGCTGCCTGTGCTTGCTGTGCTGTCTGTGCTTGCTGCCTGTGCTTGCTGTGCTGCCTGTGCTTGCTGCGCTGCCTGTGCTTGCTGCCTGTGCTTGCTGTGCTGCCTGTGCTTGCTGCCTGTGCTTGCTGTCTGTGCTTGCTGTGCTGCCTGTGCTTGGTGTGCTGCCTGTGCTTGCTGCCTGTGCTTGCTGTGCTGCCTGTGCTTGCTGCCTGTGCTTGCTGTGCTGCCTGTGCTTGCTGCCTGTGCTTGCTGTGCTGCCTGTGCTTGCTGTGCTGTCTGTGCTTGCTGCCTGTGCTTGCTGTGCTGCCTGTGCTTGCTGCGCTGCCTGTGCTTGCTGCCTGTGCTTGCTGTGCTGCCTGTGCTTGCTGCCTGTGCTTGCTGTCTGTGCTTGCTGTGCTGCCTGTGCTTGCTGCCTGTGCTTGCTGTGCTGCCTGTGCTTGCTGCCTGTGCTGCCTGTGCTTGGTGTGCTGCCTGTGCTTGCTGCCTATGCTTGCTGTGCTGCCTGTGCTTGGTGTGCTGCCTGTGCTTGCTGCCTGTGCTTGCTGCCTGTGCTGCCTGAGCTGCCTGTGCTTGCTGCCTGTGCTGCCTGTGCTTGCTGCCTGTGCTTGCTGTGCTTGGTGTGCTGCCTGTGCTTGGTGTGCTGCCTGTGCTTGCTGCCTGTGCTTGCTGTGCTGCCTGTGCTTGCTGCCTGTGCTTGCTGTGCTGCCTGTGCTTGCTGCCTGTGCTGCCTGTGCTTGGTGTGCTACCTGTGCTTGCTGCCTGTGCTTGCTGTGCTGCCTGTGCTTGCTGTGCTGCCTGTGCTTGGTGTGCTACCTGTGCTTGCTGCCTGTGCTTGCTGTGCTGCCTGTGCTTGCTGTGCTTGCTGCCTGTGCTTGCTGCCTGTGCTGCCTGAGCTGCCTGTGCTTGCTGCCTGTGCTTGCTGTGCTGCCTGTGCTTGCTGTGCTGCCTGTGCTTGCTGCCTGTGCTTGCTGTGCTGCCTGTGCTTGCTGCCTGTGCTTGCCGTGCTTGCTGTGCTGCCTGTGCTTGCTGTGCTGCCTGTGCTTGCTGCCTGTGCTGCCTGTGCTTGCTGTGCTGCCTGTGCTTGCTGCCTGTGCTTGCTGTGCTGCCTGTGCTTGCTGCCTGTGCTTGCTGTGCTGCCTGTGATTGCTGTGCTGCCTGTGCTTGCTGCCTGTGCTTGCTGTGCTGCCTGTGCTTGCTGCCTGTGCTGCCTGTGCTTGGTGTGCTGCCTGTGCTTGCTGCCTGTGCTGCCTGTGCTTGCTGTGCTGCCTGTGCTTGCTGCCTGTGCTTGCGGTGCTGCCAGTGCTTGCAGTGCTGCCTGTGCTTGCTGCCTGTGCTTGCTGTGCTGCCTGTGCTTGCTGCCTGTGCTGCCTGTGCTTGCTGTGCTGCCTGTGCTTGCTGCCTGTGCTTGCTGTGCTGCCTCTGCTTGCTGCCTGTGCTGCCTGTGCTTGCTGTGCTGCCTGTGCTTGCTGCCTGTGCTTGCTGTGCTGCCTCTGCTTGCTGCCTGTGCTTGCTGTGCTGCCTGTGCTTGCTGCGCTGCCTGTGCTTGCTGCCTGTGCTTGCTGCCTGTGCTTGCTGTGCTGCCTGTGCTTGCTGCCTGTGCTTGCTGTGCTGCCTGTGCTTGCTGCCTGTGCTGCCTGTGCTTGCTGCCTGTGCTGCCTGTGCTTGGTGTGCTGCCTGTGCTTGCTGCCTGTGCTGCCTGTGCTTGCTGTGCTGCCTGTGCTTGCTGCCTGTGCTTGCGGTGCTGCCAGTGCTTGCAGTGCTGCCTGTGCTTGCTGCCTGTGCTTGCTGTGCTGCCTGTGCTTGCTGCCTGTGCTGCCTGTGCTTGCTGTGCTGCCTGTGCTTGCTGCCTGTGCTTGCTGTGCTGCCTCTGCTTGCTGCCTGTGCTGCCTGTGCTTGCTGTGCTGCCTGTGCTTGCTGCCTGTGCTTGCTGTGCTGCCTCTGCTTGCTGCCTGTGCTTGCTGTGCTGCCTGTGCTTGCTGCGCTGCCTGTGCTTGCTGCCTGTGCTTGCTGCCTGTGCTTGCTGTGCTGCCTGTGCTTGCTGCCTGTGCTTGCTGTGCTGCCTGTGCTTGCTGCCTGTGCTGCCTGTGCTTGCTGCCTGTGCTTGGTGTGCTGCCTGTGCTTGGTGCCTGTGCTTGCTGTGCTACCTGTGCTTGCTGTGCTGCCTGTGCTTGCTGCCTGTGCTGCCTGAGCTGCCTGTGCTTGCTGCCTGTGCTTGCTCTGCTGTCTGTGCTTGTTGCCTGTGCTTGCTGTGCTGCCTGTTCTTGCTGTGCTGCCTGTGCTTGCTGCCTGTGCTTGCTGTGCTTGGTGTTCTGCCTGTGCTTGGTGTGCTGCCTGTGCTTGCTGCCTGTGCTTGCTGTGCTGCCTGTGCTTGGTATGCTACCTGTGCTTGCTGCCTGTGCTTGCTGTGCTGCCTGTGCTTGGTGTGCTACCTGTGCTTGCTGCCTGTGCTTGCTGTGCTGCCTGTGCTTGCTGTGCTTGCTGCCTGTGCTTGCTGCCTGTGCTTGCTGTGCTGCCTGTGCTGCCTGTGCTTGCTGCCTGTGCTTGCTGTGCTGCCTGTGCTTGCTGCCTGTGCTTGCTGTGCTGTCTCTGCTTGCTGCCTGTGCTGCCTGTGCTTGCTGCCTGTGCTTGCTGCCTGTGCTGCCTGAGCTGCCTGTGCTTGCTGCATGTGCTTGCTGTGCTGCCTGTGCTGTGCTGCCTGTGCTTGCTGTGCTGGCAGTGCTTGCTGTGCTGCCTGTGCTTGCTGTGCTGGCAGTGCTTGCTGTGCTGCCTGTGCTGCCTGTGCTTGCTGCCTGTGCTTGCTGTGCTGCCTGTGCTTGCTGCCTGTGCTTGCTGTGCTGCCTGTTAGCGATGCATTTGATTTCGCCCATAACACGCGGTAATTCGACAGTGGCACACGACAGTGCGTTGCTGTGTCACCTGTTTTTGGAGGCGCCGAGAGTCGCGGATCATATGTTTACCTCGGCGGCCGGTGCATTGACCTGCGTCTCAGTAAGGGTAAGCATTGTAAACAAATGCGACAGTGAATCTCGCCGAAGATCGGAGCAGGCTTTGCCTGTTGGAAAGAGGACGGAGCTTGACCCCTCTGCACTTCCCCCAGAATCGCTAAAACGAACACATCTCGTCGAGCTATTTTGCGGGTTTGTAACATGCCTGTGCTTGCTGCCTGTGCTTGCTGTGCTGCCTGTGCTTGCTGCCTGTGCTTGCTGTGCTGCCTGTGCTTGCTGCCTGTGCTTGGTGTGCTGCCTGTGCTTGCTGCCTGTGCTTGCTGTGCTGCCTGAACTTGGTGTGCTGCCTGTGCTTGGTGCCTGTGCTTGCTGTGCTGCCTGTGCTTGCTGCCTGTGCTTGCTGTGCTGCCTGTGCTTGCTGCCTGTGCTGCCTGAGCTGCCTGTGCTTGCTGCCTGTGCTTGCTGTGCTGCCTGTGCTTGCTGCCTGTGCTTGCTGTGCTGCCTGTGCTTGCTGCCTGTGCTTGCTGTGCTGCCTGTGCTTGCTGCCTGTGCTTGCTGTGCTGTCTGTGCTTGCTGCCTGTGCTTGCTGTGCTGCCTGTGCTTGGTGCCTGTGCTTGCTGTGCTGCCTGTGCTTGCTGCCTGTGCTTGCTGTGCTGCCTGTGCTTGCTGCCTGTGCTGCCTGAGCTGCCTGTGCTTGCTGCCTATGCTTGCTGTGCTGCCTGTTACCGATGCACTTGATTTCGCCCATAACACGCGGTAATTCGACAGTGGCACACGACAGTGCGTTGCTGTGTCACCTGTTTTTGGAGGCGCCGAGAGTCGCGGATCATATGTTTACCTCGGCGGCCGGTGCATTGACCTGCGTCTCAGTAAGGGTAAGCATTGTAAACAAATGCGACAGTGAATCTCGCCGAAGATCGGAGCAGGCTTTGCCTGTTGGAAAGAGGACGGAGCTTGACCCCTCTGCACTTCCCCCAGAATCGCTAAAACGAACACATCTCGTCGAGCTATTTTGCGGGTTTGTAACATGCCTGTGCTTGCTGCCTGTGCTTGCTGTGCTGCCTGTGCTTGCTGTGCTGCCTGTGCTTGCTGCCTGTGCTTGGTGTGCTGCCTGTGCTTGCTGCCTGTGCTTGCTGTGCTGCCTGAACTTGGTGTGCTGCCTGTGCTTGGTGCCTGTGCTTGCTGTGCTGCCTGTGCTTGCTGCCTGTGCTTGCTGTGCTGCCTGTGCTTGCTGTGCTGCCTGTGCTTGCTGCCTGTGCTGCCTGAGCTGCCTGTGCTTGCTGCCTGTGCTTGCTGTGCTGCCTGTGCTTGCTGCCTGTGCTTGCTGTGCTGCCTGTGCTTGCTGCCTGTGCTTGCTGTGCTGCCTGTGCTTGCTGCCTGTGCTTGCTGTGCTGCCTGTGCTTGCTGCCTGTGCTTGCTGTGCTGCCTGTGCTTGCTGCCTGTGCTTCCTGCGCTGCATGTGCTTGCTGCCTGTGCTTGCTGTGCTGCCTGTGCTTGCTGCCTGTGCTTGCTGTGCTGCCTGTGCTTGCTGCCTGTGCTGCCTGTGCTTGCTGTGCTGCCTGTGCTTGCTGCCTGTGCTGCCTGAGCTGCCTGTGCTTGCTGCATGTGCTTGCTGTGCTGCCTGTGCTGTGCTGCCTGTGCTTGCTGTGCTGCCAGTGCTTGCTGTGCTGCCTGTGCTTGCTGCCTGTGCTTGGTGTGCTGCCTGTGCTTGCTGCCTGTGCTTGCTGTGCTTGCTGTGCTGCCTGAACTTGGTGTGCTGCCTGTGCTTGGTGCCTGTGCTTGCTGTGCTGCCTGTGCTTGCTGCCTGTGCTTGCTGTGCTGCCTGTGCTTGCTGCCTGTGCTGCCTGAGCTGCCTGTGCTTGCTGCCTGTGCTTGCTGTGCTGCCTGTGCTTGCTGCCTGTGCTTGCTGTGCTGCCTGTGCTTGCTGCCTGTGCTTGCTGCCTGTGCTTTCTGCCTGTGCTGCCTGTGCTTGCTATGCTGCCTGTGCTGCCTGTGCTTGCTGCCTGTGCTTGCTGTGCTGCCTGTGCTTGCTGCCTGTGCT
This sequence comes from Priocnemis perturbator, assembly GCA_963942575.1. Taxonomy (NCBI): domain Eukaryota; kingdom Metazoa; phylum Arthropoda; class Insecta; order Hymenoptera; family Pompilidae; genus Priocnemis; species Priocnemis perturbator. The sequence goes on along the minus strand of CAWWDK010000134.1, from coordinate 399,922 downwards.
TGCTGTGCTGCCTGTGCTTGCTGTGCTGCCTGTGCTTGCTGCCTGTGCTTGCTGTGCTGCCAGTGCTTGCTGTGCTGCCTGTGCTTGCTGCCTGTGCTTGGTGTGCTGCCAGTGCTTGCTGTGCTGCCAGTGCTCGCTGTGCTGCCAGTGCTTGCTGCCTGTGCTTGCTGTGCTGCCTGTGCTTGGTGTGCTGCCTGTGCTTGCTGCCTGTGCTGCCTGTGCTTGCTGTGCTGCCTGTGCTTGCTGCGCTGTCTGTGCTTGCTGTGCTGCCTGTGCTTGCTGCCTGTGCTTGCTGTGCTGCCTGTGCTTGCTGCCTGTGCTTGCTGTGCTGCCTGTGCTTGCTGCCTGTGCTTGCTGTGCTGCCTGTGCTTGCTGCCTGTGCTTGCTGTGCTGCCTGTGCTCGCTGTGCTGCCTGTGCTTGCTGCCTGTGCTGCCTGAGCTGCCTGTGCTTGCTGCCTGTGCTTGCTGTGCTGCCTGTGCTTGCTGTGCTGCCTGTGCTTGCTGCCTGTGCTTGCTGTGCTGCCTGTGCTTGCTGCCTGTGCTTGCCGTGCTTGCTGTGCTGCCTGTGCTTGCTGTGCTGCCTGTGCTTGCTGTGCTGCCTGTGCTTGCTGCCTGTGCTGCCTGTGCTTGCTGTGCTGCCTGTGCTTGCTGCCTGTGCTTGCTGTGCTGCCTGTGCTTGCTGCCTGTGCTTGCTGTGCTGCCTGTGATTGCTGTGCTGCCTGTGCTTGCTGCCTGTGCTTGCTGTGCTGCCTGTGCTTGCTGCCTGTGCTGCCTGTGCTTGGTGTGCTGCCTGTGCTTGCTGCCTGTGCTGCCTGTGCTTGCTGTGCTGCCTGTGCTTGCTGCCTGTGCTTGCGGTGCTGCCAGTGCTTGCAGTGCTGCCTGTGCTTGCTGCCTGTGCTTGCTGTGCTGCCTGTGCTTGCTGCCTGTGCTGCCTGTGCTTGCTGCCTGTGCTTGCTGTGCTGCCTCTGCTTGCTGCCTGTGCTTGCTGTGCTGCCTGTGCTTGCTGCGCTGCCTGTGCTTGCTGCCTGTGCTTGCTGCCTGTGCTTGCTGTGCTGCCTGTGCTTGCTGCCTGTGCTTGCTGTGCTGCCTGTGCTTGCTGCCTGTGCTGCCTGTGCTTGCTGCCTGTGCTGCCTGAGCTGCCTGTGCTTGCTGTGCTGCCTGTGCTGTGCTGCCTGTGCTTGCTGTGCTGCCAGTGCTTGCAGTGCTGCCTGTGCTTGCTGCCTGTGCTTGCTGTGCTGCCTGTGCTTGCTGCCTGTGCTTGGTGTGCTGCCTGTGCTTGGTGTGCTGCCTGTGCTTGCTGCCTGTGCTTGCTGTGCTGCCTGTGCTTGGTGTGCTGCCTGTGCTTGGTGCCTGTGCTTGCTGTGCTACCTGTGCTTGCTGTGCTGCCTGTGCTTGCTGCCTGTGCTGCCTGAGCTGCCTGTGCTTGCTGCCTGTGCTTGCTCTGCTGTCTGTGCTTGTTGCCTGTGCTTGCTGTGCTGCCTGTTCTTGCTGTGCTGCCTGTGCTTGCTGCCTGTGCTTGCTGTGCTTGGTGTTCTGCCTGTGCTTGGTGTGCTGCCTGTGCTTGCTGCCTGTGCTTGCTGTGCTGCCTGTGCTTGGTATGCTACCTGTGCTTGCTGCCTGTGCTTGCTGTGCTGCCTGTGCTTGGTGTGCTACCTGTGCTTGCTGCCTGTGCTTGCTGTGCTGCCTGTGCTTGCTGTGCTTGCTGCCTGTGCTTGCTGCCTGTGCTTGCTGTGCTGCCTGTGCTGCCTGTGCTTGCTGCCTGTGCTTGCTGTGCTGCCTGTGCTTGCTGCCTGTGCTTGCTGTGCTGTCTCTGCTTGCTGCCTGTGCTGCCTGTGCTTGCTGCGCTGCCTGTGCTTGCTGCCTGTGCTTGCTGCCTGTGCTTGCTGACTGTGCTTGCTGTGCTGCCTGTGCTTGCTGCCTGTGCTTGCTGTGCTGCCTGTGCTGCCTGTGCTTGCTGCCTGTGCTTGCTGCGCTGCCTGTGCTGCCTGTGCTTGCTGCCTGTGCTTGCTGCCTGTGCTTGCTGTGCTGCCTGTGCTTGCTGCCTGTGCTGCCTGTGCTTGCTGTGCTGCCTGTGCTTGCTGCCTGTGCTGCCTGAGCTGCCTGTGCTTGCTGCATGTGCTTGCTGTGCTGCCTGTGCTGTGCTGCCTGTGCTTGCTGTGCTGCCAGTGCTTGCTGTGCTGCCTGTGCTGCCTGTGCTTGCTGCCTGTGCTTGCTGTGCTGCCTGTGCTTGCTGCCTGTGCTTGCTGTGCTGCCTGTGCTTGCTGCCTGTGCTGCCTGAGCTGCCTGTGCTTGCTGCCTGTGCTTGCTCTGCTGTCTGTGCTTGTTGCCTGTGCTTGCTGTGCTGCCTGTTCTTGCTGTGCTGCCTGTGCTTGCTGCCTGTGCTTGCTGTGCTTGGTGTTCTGCCTGTGCTTGGTGTGCTGCCTGTGCTTGCTGCCTGTTCTTGCTGTGCTGCCTGTGCTTGGTATGCTACCTGTGCTTGCTGCCTGTGCTTGCTGTGCTGCCTGTGCTTGGTGTGCTACCTGTGCTTGCTGCCTGTGCTTGCTGTGCTGCCTGTGCTTGCTGTGCTTGCTGCCTGTGCTTGCTGCCTGTGCTTGCTGCCTGTGCTTGCTGTGCTGCCTGTGCTGCCTGTGCTTGCTGCCTGTGCTTGCTGTGCTGCCTGTGCTTGCTGCCTGTGCTTGCTGTGCTGTCTCTGCTTGCTGCCTGTGCTGCCTGTGCTTGCTGCGCTGCCTGTGCTTGCTGCCTGTGCTTGCTGCCTGTGCTTGCTGTCTGTGCTTGCTGTGCTGCCTGTGCTTGCTGCCTGTGCTTGCTGTGCTGCCTGTGCTGCCTGTGCTTGCTGCCTGTGCTTGCTGCGCTGCCTGTGCTGCCTGTGCTTGCTGCCTGTGCTTGCTGTGCTGCCTGTGCTTGCTGCCTGTGCTGCCTGTGCTTGCTGTGCTGCCTGTGCTTGCTGCCTGTGCTGCCTGAGCTGCCTGTGCTTGCTGCATGTGCTTGCTGTGCTGCCTGTGCTGTGCTGCCTGTGCTTGCTGTGCTGGCAGTGCTTGCTGTGCTGCCTGTGCTTGCTGTGCTGGCAGTGCTTGCTGTGCTGCCTGTGCTGCCTGTGCTTGCTGCCTGTGCTTGCTGTGCTGCCTGTGCTTGCTGCCTGTGCTTGCTGTGCTGCCTGTTAGCGATGCATTTGATTTCGCCCATAACACGCGGTAATTCGACAGTGGCACACGACAGTGCGTTGCTGTGTCACCTGTTTTTGGAGGCGCCGAGAGTCGCGGATCATATGTTTACCTCGGCGGCCGGTGCATTGACCTGCGTCTCAGTAAGGGTAAGCATTGTAAACAAATGCGACAGTGAATCTCGCCGAAGATCGGAGCAGGCTTTGCCTGTTGGAAAGAGGACGGAGCTTGACCCCTCTGCACTTCCCCCAGAATCGCTAAAACGAACACATCTCGTCGAGCTATTTTGCGGGTTTGTAACATGCCTGTGCTTGCTGCCTGTGCTTGCTGTGCTGCCTGTGCTTGCTGCCTGTGCTTGCTGTGCTGCCTGTGCTTGCTGCCTGTGCTTGGTGTGCTGCCTGTGCTTGCTGCCTGTGCTTGCTGTGCTGCCTGAACTTGGTGTGCTGCCTGTGCTTGGTGCCTGTGCTTGCTGTGCTGCCTGTGCTTGCTGCCTGTGCTTGCTGTGCTGCCTGTGCTTGCTGCCTGTGCTGCCTGAGCTGCCTGTGCTTGCTGCCTGTGCTTGCTGTGCTGCCTGTGCTTGCTGCCTGTGCTTGCTGTGCTGCCTGTGCTTGCTGCCTGTGCTTGCTGTGCTGCCTGTGCTTGCTGCCTGTGCTTGCTGTGCTGTCTGTGCTTGCTGCCTGTGCTTGCTGTGCTGCCTGTGCTTGCTGCCTGTGCTTGCTCTGCTGCCTGTGCTTGCTGCCTGTGCTTCCTGCGCTGCATGTGCTTGCTGCCTGTGCTTGCTGTGCTGCCTGTGCTTGCTGCCTGTGCTTGCTGTGCTGCCTGTGCTTGCTGCCTGTGCTGCCTGTGCTTGCTGTGCTGCCTGTGCTTGCTGCCTGTGCTGCCTGAGCTGCCTGTGCTTGCTGCATGTGCTTGCTGTGCTGCCTGTGCTGTGCTGCCTGTGCTTGCTGTGCTGCCAGTGCTTGCTGTGCTGCCTGTGCTTGCTGCCTGTGCTTGCTGTGCTGCCAGTGCTTGCTGTGCTGCCTGTGCTTGCTGCCTGTGCTTGGTGTGCTGCCTGTGCTTGCTGTGCTGCCTGTGCTTGCTGCCTGTGCTTGCTGTGCTGCCTGTGCTTGGTGTGCTGCCTGTGCTTGCTGCCTATGCTTGCTGTGCTGCCTGTGCTTGGTGTGCTGCCTGTGCTTGCTGCCTGTGCTTGCTGTGCTGCGTGTGCTTGCTGCCTGTGCTTGCTGTGCTGCCTGTGCTTGCTGCCTATGCTTGCTGTGCTGCCTGTTACCGATGCACTTGATTTCGCCCATAACACGCGGTAATTCGACAGTGGCACACGACAGTGCGTTGCTGTGTCACCTGTTTTTGGAGGCGCCGAGAGTCGCGGATCATATGTTTACCTCGGCGGCCGGTGCATTGACCTGCGTCTCAGTAAGAGTAAGCATTGTAAACAAATGCGAGAGTGAATCTCGCCGAAGATCGGAGCAGGCTTTGCCTGTTGGAAAGAGGACGGAGCTTTACACCTCTGCACTTCCCCCAGAATCGCTAAAACGAACACATCCCGTCGAACTATTTTACGGGTCTCTAACATGCCTGTGCTTGCTGCCTGTGCTTGCTGTGCTGCCTGTGCTTGCTGCCTGTGCTTGCTGTGCTGCCAGTGCTTGCTGTGCTGCCTGTGCTTGCTGCCTGTGCTTGCTGTGCTTGGTGTGCTGCCTGTGCTTGGTGTGCTGCCTGTGCTTGCTGCCTGTGCTTGCTGTGCTGCCTGTGCTTGGTGTGCTACCTGTGCTGCCTGTGCTTGCTGCCTGTGCTTGCTGTGCTGCCTGTGCTTGCTGCCTGTGCTGCCTGATCTGCCTGTGCTTGCTGCCTGTGCTTGCTGCCTGTGCTGCCTGAGCTGCCAGTGCTTGCTGCCTGTGCTTGGTGTGCTGCCTGTGCTTGCTGCCTGTGCTTGCTATGCTGCCTGTGCTTGCTGCCTGTGCTTGCTGTGCTGCCTGTGCTTGCTGCCTGTGCTTGCTGTGCTGCCTGTGCTCGCTGTGCTGCCTGTGCTTGCTGCCTGTGCTGCCTGAGCTGCCTGTGCTTGCTGCCTGTGCTTGCTGTGCTGCCTGTGCTTGCTGTGCTGCCTGTGCTTGCTGCCTGTGCTTGCTGTGCTGCCTGTGCTTGCTGCCTGTGCTTGCCGTGCTTGCTGTGCTGCCAGTGCTTGCTGTGCTGCCAGTGCTCGCTGTGCTGCCAGTGCTTGCTGCCTGTGCTTGCTGTGCTGCCTGTGCTTGGTGTGCTGCCTGTGCTTGCTGCCTGTGCTGCCTGTGCTTGCTGTGCTGCCTGTGCTTGCTGCGCTGTCTGTGCTTGCTGTGCTGCCTGTGCTTGCTGCCTGTGCTTGCTGTGCTGCCTGTGCTTGCTGCCTGTGCTTGCTGTGCTGCCTGTGCTTGCTGTGCTGCCTGTGCTTGCTGCCTGTGCTTGCTGTGCTGCCTGTGCTTGCTGCCTGTGCTTGCTGTGCTGCCTGTGCTTGCTGCCTGTGCTTGCTGTGCTGCCTGTGCTCGCTGTGCTGCCTGTGCTTGCTGCCTGTGCTGCCTGAGCTGCCTGTGCTTGCTGCCTGTGCTTGCTGTGCTGCCTGTGCTTGCTGTGCTGCCTGTGCTTGCTGCCTGTGCTTGCTGTGCTGCCTGTGCTTGCTGCCTGTGCTTGCCGTGCTTGCTGTGCTGCCTGTGCTTGCTGTGCTGCCTGTGCTTGCTGCCTGTGCTTGCTGTGCTGCCTGTGCTTGCTGCCTGTGCTGCCTGTGCTTGCTGTGCTGCCTGTGCTTGCTGCCTGTGCTTGCTGTGCTGCCTGTGCTTGCTGCCTGTGCTTGCTGTGCTGCCTGTGATTGTTGTGCTGCCTGTGCTTGCTGCCTGTGCTTGCTGTGCTGCCTGTGCTTGCTGCCTGTGCTGCCTGTGCTTGGTGTGCTGCCTGTGCTTGCTGCCTGTGCTGCCTGTGCTTGCTGTGCTGCCTGTGCTTGCTGCCTGTGCTTGCGGTGCTGCCAGTGCTTGGTGTGCTGCCTGTGCTTGCTGCCTGTGCTTGCTGTGCTGCCTGTGCTTGCTGCCTGTGCTGCCTGTGCTTGCTGTGCTGCCTGTGCTTGCTGCCTGTGCTGCCTGAGCTGCCTGTGCTTGCTGCATGTGCTTGCTGTGCTGCCTGTGCTTGCTGCGCTGCCTGTGCTTGCTGCCTGTGCTTGCTGTGCTGCCTGTGCTTGCTGCCTGTGCTTGCTGCCTGTGCTTGCTGTGCTGCCTGTGCTTGCTGCCTGTGCTGCCTGTGCTTGCTGCCTGTGCTGCCTGAGCTGCCTGTGCTTGCTGTGCTGCCTGTGCTGTGCTGCCTGTGCTTGCTGCCTGTGCTTGCTGTGCTGCCTGTGCTTGCTGCCTGTGCTGCCTGTGCTTGGTGTGCTGCCTGTGCTTGCTGCCTGTGCTGCCTGTGCTTGCTGTGCTGCCTGTGCTTGCTGCCTGTGCTTGCAGTGCTGCCAGTGCTTGGTGTGCTGCCTGTGCTTGCTGCCTGTGCTTGCTGTGCTGCCTGTGCTTGCTGCCTGTGCTGCCTGTGCTTGCTGTGCTGCCTGTGCTTGCTGCCTGTGCTGCCTGAGCTGCCTGTGCTTGCTGCATGTGCTTGCTGTGCTGCCTGTGCTTGCTGCGCTGCCTGTGCTTGCTGCCTGTGCTTGCTGTGCTGCCTGTGCTTGCTGCCTGTGCTTGCTGCCTGTGCTTGCTGTGCTGCCTGTGCTTGCTGCCTGTGCTGCCTGTGCTTGCTGCCTGTGCTGCCTGAGCTGCCTGTGCTTGCTGTGCTGCCTGTGCTGTGCTGCCTGTGCTTGCTGTGCTGCCAGTGCTTGCAGTGCTGCCTGTGCTTGCTGCCTGTGCTTGCTGTGCTGCCTGTGCTTGCTGCCTGTGCTTGGTGTGCTGCCTGTGCTTGGTGTGCTGCCTGTGCTTGCTGCCTGTGCTTGCTGTGCTGCCTGTGCTTGGTGTGCTGCCTGTGCTTGGTGCCTGTGCTTGCTGTGCTACCTGTGCTTGCTGTGCTGCCTGTGCTTGCTGCCTGTGCTGCCTGAGCTGCCTGTGCTTGCTGCCTGTGCTTGCTCTGCTGTCTGTGCTTGTTGCCTGTGCTTGCTGTGCTGCCTGTTCTTGCTGTGCTGCCTGTGCTTGCTGTGCTTGGTGTTCTGCCTGTGCTTGGTGTGCTGCCTGTGCTTGCTGCCTGTGCTTGCTGTGCTGCCTGTGCTTGGTATGCTACCTGTGCTTGCTGCCTGTGCTTGCTGTGCTGCCTGTGCTTGCTGTGCTGCCTGTGCTTGGTGTGCTACCTGTGCTTGCTGCCTGTGCTTGCTGTGCTGCCTGTGCTTGCTGTGCTTGCTGCCTGTGCTTGCTGCCTGTGCTTGCTGTGCTGCCTGTGCTGCCTGTGCTTGCTGCCTGTGCTTGCTGTGCTGCCTGTGCTTGCTGCCTGTGCTTGCTGTGCTGTCTCTGCTTGCTGCCTGTGCTGCCTGTGCTTGCTGCGCTGCCTGTGCTTGCTGCCTGTGCTTGCTGCCTGTGCTTGCTGACTGTGCTTGCTGTGCTGCCTGTGCTTGCTGCCTGTGCTTGCTGTGCTGCCTGTGCTGCCTGTGCTTGCTGCCTGTGCTTGCTGCGCTGCCTGTGCTGCCTGTGCTTGCTGCCTGTGCTTGCTGCCTGTGCTTGCTGTGCTGCCTGTGCTTGCTGCCTGTGCTGCCTGTGCTTGCTGTGCTGCCTGTGCTTGCTGCCTGTGCTGCCTGAGCTGCCTGTGCTTGCTGCATGTGCTTGCTGTGCTGCCTGTGCTGTGCTGCCTGTGCTTGCTGTGCTGCCAGTGCTTGCTGTGCTGCCTGTGCTGCCTGTGCTTGCTGCCTGTGCTTGCTGTGCTGCCTGTGCTTGCTGCCTGTGCTTGCTGTGCTGCCTGTGCTTGCTGCCTGTGCTGCCTGAGCTGCCTGTGCTTGCTGCCTGTGCTTGCTCTGCTGTCTGTGCTTGTTGCCTGTGCTTGCTGTGCTGCCTGTTCTTGCTGTGCTGCCTGTGCTTGCTGCCTGTGCTTGCTGTGCTTGGTGTTCTGCCTGTGCTTGGTGTGCTGCCTGTGCTTGCTGCCTGTGCTTGCTGTGCTGCCTGTGCTTGCTGCCTGTGCTTGCTGTGCTGCCTGTGCTCGCTGTGCTGCCTGTGCTTGCTGCCTGTGCTGCCTGAGCTGCCTGTGCTTGCTGCCTGTGCTTGCTGTGCTGCCTGTGCTTGCTGTGCTGCCTGTGCTTGCTGCCTGTGCTTGCTGTGCTGCCTGTGCTTGCTGCCTGTGCTTGCCGTGCTTGCTGTGCTGCCAGTGCTTGCTGTGCTGCCAGTGCTCGCTGTGCTGCCAGTGCTTGCTGCCTGTGCTTGCTGTGCTGCCTGTGCTTGGTGTGCTGCCTGTGCTTGCTGCCTGTGCTGCCTGTGCTTGCTGTGCTGCCTGTGCTTGCTGCGCTGTCTGTGCTTGCTGTGCTGCCTGTGCTTGCTGCCTGTGCTTGCTGTGCTGCCTGTGCTTGCTGCCTGTGCTTGCTGTGCTGCCTGTGCTTGCTGCCTGTGCTTGCTGTGCTGCCTGTGCTTGCTGCCTGTGCTTGCTGTGCTGCCTGTGCTCGCTGTGCTGCCTGTGCTTGCTGCCTGTGCTGCCTGAGCTGCCTGTGCTTGCTGCCTGTGCTTGCTGTGCTGCCTGTGCTTGCTGTGCTGCCTGTGCTTGCTGCCTGTGCTTGCTGTGCTGCCTGTGCTTGCTGCCTGTGCTTGCCGTGCTTGCTGTGCTGCCTGTGCTTGCTGTGCTGCCTGTGCTTGCTGCCTGTGCTGCCTGTGCTTGCTGTGCTGCCTGTGCTTGCTGCCTGTGCTTGCTGTGCTGCCTGTGCTTGCTGCCTGTGCTTGCTGCCTGTGCTTGCTGCCTGTGCTGCCTGTGCTTGCTATGCTGCCTGTGCTGCCTGTGCTTGCTGCCTGTGCTTGCTGTGCTGCCTGTGCTTGCTGCCTGTGCTTGCTGTGCTGCCTGTGCTTGCTGCCTGTGCTTGCTGTGCTGCCTGTGCTCGCTGTGCTGCCTGTGCTTGCTGCCTGTGCTGCCTGAGCTGCCTGTGCTTGCTGCCTGTGCTTGCTGTGCTGCCTGTGCTTGCTGTGCTGCCTGTGCTTGCTGCCTGTGCTTGCTGTGCTGCCTGTGCTTGCTGCCTGTGCTTGCTGTGCTGCCTGTGCTTGCTGCCTGTGCTTGCTGTGCTGCCTGTGCTTGCTGTGCTGCCTGTGCTTGCTGCCTGTGCTTGCTGTGCTGCCAGTGCCTGCTGTGCTGCCTGTGCTTGCTGCCTGTGCTTGCTGTGCTGCCTGTGCTTGCTGCCTGTGCTTGCTGTGCTGCCTGTGCTTGCTGCCTGTGCTTGCTGCCTGTGCTTGCTGCCTGTGCTGCCTGTGCTTGCTATGCTGCCTGTGCTGCCTGTGCTTGCTGCCTGTGCTTGCTGTGCTGCCTGTGCTTGCTGCCTGTGCTTGCTGTGCTGCCTGTGCTTGCTGCCTGTGCTGCCTGTGCTTGCTGTGCTGCCTGTGCTTGCTGCCTGTGCTTGCTGTGCTGCCTGTGCTTGCTGCCTGTGCTTGCTGCCTGTGCTTGCTGCCTGTGCTGCCTGTGCTTGCTATGCTGCCTGTGCTGCCTGTGCTTGCTGCCTGTGCTTGCTGTGCTGCCTGTGCTTGCTGCCTGTGCTTGCTGTGCTGCCTGTGCTTGCTGTGCTGCCTGTGCTTGCTGCCTGTGCTTGCTGTGCTGCCAGTGCCTGCTGTGCTGCCTGTGCTTGCTGCCTGTGCTTGCTGTGCTGCCTGTGCTTGCTGTGCTGCCTGTGCTTGCTGCCTGTGCTTGCTGTGCTGCCAGTGCCTGCTGTGCTGCCTGTGCTTGCTGCCTGTGCTTGCTGTGCTGCCTGTGCTTGCTGCCTGTGCTGCCTGTGCTTGCTGCCTGTGCTGCCTGAGCTGCCTGTGCTTGCTGTGCTGCCTGTGCTGTGCTGCCTGTGCTTGCTGTGCTGCCAGTGCTTGCAGTGCTGCCTGTGCTTGCTGCCTGTGCTTGCTGTGCTGCCTGTGCTTGCTGCCTGTGCTTGGTGTGCTGCCTGTGCTTGGTGTGCTGCCTGTGCTTGCTGCCTGTGCTTGCTGTGCTGCCTGTGCTTGGTGTGCTGCCTGTGCTTGGTGCCTGTGCTTGCTGTGCTACCTGTGCTTGCTGTGCTGCCTGTGCTTGCTGCCTGTGCTGCCTGAGCTGCCTGTGCTTGCTGCCTGTGCTTGCTCTGCTGTCTGTGCTTGTTGCCTGTGCTTGCTGTGCTGCCTGTTCTTGCTGTGCTGCCTGTGCTTGCTGTGCTTGGTGTTCTGCCTGTGCTTGGTGTGCTGCCTGTGCTTGCTGCCTGTGCTTGCTGTGCTGCCTGTGCTTGGTATGCTACCTGTGCTTGCTGCCTGTGCTTGCTGTGCTGCCTGTGCTTGCTGTGCTGCCTGTGCTTGGTGTGCTACCTGTGCTTGCTGCCTGTGCTTGCTGTGCTGCCTGTGCTTGCTGTGCTTGCTGCCTGTGCTTGCTGCCTGTGCTTGCTGTGCTGCCTGTGCTGCCTGTGCTTGCTGCCTGTGCTTGCTGTGCTGCCTGTGCTTGCTGCCTGTGCTTGCTGTGCTGTCTCTGCTTGCTGCCTGTGCTGCCTGTGCTTGCTGCGCTGCCTGTGCTTGCTGCCTGTGCTTGCTGCCTGTGCTTGCTGACTGTGCTTGCTGTGCTGCCTGTGCTTGCTGCCTGTGCTTGCTGTGCTGCCTGTGCTTGCTGCCTGTGCTTGCTGCGCTGCCTGTGCTGCCTGTGCTTGCTGCCTGTGCTTGCTGCCTGTGCTTGCTGTGCTGCCTGTGCTTGCTGCCTGTGCTGCCTGTGCTTGCTGTGCTGCCTGTGCTTGCTGCCTGTGCTGCCTGAGCTGCCTGTGCTTGCTGCATGTGCTTGCTGTGCTGCCTGTGCTGTGCTGCCTGTGCTTGCTGTGCTGCCAGTGCTTGCTGTGCTGCCTGTGCTGCCTGTGCTTGCTGCCTGTGCTTGCTGTGCTGCCTGTGCTTGCTGCCTGTGCTTGCTGTGCTGCCTGTGCTTGCTGCCTGTGCTGCCTGAGCTGCCTGTGCTTGCTGCCTGTGCTTGCTCTGCTGTCTGTGCTTGTTGCCTGTGCTTGCTGTGCTGCCTGTTCTTGCTGTGCTGCCTGTGCTTGCTGCCTGTGCTTGCTGTGCTTGGTGTTCTGCCTGTGCTTGGTGTGCTGCCTGTGCTTGCTGCCTGTGCTTGCTGTGCTGCCTGTGCTTGCTGCCTGTGCTTGCTGTGCTGCCTGTGCTCGCTGTGCTGCCTGTGCTTGCTGCCTGTGCTGCCTGAGCTGCCTGTGCTTGCTGCCTGTGCTTGCTGTGCTGCCTGTGCTTGCTGTGCTGCCTGTGCTTGCTGCCTGTGCTTGCTGTGCTGCCTGTGCTTGCTGCCTGTGCTTGCCGTGCTTGCTGTGCTGCCAGTGCTTGCTGTGCTGCCAGTGCTCGCTGTGCTGCCAGTGCTTGCTGCCTGTGCTTGCTGTGCTGCCTGTGCTTGGTGTGCTGCCTGTGCTTGCTGCCTGTGCTGCCTGTGCTTGCTGTGCTGCCTGTGCTTGCTGCGCTGTCTGTGCTTGCTGTGCTGCCTGTGCTTGCTGCCTGTGCTTGCTGTGCTGCCTGTGCTTGCTGCCTGTGCTTGCTGTGCTGCCTGTGCTTGCTGCCTGTGCTTGCTGTGCTGCCTGTGCTTGCCGTGCTTGCTGTGCTGCCTGTGCTTGCTGTGCTGCCTGTGCTTGCTGTGCTGCCTGTGCTTGCTGCCTGTGCTGCCTGTGCTTGCTGTGCTGCCTGTGCTTGCTGCCTGTGCTTGCTGTGCTGCCTGTGCTTGCTGCCTGTGCTTGCTGCCTGTGCTGCCTGTGCTTGCTATGCTGCCTGTGCTGCCTGTGCTTGCTGCCTGTGCTTGCTGTGCTGCCTGTGCTTGCTGTGCTGCCTGTGCTTGCTGCCTGTGCTGCCTGTGCTTGCTGTGCTGCCTGTGCTTGCTGCCTGTGCTTGCTGTGCTGCCTGTGCTTGCTGCCTGTGCTTGCTGCCTGTGCTGCCTGTGCTTGCTATGCTGCCTGTGCTGCCTGTGCTTGCTGCCTGTGCTTGCTGTGCTGCCTGTGCTTGCTGCCTGTGCTTGCTGTGCTGCCTGTGCTTGCTGTGCTGCCTGTGCTTGCTGCCTGTGCTTGCTGTGCTGCCAGTGCCTGCTGTGCTGCCTGTGCTTGCTGCCTGTGCTTGGTGTGCTGCCTGTGCTTGCTGTGCTGCCTGTGCTTGCTGCCTGTGCTTGCTGTGCTGCCTGTGCTTGGTGTGCTGCCTGTGCTTGCTGCCTATGCTTGCTGTGCTGCCTGTGCTTGGTGTGCTGCCTGTGCTTGCTGCCTGTGCTTGCTGTGCTGCGTGTGCTTGCTGCCTGTGCTTGCTGTGCTGCCTGTGCTTGCTGCCTATGCTTGCTGTGCTGCCTGTTACCGATGCACTTGATTTCGCCCATAACACGCGGTAATTCGACAGTGGCACACGACAGTGCGTTGCTGTGTCACCTGTTTTTGGAGGCGCCGAGAGTCGCGGATCATATGTTTACCTCGGCGGCCGGTGCATTGACCTGCGTCTCAGTAAGAGTAAGCATTGTAAACAAATGCGAGAGTGAATCTCGCCGAAGATCGGAGCAGGCTTTGCCTGTTGGAAAGAGGACGGAGCTTTACACCTCTGCACTTCCCCCAGAATCGCTAAAACGAACACATCCCGTCGAACTATTTTACGGGTCTCTAACATGCCTGTGCTTGCTGCCTGTGCTTGCTGTGCTGCCTGTGCTTGCTGCCTGTGCTTGCTGTGCTGCCAGTGCTTGCTGTGCTGCCTGTGCTTGCTGCCTGTGCTTGCTGTGCTTGGTGTGCTGCCTGTGCTTGGTGTGCTGCCTGTGCTTGCTGCCTGTGCTTGCTGTGCTGCCTGTGCTTGCTGTGCTGCCTGTGCTTGCTGCCTGTGCTTGCTGTGCTGCCTGTGCTTGCTGCCTGTGCTTGCTGTGCTGCCTGTGCTTGCTGCCTGTGCTTGCTGTGCTGCCTGTGCTTGCTGCCTGTGCTTGCTGTGCTGCCTGTGCTCGCTGTGCTGCCTGTGCTTGCTGCCTGTGCTGCCTGAGCTGCCTGTGCTTGCTGCCTGTGCTTGCTGTGCTGCCTGTGCTTGCTGTGCTGCCTGTGCTTGCTGCCTGTGCTTGCTGTGCTGCCTGTGCTTGCTGCCTGTGCTTGCCGTGCTTGCTGTGCTGCCTGTGCTTGCTGTGCTGCCTGTGCTTGCTGTGCTGCCTGTGCTTGCTGCCTGTGCTGCCTGTGCTTGCTGTGCTGCCTGTGCTTGCTGCCTGTGCTTGCTGTGCTGCCTGTGCTTGCTGCCTGTGCTTGCTGCCTGTGCTTGCTGCCTGTGCTGCCTGTGCTTGCTATGCTGCCTGTGCTGCCTGTGCTTGCTGCCTGTGCTTGCTGTGCTGCCTGTGCTTGCTGCCTGTGCTTGCTGTGCTGCCTGTGCTTGCTGCCTGTGCTTGCTGTGCTGCCTGTGCTCGCTGTGCTGCCTGTGCTTGCTGCCTGTGCTGCCTGAGCTGCCTGTGCTTGCTGCCTGTGCTTGCTGTGCTGCCTGTGCTTGCTGTGCTGCCTGTGCTTGCTGCCTGTGCTTGCTGTGCTGCCTGTGCTTGCTGCCTGTGCTTGCTGTGCTGCCTGTGCTTGCTGCCTGTGCTTGCTGTGCTGCCTGTGCTTGCTGTGCTGCCTGTGCTTGCTGCCTGTGCTTGCTGTGCTGCCAGTGCCTGCTGTGCTGCCTGTGCTTGCTGCCTGTGCTTGCTGTGCTGCCTGTGCTTGCTGCCTGTGCTTGCTGTGCTGCCTGTGCTTGCTGCCTGTGCTTGCTGCCTGTGCTTGCTGCCTGTGCTGCCTGTGCTTGCTATGCTGCCTGTGCTGCCTGTGCTTGCTGCCTGTGCTTGCTGTGCTGCCTGTGCTTGCTGCCTGTGCTTGCTGTGCTGCCTGTGCTTGCTGCCTGTGCTGCCTGTGCTTGCTGTGCTGCCTGTGCTTGCTGCCTGTGCTTGCTGTGCTGCCTGTGCTTGCTGCCTGTGCTTGCTGCCTGTGCTTGCTGCCTGTGCTGCCTGTGCTTGCTATGCTGCCTGTGCTGCCTGTGCTTGCTGCCTGTGCTTGCTGTGCTGCCTGTGCTTGCTGCCTGTGCTTGCTGTGCTGCCTGTGCTTGCTGTGCTGCCTGTGCTTGCTGCCTGTGCTTGCTGTGCTGCCAGTGCCTGCTGTGCTGCCTGTGCTTGCTGCCTGTGCTTGCTGTGCTGCCTGTGCTTGCTGTGCTGCCTGTGCTTGCTGCCTGTGCTTGCTGTGCTGCCAGTGCCTGCTGTGCTGCCTGTGCTTGCTGCCTGTGCTTGCTGTGCTGCCTGTGCTTGCTGCCTGTGCTGCCTGTGCTTGCTGCCTGTGCTGCCTGAGCTGCCTGTGCTTGCTGTGCTGCCTGTGCTGTGCTGCCTGTGCTTGCTGTGCTGCCAGTGCTTGCAGTGCTGCCTGTGCTTGCTGCCTGTGCTTGCTGTGCTGCCTGTGCTTGCTGCCTGTGCTTGGTGTGCTGCCTGTGCTTGGTGTGCTGCCTGTGCTTGCTGCCTGTGCTTGCTGTGCTGCCTGTGCTTGGTGTGCTGCCTGTGCTTGGTGCCTGTGCTTGCTGTGCTACCTGTGCTTGCTGTGCTGCCTGTGCTTGCTGCCTGTGCTGCCTGAGCTGCCTGTGCTTGCTGCCTGTGCTTGCTCTGCTGTCTGTGCTTGTTGCCTGTGCTTGCTGTGCTGCCTGTTCTTGCTGTGCTGCCTGTGCTTGCTGTGCTTGGTGTTCTGCCTGTGCTTGGTGTGCTGCCTGTGCTTGCTGCCTGTGCTTGCTGTGCTGCCTGTGCTTGGTATGCTACCTGTGCTTGCTGCCTGTGCTTGCTGTGCTGCCTGTGCTTGCTGTGCTGCCTGTGCTTGGTGTGCTACCTGTGCTTGCTGCCTGTGCTTGCTGTGCTGCCTGTGCTTGCTGTGCTTGCTGCCTGTGCTTGCTGCCTGTGCTTGCTGTGCTGCCTGTGCTGCCTGTGCTTGCTGCCTGTGCTTGCTGTGCTGCCTGTGCTTGCTGCCTGTGCTTGCTGTGCTGTCTCTGCTTGCTGCCTGTGCTGCCTGTGCTTGCTGCGCTGCCTGTGCTTGCTGCCTGTGCTTGCTGCCTGTGCTTGCTGACTGTGCTTGCTGTGCTGCCTGTGCTTGCTGCCTGTGCTTGCTGTGCTGCCTGTGCTTGCTGCCTGTGCTTGCTGCGCTGCCTGTGCTGCCTGTGCTTGCTGCCTGTGCTTGCTGCCTGTGCTTGCTGTGCTGCCTGTGCTTGCTGCCTGTGCTGCCTGTGCTTGCTGTGCTGCCTGTGCTTGCTGCCTGTGCTGCCTGAGCTGCCTGTGCTTGCTGCATGTGCTTGCTGTGCTGCCTGTGCTGTGCTGCCTGTGCTTGCTGTGCTGCCAGTGCTTGCTGTGCTGCCTGTGCTGCCTGTGCTTGCTGCCTGTGCTTGCTGTGCTGCCTGTGCTTGCTGCCTGTGCTTGCTGTGCTGCCTGTGCTTGCTGCCTGTGCTGCCTGAGCTGCCTGTGCTTGCTGCCTGTGCTTGCTCTGCTGTCTGTGCTTGTTGCCTGTGCTTGCTGTGCTGCCTGTTCTTGCTGTGCTGCCTGTGCTTGCTGCCTGTGCTTGCTGTGCTTGGTGTTCTGCCTGTGCTTGGTGTGCTGCCTGTGCTTGCTGCCTGTGCTTGCTGTGCTGCCTGTGCTTGCTGCCTGTGCTTGCTGTGCTGCCTGTGCTCGCTGTGCTGCCTGTGCTTGCTGCCTGTGCTGCCTGAGCTGCCTGTGCTTGCTGCCTGTGCTTGCTGTGCTGCCTGTGCTTGCTGTGCTGCCTGTGCTTGCTGCCTGTGCTTGCTGTGCTGCCTGTGCTTGCTGCCTGTGCTTGCCGTGCTTGCTGTGCTGCCAGTGCTTGCTGTGCTGCCAGTGCTCGCTGTGCTGCCAGTGCTTGCTGCCTGTGCTTGCTGTGCTGCCTGTGCTTGGTGTGCTGCCTGTGCTTGCTGCCTGTGCTGCCTGTGCTTGCTGTGCTGCCTGTGCTTGCTGCGCTGTCTGTGCTTGCTGTGCTGCCTGTGCTTGCTGCCTGTGCTTGCTGTGCTGCCTGTGCTTGCTGCCTGTGCTTGCTGTGCTGCCTGTGCTTGCTGCCTGTGCTTGCTGTGCTGCCTGTGCTTGCTGCCTGTGCTTGCTGTGCTGCCTGTGCTCGCTGTGCTGCCTGTGCTTGCTGCCTGTGCTGCCTGAGCTGCCTGTGCTTGCTGCCTGTGCTTGCTGTGCTGCCTGTGCTTGCTGTGCTGCCTGTGCTTGCTGCCTGTGCTTGCTGTGCTGCCTGTGCTTGCTGCCTGTGCTTGCCGTGCTTGCTGTGCTGCCTGTGCTTGCTGTGCTGCCTGTGCTTGCTGTGCTGCCTGTGCTTGCTGCCTGTGCTGCCTGTGCTTGCTGTGCTGCCTGTGCTTGCTGCCTGTGCTTGCTGTGCTGCCTGTGCTTGCTGCCTGTGCTTGCTGCCTGTGCTGCCTGTGCTTGCTATGCTGCCTGTGCTGCCTGTGCTTGCTGCCTGTGCTTGCTGTGCTGCCTGTGCTTGCTGCCTGTGCTTGCTGTGCTGCCTGTGCTTGCTGTGCTGCCTGTGCTTGCTGCCTGTGCTTGCTGTGCTGCCAGTGCCTGCTGTGCTGCCTGTGCTTGCTGCCTGTGCTTGGTGTGCTGCCTGTGCTTGCTGTGCTGCCTGTGCTTGCTGCCTGTGCTTGCTGTGCTGCCTGTGCTTGGTGTGCTGCCTGTGCTTGCTGCCTATGCTTGCTGTGCTGCCTGTGCTTGGTGTGCTGCCTGTGCTTGCTGCCTGTGCTTGCTGTGCTGCGTGTGCTTGCTGCCTGTGCTTGCTGTGCTGCCTGTGCTTGCTGCCTATGCTTGCTGTGCTGCCTGTTACCGATGCACTTGATTTCGCCCATAACACGCGGTAATTCGACAGTGGCACACGACAGTGCGTTGCTGTGTCACCTGTTTTTGGAGGCGCCGAGAGTCGCGGATCATATGTTTACCTCGGCGGCCGGTGCATTGACCTGCGTCTCAGTAAGAGTAAGCATTGTAAACAAATGCGAGAGTGAATCTCGCCGAAGATCGGAGCAGGCTTTGCCTGTTGGAAAGAGGACGGAGCTTTACACCTCTGCACTTCCCCCAGAATCGCTAAAACGAACACATCCCGTCGAACTATTTTACGGGTCTCTAACATGCCTGTGCTTGCTGCCTGTGCTTGCTGTGCTGCCTGTGCTTGCTGCCTGTGCTTGCTGTGCTGCCAGTGCTTGCTGTGCTGCCTGTGCTTGCTGCCTGTGCTTGCTGTGCTTGGTGTGCTGCCTGTGCTTGGTGTGCTGCCTGTGCTTGCTGCCTGTGCTTGCTGTGCTGCCTGTGCTTGGTGTGCTACCTGTGCTGCCTGTGCTTGCTGCCTGTGCTTGCTGTGCTGCCTGTGCTTGCTGCCTGTGCTGCCTGATCTGCCTGTGCTTGCTGCCTGTGCTTGCTGCCTGTGCTGCCTGAGCTGCCAGTGCTTGCTGCCTGTGCTTGGTGTGCTGCCTGTGCTTGCTGCCTGTGCTTGCTGTGCTGCCTGTGCTTGCTGCCTGTGCTTGCTGTGCTGCCTGTGCTTGCTGCCTGTGCTTGCTGTGCTGCCTGTGCTCGCTGTGCTGCCTGTGCTTGCTGCCTGTGCTGCCTGAGCTGCCTGTGCTTGCTGCCTGTGCTTGCTGTGCTGCCTGTGCTTGCTGTGCTGCCTGTGCTTGCTGCCTGTGCTTGCTGTGCTGCCTGTGCTTGCTGCCTGTGCTTGCTGCCTGTGCTTGCCGTGCTTGCTGTGCTGCCAGTGCTTGCTGTGCTGCCAGTGCTCGCTGTGCTGCCAGTGCTTGCTGCCTGTGCTTGCTGTGCTGCCTGTGCTTGGTGTGCTGCCTGTGCTTGCTGCCTGCGCTGCCTGTGCTTGCTGTGCTGCCTGTGCTTGCTGCGCTGTCTGTGCTTGCTGTGCTGCCTGTGCTTGCTGCCTGTGCTTGCTGTGCTGCCTGTGCTTGCTGCCTGTGCTTGCTGTGCTGCCTGTGCTTGCTGCCTGTGCTTGCTGTGCTGCCTGTGCTTGCTGCCTGTGCTTGCTGTGCTGCCTGTGCTCGCTGTGCTGCCTGTGCTTGCTGCCTGTGCTGCCTGAGCTGCCTGTGCTTGCTGCCTGTGCTTGCTGTGCTGCCTGTGCTTGCTGTGCTGCCTGTGCTTGCTGCCTGTGCTTGCTGTGCTGCCTGTGCTTGCTGCCTGTGCTTGCCGTGCTTGCTGGGCTGCCTGTGCTTGCTGTGCTGCCTGTGCTTGCTGTGCTGCCTGTGCTTGCTGCCTGTGCTGCCTGTGCTTGCTGTGCTGCCTGTGCTTGCTGCCTGTGCTTGCTGTGCTGCCTGTGCTTGCTGCCTGTGCTTGCTGTGCTGCCTGTGATTGCTGTGCTGCCTGTGCTTGCTGCCTGTGCTTGCTGTGCTGCCTGTGCTTGCTGCCTGTGCTGCCTGTGCTTGGTGTGCTGCCTGTGCTTGCTGCCTGTGCTGCCTGTGCTTGCTGTGCTGCCTGTGCTTGCTGCCTGTGCTTGCGGTGCTGCCAGTGCTTGCAGTGCTGCCTGTGCTTGCTGCCTGTGCTTGCTGTGCTGCCTGTGCTTGCTGCCTGTGCTGCCTGTGCTTGCTGTGCTGCCTGTGCTTGCTGCCTGTGCTTGCTGTGCTGCCTCTGCTTGCTGCCTGTGCTTGCTGTGCTGCCTGTGCTTGCTGCGCTGCCTGTGCTTGCTGCCTGTGCTTGCTGCCTGTGCTTGCTGTGCTGCCTGTGCTTGCTGCCTGTGCTTGCTGTGCTGCCTGTGCTTGCTGCCTGTGCTGCCTGTGCTTGCTGCCTGTGCTGCCTGAGCTGCCTGTGCTTGCTGTGCTGCCTGTGCTGTGCTGCCTGTGCTTGCTGTGCTGCCAGTGCTTGCAGTGCTGCCTGTGCTTGCTGCCTGTGCTTGCTGTGCTGCCTGTGCTTGCTGCCTGTGCTTGGTGTGCTGCCTGTGCTTGGTGTGCTGCCTGTGCTTGCTGCCTGTGCTTGGTGTGCTGCCTGTGCTTGGTGCCTGTGCTTGCTGTGCTACCTGTGCTTGCTGTGCTGCCTGTGCTTGCTGCCTGTGCTGCCTGAGCTGCCTGTGCTTGCTGCCTGTGCTTGCTCTGCTGTCTGTGGTTGTTGCCTGTGCTTGCTGTGCTGCCTGTTCTTGCTGTGCTGCCTGTGCTTGCTGCCTGTGCTTGCTGTGCTTGGTGTTCTGCCTGTGCTTGGTGTGCTGCCTGTGCTTGCTGCCTGTGCTTGCTGTGCTGCCTGTGCTTGGTATGCTACCTGTGCTTGCTGCCTGTGCTTGCTGTGCTGCCTGTGCTTGGTGTGCTACCTGTGCTTGCTGCCTGTGCTTGCTGTGCTGCCTGTGCTTGCTGTGCTTGCTGCCTGTGCTTGCTGCCTGTGCTTGCTGTGCTGCCTGTGCTGCCTGTGCTTGCTGCCTGTGCTTGCTGTGCTGCCTGTGCTTGCTGCCTGTGCTTGCTGTGCTGTCTCTGCTTGCTGCCTGTGCTGCCTGTGCTTGCTGCGCTGCCTGTGCTTGCTGCCTGTGCTTGCTGCCTGTGCTTGCTGACTGTGCTTGCTGTGCTGCCTGTGCTTGCTGCCTGTGCTTGCTGTGCTGCCTGTGCTGCCTGTGCTTGCTGCCTGTGCTTGCTGCGCTGCCTGTGCTGCCTGTGCTTGCTGCCTGTGCTTGCTGCCTGTGCTTGCTGTGCTGCCTGTGCTTGCTGCCTGTGCTGCCTGTGCTTGCTGTGCTGCCTGTGCTTGCTGCCTGTGCTGCCTGAGCTGCCTGTGCTTGCTGCATGTGCTTGCTGTGCTGCCTGTGCTGTGCTGCCTGTGCTTGCTGTGCTGCCAGTGCTTGCTGTGCTGCCTGTGCTGCCTGTGCTTGCTGCCTGTGCTTGCTGTGCTGCCTGTGCTTGCTGCCTGTGCTTGCTGTGCTGCCTGTGCTTGCTGCCTGTGCTGCCTGAGCTGCCTGTGCTTGCTGCCTGTGCTTGCTCTGCTGTCTGTGCTTGTTGCCTGTGCTTGCTGTGCTGCCTGTTCTTGCTGTGCTGCCTGTGCTTGCTGCCTGTGCTTGCTGTGCTTGGTGTTCTGCCTGTGCTTGGTGTGCTGCCTGTGCTTGCTGCCTGTGCTTGCTGTGCTGCCTGTGCTTGGTATGCTACCTGTGCTTGCTGCCTGTGCTTGCTGTGCTGCCTGTGCTTGGTGTGCTACCTGTGCTTGCTGCCTGTGCTTGCTGTGCTGCCTGTTCTTGCTGTGCTTGCTGCCTGTGCTTGCTGCCTGTGCTTGCTGCCTGTGCTTGCTGTGCTGCCTGTGCTGCCTGTGCTTGCTGCCTGTGCTTGCTGTGCTGCCTGTGCTTGCTGCCTGTGCTTGCTGTGCTGTCTCTGCTTGCTGCCTGTGCTGCCTGTGCTTGCTGCGCTGCCTGTGCTTGCTGCCTGTGCTTGCTGCCTGTGCTTGCTGTCTGTGCTTGCTGTGCTGCCTGTGCTTGCTGCCTGTGCTTGCTGTGCTGCCTGTGCTGCCTGTGCTTGCTGCCTGTGCTTGCTGCGCTGCCTGTGCTGCCTGTGCTTGCTGCCTGTGCTTGCTGTGCTGCCTGTGCTTGCTGCCTGTGCTTGCTGTGCTGCCTGTGCTTGCTGTGCTGCCTGTGCTTGCTGCCTGTGCTGCCTGAGCTGCCTGTGCTTGCTGCATGTGCTTGCTGTGCTGCCTGTGCTGTGCTGCCTGTGCTTGCTGTGCTGGCAGTGCTTGCTGTGCTGCCTGTGCTTGCTGTGCTGGCAGTGCTTGCTGTGCTGCCTGTGCTGCCTGTGCTTGCTGCCTGTGCTTGCTGTGCTGCCTGTGCTTGCTGCCTGTGCTTGCTGTGCTGCCTGTTAGCGATGCATTTGATTTCGCCCATAACACGCGGTAATTCGACAGTGGCACACGACAGTGCGTTGCTGTGTCACCTGTTTTTGGAGGCGCCGAGAGTCGCGGATCATATGTTTACCTCGGCGGCCGGTGCATTGACCTGCGTCTCAGTAAGGGTAAGCATTGTAAACAAATGCGACAGTGAATCTCGCCGAAGATCGGAGCAGGTTTTGCCTGTTGGAAAGAGGACGGAGCTTGACCCCTCTGCACTTCCCCCAGAATCGCTAAAACGAACACATCTCGTCGAGCTATTTTGCGGGTTTGTAACATGCCTGTGCTTGCTGCCTGTGCTTGCTGTGCTGCCTGTGCTTGCTGCCTGTGCTTGCTGTGCTGCCTGTGCTTGCTGCCTGTGCTTGGTGTGCTGCCTGTGCTTGCTGCCTGTGCTTGCTGTGCTGCCTGAACTTGGTGTGCTGCCTGTGCTTGGTGCCTGTGCTTGCTGTGCTGCCTGTGCTTGCTGCCTGTGCTTGCTGTGCTGCCTGTGCTTGCTGCCTGTGCTGCCTGAGCTGCCTGTGCTTGCTGCCTGTGCTTGCTGTGCTGCCTGTGCTTGCTGCCTGTGCTTGCTGTGCTGCCTGTGCTTGCTGCCTGTGCTTGCTGTGCTGCCTGTGCTTGCTGCCTGTGCTTGCTGTGCTGTCTGTGCTTGCTGCCTGTGCTTGCTGTGCTGCCTGTGCTTGCTGCCTGTGCTTGCTCTGCTGCCTGTGCTTGCTGCCTGTGCTTCCTGCGCTGCATGTGCTTGCTGCCTGTGCTTGCTGTGCTGCCTGTGCTTGCTGCCTGTGCTTGCTGTGCTGCCTGTGCTTGCTGCCTGTGCTGCCTGTGCTTGCTGTGCTGCCTGTGCTTGCTGCCTGTGCTGCCTGAGCTGCCTGTGCTTGCTGCATGTGCTTGCTGTGCTGCCTGTGCTGTGCTGCCTGTGCTTGCTGTGCTGCCAGTGCTTGCTGTGCTGCCTGTGCTTGCTGCCTGTGCTTGGTGTGCTGCCTGTGCTTGCTGCCTGTGCTTGCTGTGCTTGCTGTGCTGCCTGAACTTGGTGTGCTGCCTGTGCTTGGTGCCTGTGCTTGCTGTGCTGCCTGTGCTTGCTGCCTGTGCTTGCTGTGCTGCCTGTGCTTGCTGCCTGTGCTGCCTGAGCTGCCTGTGCTTGCTGCCTGTGCTTGCTGTGCTGCCTGTGCTTGCTGCCTGTGCTTGCTGTGCTGCCTGTGCTTGCTGCCTGTGCTTGCTGCCTGTGCTTGCTGCCTGTGCTGCCTGTGCTTGCTATGCTGCCTGTGCTGCCTGTGCTTGCTGCCTGTGCTTGCTGTGCTGCCTGTGCTTGCTGCCTGTGCTTGCTGTGCTGCCTGTGCTTGCTGTGCTGCCTGTGCTTGCTGCCTGTGCTTGCTGTGCTGCCAGTGCTTGCTGTGCTGCCTGTGCTTGCTGCCTGTGCTTGGTGTGCTGCCTGTGCTTGCTGTGCTGCCTGTGCTTGCTGCCTGTGCTTGCTGTGCTGCCTGTGCTTGGTGTGCTGCCTGTGCTTGCTGCCTATGCTTGCTGTGCTGCCTGTGCTTGGTGTGCTGCCTGTGCTTGCTGCCTGTGCTTGCTGTGCTGCGTGTGCTTGCTGCCTGTGCTTGCTGTGCTGCCTGTGCTTGCTGCCTATGCTTGCTGTGCTGCCTGTTACCGATGCACTTGATTTCGCCCATAACACGCGGTAATTCGACAGTGGCACACGACAGTGCGTTGCTGTGTCACCTGTTTTTGGAGGCGCCGAGAGTCGCGGATCATATGTTTACCTCGGCGGCCGGTGCATTGACCTGCGTCTCAGTAAGAGTAAGCATTGTAAACAAATGCGAGAGTGAATCTCGCCGAAGATCGGAGCAGGCTTTGCCTGTTGGAAAGAGGACGGAGCTTTACACCTCTGCACTTCCCCCAGAATCGCTAAAACGAACACATCCCGTCGAACTATTTTACGGGTCTCTAACATGCCTGTGCTTGCTGCCTGTGCTTGCTGTGCTGCCTGTGCTTGCTGCCTGTGCTTGCTGTGCTGCCAGTGCTTGCTGTGCTGCCTGTGCTTGCTGCCTGTGCTTGCTGTGCTTGGTGTGCTGCCTGTGCTTGGTGTGCTGCCTGTGCTTGCTGCCTGTGCTTGCTGTGCTGCCTGTGCTTGGTGTGCTACCTGTGCTGCCTGTGCTTGCTGCCTGTGCTTGCTGTGCTGCCTGTGCTTGCTGCCTGTGCTGCCTGATCTGCCTGTGCTTGCTGCCTGTGCTTGCTGCCTGTGCTGCCTGAGCTGCCAGTGCTTGCTGCCTGTGCTTGGTGTGCTGCCTGTGCTTGCTGCCTGTGCTTGCTGTGCTGCCTGTGCTTGCTGCCTGTGCTTGCTGTGCTGCCTGTGCTTGCTGCCTGTGCTTGCTGTGCTGCCTGTGCTCGCTGTGCTGCCTGTGCTTGCTGCCTGTGCTGCCTGAGCTGCCTGTGCTTGCTGCCTGTGCTTGCTGTGCTGCCTGTGCTTGCTGTGCTGCCTGTGCTTGCTGCCTGTGCTTGCTGTGCTGCCTGTGCTTGCTGCCTGTGCTTGCCGTGCTTGCTGTGCTGCCAGTGCTTGCTGTGCTGCCAGTGCTCGCTGTGCTGCCAGTGCTTGCTGCCTGTGCTTGCTGTGCTGCCTGTGCTTGGTGTGCTGCCTGTGCTTGCTGCCTGTGCTGCCTGTGCTTGCTGTGCTGCCTGTGCTTGCTGCGCTGTCTGTGCTTGCTGTGCTGCCTGTGCTTGCTGCCTGTGCTTGCTGTGCTGCCTGTGCTTGCTGCCTGTGCTTGCTGTGCTGCCTGTGCTTGCTGTGCTGCCTGTGCTTGCTGCCTGTGCTTGCTGTGCTGCCTGTGCTTGCTGCCTGTGCTTGCTGTGCTGCCTGTGCTTGCTGCCTGTGCTTGCTGTGCTGCCTGTGCTCGCTGTGCTGCCTGTGCTTGCTGCCTGTGCTGCCTGAGCTGCCTGTGCTTGCTGCCTGTGCTTGCTGTGCTGCCTGTGCTTGCTGTGCTGCCTGTGCTTGCTGCCTGTGCTTGCTGTGCTGCCTGTGCTTGCTGCCTGTGCTTGCCGTGCTTGCTGTGCTGCCTGTGGTTGCTGTGCTGCCTGTGCTTGCTGCCTGTGCTTGCTGTGCTGCCTGTGCTTGCTGCCTGTGCTGCCTGTGCTTGCTGTGCTGCCTGTGCTTGCTGCCTGTGCTTGCTGTGCTGCCTGTGCTTGCTGCCTGTGCTTGCTGTGCTGCCTGTGATTGCTGTGCTGCCTGTGCTTGCTGCCTGTGCTTGCTGTGCTGCCTGTGCTTGCTGCCTGTGCTGCCTGTGCTTGGTGTGCTGCCTGTGCTTGCTGCCTGTGCTGCCTGTGCTTGCTGTGCTGCCTGTGCTTGCTGCCTGTGCTTGCGGTGCTGCCAGTGCTTGCAGTGCTGCCTGTGCTTGCTGCCTGTGCTTGCCGTGCTGCCTGTGCTTGCTGCCTGTGCTGCCTGTGCTTGCTGTGCTGCCTGTGCTTGCTGCCTGTGCTTGCTGTGCTGCCTCTGCTTGCTGCCTGTGCTTGCTGTGCTGCCTGTGCTTGCTGCGCTGCCTGTGCTTGCTGCCTGTGCTTGCTGCCTGTGCTTGCTGTGCTGCCTGTGCTTGCTGCCTGTGCTTGCTGTGCTGCCTGTGCTTGCTGCCTGTGCTGCCTGTGCTTGCTGCCTGTGCTGCCTGAGCTGCCTGTGCTTGCTGTGCTGCCTGTGCTGTGCTGCCTGTGCTTGCTGTGCTGCCAGTGCTTGCAGTGCTGCCTGTGCTTGCTGCCTGTGCTTGCTGTGCTGCCTGTGCTTGCTGCCTGTGCTTGGTGTGCTGCCTGTGCTTGGTGTGCTGCCTGTGCTTGCTGCCTGTGCTTGCTGTGCTGCCTGTGCTTGCTGTGCTGCCTGTGCTTGGTGTGCTGCCTGTGCTTGGTGCCTGTGCTTGCTGTGCTACCTGTGCTTGCTGTGCTGCCTGTGCTTGCTGCCTGTGCTGCCTGAGCTGCCTGTGCTTGCTGCCTGTGCTTGCTCTGCTGTCTGTGCTTGTTGCCTGTGCTTGCTGTGCTGCCTGTTCTTGCTGTGCTGCCTGTGCTTGCTGTGCTTGGTGTTCTGCCTGTGCTTGGTGTGCTGCCTGTGCTTGCTGCCTGTGCTTGCTGTGCTGCCTGTGCTTGGTATGCTACCTGTGCTTGCTGCCTGTGCTTGCTGTGCTGCCTGTGCTTGCTGTGCTGCCTGTGCTTGGTGTGCTACCTGTGCTTGCTGCCTGTGCTTGCTGTGCTGCCTGTGCTTGCTGTGCTTGCTGCCTGTGCTTGCTGCCTGTGCTTGCTGTGCTGCCTGTGCTGCCTGTGCTTGCTGCCTGTGCTTGCTGTGCTGCCTGTGCTTGCTGCCTGTGCTTGCTGTGCTGTCTCTGCTTGCTGCCTGTGCTGCCTGTGCTTGCTGCGCTGCCTGTGCTTGCTGCCTGTGCTTGCTGCCTGTGCTTGCTGACTGTGCTTGCTGTGCTGCCTGTGCTTGCTGCCTGTGCTTGCTGTGCTGCCTGTGCTGCCTGTGCTTGCTGCCTGTGCTTGCTGCGCTGCCTGTGCTGCCTGTGCTTGCTGCCTGTGCTTGCTGCCTGTGCTTGCTGTGCTGCCTGTGCTTGCTGCCTGTGCTTGCTGTGCTGCCTGTGCTTGCTGCCTGTGCTTGCTGCCTGTGCTTGCTGTGCTGCCTGTGCTCGCTGTGCTGCCTGTGCTTGCTGCCTGTGCTGCCTGAGCTGCCTGTGCTTGCTGCCTGTGCTTGCTGTGCTGCCTGTGCTTGCTGTGCTGCCTGTGCTTGCTGCCTGTGCTTGCTGTGCTGCCTGTGCTTGCTGCCTGTGCTTGCCGTGCTTGCTGTGCTGCCAGTGCTTGCTGTGCTGCCAGTGCTCGCTGTGCTGCCAGTGCTTGCTGCCTGTGCTTGCTGTGCTGCCTGTGCTTGGTGTGCTGCCTGTGCTTGCTGCCTGTGCTGCCTGTGCTTGCTGTGCTGCCTGTGCTTGCTGCGCTGTCTGTGCTTGCTGTGCTGCCTGTGCTTGCTGCCTGTGCTTGCTGTGCTGCCTGTGCTTGCTGCCTGTGCTTGCTGTGCTGCCTGTGCTTGCTGCCTGTGCTTGCTGTGCTGCCTGTGCTTGCTGCCTGTGCTTGCTGTGCTGCCTGTGCTCGCTGTGCTGCCTGTGCTTGCTGCCTGTGCTGCCTGAGCTGCCTGTGCTTGCTGCCTGTGCTTGCTGTGCTGCCTGTGCTTGCTGTGCTGCCTGTGCTTGCTGCCTGTGCTTGCTGTGCTGCCTGTGCTTGCTGCCTGTGCTTGCCGTGCTTGCTGTGCTGCCTGTGCTTGCTGTGCTGCCTGTGCTTGCTGTGCTGCCTGTGCTTGCTGCCTGTGCTGCCTGTGCTTGCTGTGCTGCCTGTGCTTGCTGCCTGTGCTTGCTGTGCTGCCTGTGCTTGCTGCCTGTGCTTGCTGTGCTGCCTGTGATTGCTGTGCTGCCTGTGCTTGCTGCCTGTGCTTGCTGTGCTGCCTGTGCTTGCTGCCTGTGCTGCCTGTGCTTGGTGTGCTGCCTGTGCTTGCTGCCTGTGCTGCCTGTGCTTGCTGTGCTGCCTGTGCTTGCTGCCTGTGCTTGCGGTGCTGCCAGTGCTTGCAGTGCTGCCTGTGCTTGCTGCCTGTGCTTGCTGTGCTGCCTGTGCTTGCTGCCTGTGCTGCCTGTGCTTGCTGTGCTGCCTGTGCTTGCTGCCTGTGCTTGCTGTGCTGCCTCTGCTTGCTGCCTGTGCTTGCTGTGCTGCCTGTGCTTGCTGCGCTGCCTGTGCTTGCTGCCTGTGCTTGCTGCCTGTGCTTGCTGTGCTGCCTGTGCTTGCTGCCTGTGCTTGCTGTGCTGCCTGTGCTTGCTGCCTGTGCTGCCTGTGCTTGCTGCCTGTGCTGCCTGAGCTGCCTGTGCTTGCTGTGCTGCCTGTGCTGTGCTGCCTGTGCTTGCTGTGCTGCCAGTGCTTGCAGTGCTGCCTGTGCTTGCTGCCTGTGCTTGCTGTGCTGCCTGTGCTTGCTGCCTGTGCTTGGTGTGCTGCCTGTGCTTGGTGTGCTGCCTGTGCTTGCTGCCTGTGCTTGCTGTGCTGCCTGTGCTTGGTGTGCTGCCTGTGCTTGGTGCCTGTGCTTGCTGTGCTACCTGTGCTTGCTGTGCTGCCTGTGCTTGCTGCCTGTGCTGCCTGAGCTGCCTGTGCTTGCTGCCTGTGCTTGCTCTGCTGTCTGTGCTTGTTGCCTGTGCTTGCTGTGCTGCCTGTTCTTGCTGTGCTGCCTGTGCTTGCTGCCTGTGCTGCCTGAGCTGCCTGTGCTTGCTGCATGTGCTTGCTGTGCTGCCTGTGCTGTGCTGCCTGTGCTTGCTGTGCTGGCAGTGCTTGCTGTGCTGCCTGTGCTTGCTGTGCTGGCAGTGCTTGCTGTGCTGCCTGTGCTGCCTGTGCTTGCTGCCTGTGCTTGCTGTGCTGCCTGTGCTTGCTGCCTGTGCTTGCTGTGCTGCCTGTTAGCGATGCATTTGATTTCGCCCATAACACGCGGTAATTCGACAGTGGCACACGACAGTGCGTTGCTGTGTCACCTGTTTTTGGAGGCGCCGAGAGTCGCGGATCATATGTTTACCTCGGCGGCCGGTGCATTGACCTGCGTCTCAGTAAGGGTAAGCATTGTAAACAAATGCGACAGTGAATCTCGCCGAAGATCGGAGCAGGCTTTGCCTGTTGGAAAGAGGACGGAGCTTGACCCCTCTGCACTTCCCCCAGAATCGCTAAAACGAACACATCTCGTCGAGCTATTTTGCGGGTTTGTAACATGCCTGTGCTTGCTGCCTGTGCTTGCTGTGCTGCCTGTGCTTGCTGCCTGTGCTTGCTGTGCTGCCTGTGCTTGCTGCCTGTGCTTGGTGTGCTGCCTGTGCTTGCTGCCTGTGCTTGCTGTGCTGCCTGAACTTGGTGTGCTGCCTGTGCTTGGTGCCTGTGCTTGCTGTGCTGCCTGTGCTTGCTGCCTGTGCTTGCTGTGCTGCCTGTGCTTGCTGCCTGTGCTGCCTGAGCTGCCTGTGCTTGCTGCCTGTGCTTGCTGTGCTGCCTGTGCTTGCTGCCTGTGCTTGCTGTGCTGCCTGTGCTTGCTGCCTGTGCTTGCTGTGCTGCCTGTGCTTGCTGCCTGTGCTTGCTGTGCTGTCTGTGCTTGCTGCCTGTGCTTGCTGTGCTGCCTGTGCTTGCTGCCTGTGCTTGCTCTGCTGCCTGTGCTTGCTGCCTGTGCTTCCTGCGCTGCATGTGCTTGCTGCCTGTGCTTGCTGTGCTGCCTGTGCTTGCTGCCTGTGCTTGCTGTGCTGCCTGTGCTTGCTGCCTGTGCTGCCTGTGCTTGCTGTGCTGCCTGTGCTTGCTGCCTGTGCTGCCTGAGCTGCCTGTGCTTGCTGCATGTGCTTGCTGTGCTGCCTGTGCTGTGCTGCCTGTGCTTGCTGTGCTGCCAGTGCTTGCTGTGCTGCCTGTGCTTGCTGCCTGTGCTTGGTGTGCTGCCTGTGCTTGCTGCCTGTGCTTGCTGTGCTTGCTGTGCTGCCTGAACTTGGTGTGCTGCCTGTGCTTGGTGCCTGTGCTTGCTGTGCTGCCTGTGCTTGCTGCCTGTGCTTGCTGTGCTGCCTGTGCTTGCTGCCTGTGCTGCCTGAGCTGCCTGTGCTTGCTGCCTGTGCTTGCTGTGCTGCCTGTGCTTGCTGCCTGTGCTTGCTGTGCTGCCTGTGCTTGCTGCCTGTGCTTGCTGCCTGTGCTTGCTGCCTGTGCTGCCTGTGCTTGCTATGCTGCCTGTGCTGCCTGTGCTTGCTGCCTGTGCTTGCTGTGCTGCCTGTGCTTGCTGCCTGTGCTTGCTGTGCTGCCTGTGCTTGCTGCCTGTGCTTGCTGTGCTGCCAGTGCTTGCTGTGCTGCCTGTGCTTGCTGCCTGTGCTTGGTGTGCTGCCTGTGCTTGTGTGCTGCCTGTGCTTGCTGCCTGTGCTTGCTGTGCTGCCTGTGCTTGGTGTGCTGCCTGTGCTTGCTGCCTATGCTTGCTGTGCTGCCTGTGCTTGGTGTGCTGCCTGTGCTTGCTGCCTGTGCTTGCTGTGCTGCGTGTGCTTGCTGCCTGTGCTTGCTGTGCTGCCTGTGCTTGCTGCCTATGCTTGCTGTGCTGCCTGTTACCGATGCACTTGATTTCGCCCATAACACGCGGTAATTCGACAGTGGCACACGACAGTGCGTTGCTGTGTCACCTGTTTTTGGAGGCGCCGAGAGTCGCGGATCATATGTTTACCTCGGCGGCCGGTGCATTGACCTGCGTCTCAGTAAGAGTAAGCATTGTAAACAAATGCGAGAGTGAATCTCGCCGAAGATCGGAGCAGGCTTTGCCTGTTGGAAAGAGGACGGAGCTTTACACCTCTGCACTTCCCCCAGAATCGCTAAAACGAACACATCCCGTCGAACTATTTTACGGGTCTCTAACATGCCTGTGCTTGCTGCCTGTGCTTGCTGTGCTGCCTGTGCTTGCTGCCTGTGCTTGCTGTGCTGCCAGTGCTTGCTGTGCTGCCTGTGCTTGCTGCCTGTGCTTGCTGTGCTTGGTGTGCTGCCTGTGCTTGGTGTGCTGCCTGTGCTTGCTGCCTGTGCTTGCTGTGCTGCCTGTGCTTGGTGTGCTACCTGTGCTGCCTGTGCTTGCTGCCTGTGCTTGCTGTGCTGCCTGTGCTTGCTGCCTGTGCTGCCTGATCTGCCTGTGCTTGCTGCCTGTGCTTGCTGCCTGTGCTGCCTGAGCTGCCAGTGCTTGCTGCCTGTGCTTGGTGTGCTGCCTGTGCTTGCTGCCTGTGCTTGCTGTGCTGCCTGTGCTTGCTGCCTGTGCTTGCTGTGCTGCCTGTGCTTGCTGCCTGTGCTTGCTGTGCTGCCTGTGCTCGCTGTGCTGCCTGTGCTTGCTGCCTGTGCTGCCTGAGCTGCCTGTGCTTGCTGCCTGTGCTTGCTGTGCTGCCTGTGCTTGCTGTGCTGCCTGTGCTTGCTGCCTGTGCTTGCTGTGCTGCCTGTGCTTGCTGCCTGTGCTTGCCGTGCTTGCTGTGCTGCCAGTGCTTGCTGTGCTGCCAGTGCTCGCTGTGCTGCCAGTGCTTGCTGCCTGTGCTTGCTGTGCTGCCTGTGCTTGGTGTGCTGCCTGTGCTTGCTGCCTGTGCTGCCTGTGCTTGCTGTGCTGCCTGTGCTTGCTGCGCTGTCTGTGCTTGCTGTGCTGCCTGTGCTTGCTGCCTGTGCTTGCTGTGCTGCCTGTGCTTGCTGCCTGTGCTTGCTGTGCTGCCTGTGCTTGCTGTGCTGCCTGTGCTTGCTGCCTGTGCTTGCTGTGCTGCCTGTGCTTGCTGCCTGTGCTTGCTGTGCTGCCTGTGCTTGCTGCCTGTGCTTGCTGTGCTGCCTGTGCTCGCTGTGCTGCCTGTGCTTGCTGCCTGTGCTGCCTGAGCTGCCTGTGCTTGCTGCCTGTGCTTGCTGTGCTGCCTGTGCTTGCTGTGCTGCCTGTGCTTGCTGCCTGTGCTTGCTGTGCTGCCTGTGCTTGCTGCCTGTGCTTGCCGTGCTTGCTGTGCTGCCTGTGCTTGCTGTGCTGCCTGTGCTTGCTGCCTGTGCTTGCTGTGCTACCTGTGCTTGCTGTGCTGCCTGTGCTTGCTGCCTGTGCTTGCTGTGCTGCCTGTGCTTGCTGCCTGTGCTTGCTGTGCTGCCTGTGATTGCTGTGCTGCCTGTGCTTGCTGCCTGTGCTTGCTGTGCTGCCTGTGCTTGCTGCCTGTGCTGCCTGTGCTTGGTGTGCTGCCTGTGCTTGCTGCCTGTGCTGCCTGTGCTTGCTGTGCTGCCTGTGCTTGCTGCCTGTGCTTGCGGTGCTGCCAGTGCTTGCAGTGCTGCCTGTGCTTGCTGCCTGTGCTTGCCGTGCTGCCTGTGCTTGCTGCCTGTGCTGCCTGTGCTTGCTGTGCTGCCTGTGCTTGCTGCCTGTGCTTGCTGTGCTGCCTCTGCTTGCTGCCTGTGCTTGCTGTGCTGCCTGTGCTTGCTGCGCTGCCTGTGCTTGCTGCCTGTGCTTGCTGCCTGTGCTTGCTGTGCTGCCTGTGCTTGCTGCCTGTGCTTGCTGTGCTGCCTGTGCTTGCTGCCTGTGCTGCCTGTGCTTGCTGCCTGTGCTGCCTGAGCTGCCTGTGCTTGCTGTGCTGCCTGTGCTGTGCTGCCTGTGCTTGCTGTGCTGCCAGTGCTTGCAGTGCTGCCTGTGCTTGCTGCCTGTGCTTGCTGTGCTGCCTGTGCTTGCTGCCTGTGCTTGGTGTGCTGCCTGTGCTTGCTGTGCTGCCTGTGCTTGCTGCCTGTGCTTGGTGTGCTGCCTGTGCTTGCTGTGCTGCCTGTGCTTGCTGCCTGTGCTTGCTGTGCTGCCTGTGCTTGGTGTGCTGCCTGTGCTTGCTGCCTATGCTTGCTGTGCTGCCTGTGCTTGGTGTGCTGCCTGTGCTTGCTGCCTGTGCTTGCTGTGCTGCGTGTGCTTGCTGCCTGTGCTTGCTGTGCTGCCTGTGCTTGCTGCCTATGCTTGCTGTGCTGCCTGTTACCGATGCACTTGATTTCGCCCATAACACGCGGTAATTCGACAGTGGCACACGACAGTGCGTTGCTGTGTCACCTGTTTTTGGAGGCGCCGAGAGTCGCGGATCATATGTTTACCTCGGCGGCCGGTGCATTGACCTGCGTCTCAGTAAGAGTAAGCATTGTAAACAAATGCGAGAGTGAATCTCGCCGAAGATCGGAGCAGGCTTTGCCTGTTGGAAAGAGGACGGAGCTTTACACCTCTGCACTTCCCCCAGAATCGCTAAAACGAACACATCCCGTCGAACTATTTTACGGGTCTCTAACATGCCTGTGCTTGCTGCCTGTGCTTGCTGTGCTGCCTGTGCTTGCTGCCTGTGCTTGCTGTGCTGCCAGTGCTTGCTGTGCTGCCTGTGCTTGCTGCCTGTGCTTGCTGTGCTTGGTGTGCTGCCTGTGCTTGGTGTGCTGCCTGTGCTTGCTGCCTGTGCTTGCTGTGCTGCCTGTGCTTGGTGTGCTACCTGTGCTGCCTGTGCTTGCTGCCTGTGCTTGCTGTGCTGCCTGTGCTTGCTGCCTGTGCTGCCTGATCTGCCTGTGCTTGCTGCCTGTGCTTGCTGCCTGTGCTGCCTGAGCTGCCAGTGCTTGCTGCCTGTGCTTGGTGTGCTGCCTGTGCTTGCTGCCTGTGCTTGCTGTGCTGCCTGTGCTTGCTGCCTGTGCTTGCTGTGCTGCCTGTGCTTGCTGCCTGTGCTTGCTGTGCTGCCTGTGCTCGCTGTGCTGCCTGTGCTTGCTGCCTGTGCTGCCTGAGCTGCCTGTGCTTGCTGCCTGTGCTTGCTGTGCTGCCTGTGCTTGCTGTGCTGCCTGTGCTTGCTGCCTGTGCTTGCTGTGCTGCCTGTGCTTGCTGCCTGTGCTTGCCGTGCTTGCTGTGCTGCCAGTGCTTGCTGTGCTGCCAGTGCTCGCTGTGCTGCCAGTGCTTGCTGCCTGTGCTTGCTGTGCTGCCTGTGCTTGGTGTGCTGCCTGTGCTTGCTGCCTGTGCTGCCTGTGCTTGCTGTGCTGCCTGTGCTTGCTGCGCTGTCTGTGCTTGCTGTGCTGCCTGTGCTTGCTGCCTGTGCTTGCTGTGCTGCCTGTGCTTGCTGCCTGTGCTTGCTGCGCTGCCTGTGCTTGCTGCCTGTGCTTGCTGTGCTGCCTGTGCTTGCTGCCTGTGCTTGCTGTGCTGCCTGTGCTCGCTGTGCTGCCTGTGCTTGCTGCCTGTGCTGCCTGAGCTGCCTGTGCTTGCTGCCTGTGCTTGCTGTGCTGCCTGTGCTTGCTGTGCTGCCTGTGCTTGCTGCCTGTGCTTGCTGTGCTGCCTGTGCTTGCTGCCTGTGCTTGCCGTGCTTGCTGTGCTGCCTGTGCTTGCTGTGCTGCCTGTGCTTGCTGTGCTGCCTGTGCTTGCTGCCTGTGCTGCCTGTGCTTGCTGTGCTGCCTGTGCTTGCTGCCTGTGCTTGCTGTGCTGCCTGTGCTTGCTGCCTGTGCTTGCTGTGCTGCCTGTGATTGCTGTGCTGCCTGTGCTTGCTGCCTGTGCTTGCTGTGCTGCCTGTGCTTGCTGCCTGTGCTGCCTGTGCTTGGTGTGCTGCCTGTGCTTGCTGCCTGTGCTGCCTGTGCTTGCTGTGCTGCCTGTGCTTGCTGCCTGTGCTTGCGGTGCTGCCAGTGCTTGCAGTGCTGCCTGAGCTTGCTGCCTGTGCTTGCTGTGCTGCCTGTGCTTGCTGCCTATGCTGCCTGTGCTTGCTGTGCTGCCTGTGCTTGCTGCCTGTGCTTGCTGTGCTGCCTCTGCTTGCTGCCTGTGCTTGCTGTGCTGCCTGTGCTTGCTGCGCTGCCTGTGCTTGCTGCCTGTGCTTGCTGCCTGTGCTTGCTGTGCTGCCTGTGCTTGCTGCCTGTGCTTGCTGTGCTGCCTGTGCTTGCTGCCTGTGCTGCCTGTGCTTGCTGCCTGTGCTGCCTGAGCTGCCTGTGCTTGCTGTGCTGCCTGTGCTGTGCTGCCTGTGCTTGCTGTGCTGCCAGTGCTTGCAGTGCTGCCTGTGCTTGCTGCCTGTGCTTGCTGTGCTGCCTGTGCTTGCTGCCTGTGCTTGGTGTGCTGCCTGTGCTTGGTGTGCTGCCTGTGCTTGCTGCCTGTGCTTGCTGTGCTGCCTGTGCTTGGTGTGCTGCCTGTGCTTGGTGCCTGTGCTTGCTGTGCTACCTGTGCTTGCTGTGCTGCCTGTGCTTGCTGCCTGTGCTGCCTGAGCTGCCTGTGCTTGCTGCCTGTGCTTGCTCTGCTGTCTGTGCTTGTTGCCTGTGCTTGCTGTGCTGCCTGTTCTTGCTGTGCTGCCTGTGCTTGCTGCCTGTGCTTGCTGTGCTTGGTGTTCTGCCTGTGCTTGGTGTGCTGCCTGTGCTTGCTGCCTGTGCTTGCTGTGCTGCCTGTGCTTGGTATGCTACCTGTGCTTGCTGCCTGTGCTTGCTGTGCTGCCTGTGCTTGGTGTGCTACCTGTGCTTGCTGCCTGTGCTTGCTGTGCTGCCTGTGCTTGCTGTGCTTGCTGCCTGTGCTTGCTGCCTGTGCTTGCTGTGCTGCCTGTGCTGCCTGTGCTTGCTGCCTGTGCTTGCTGTGCTGCCTGTGCTTGCTGCCTGTGCTTGCTGTGCTGTCTCTGCTTGCTGCCTGTGCTGCCTGTGCTTGCTGCGCTGCCTGTGCTTGCTGCCTGTGCTTGCTGCCTGTGCTTGCTGACTGTGCTTGCTGTGCTGCCTGTGCTTGCTGCCTGTGCTTGCTGTGCTGCCTGTGCTGCCTGTGCTTGCTGCCTGTGCTTGCTGCGCTGCCTGTGCTGCCTGTGCTTGCTGCCTGTGCTTGCTGCCTGTGCTTGCTGTGCTGCCTGTGCTTGCTGCCTGTGCTGCCTGTGCTTGCTGCCTGTGCTGCCTGAGCTGCCTGTGCTTGCTGCATGTGCTTGCTGTGCTGCCTGTGCTGTGCTGCCTGTGCTTGCTGTGCTGCCAGTGCTTGCTGTGCTGCCTGTGCTGCCTGTGCTTGCTGCCTGTGCTTGCTGTGCTGCCTGTGCTTGCTGCCTGTGCTTGCTGTGCTGCCTGTGCTTGCTGCCTGTGCTGCCTGAGCTGCCTGTGCTTGCTGCCTGTGCTTGCTCTGCTGTCTGTGCTTGTTGCCTGTGCTTGCTGTGCTGCCTGTTCTTGCTGTGCTGCCTGTGCTTGCTGCCTGTGCTTGCTGTGCTTGGTGTTCTGCCTGTGCTTGGTGTGCTGCCTGTGCTTGCTGCCTGTGCTTGCTGTGCTGCCTGTGCTTGGTATGCTACCTGTGCTTGCTGCCTGTGCTTGCTGTGCTGCCTGTGCTTGGTGTGCTACCTGTGCTTGCTGCCTGTGCTTGCTGTGCTGCCTGTGCTTGCTGTGCTTGCTGCCTGTGCTTGCTGCCTGTGCTTGCTGCCTGTGCTTGCTGTGCTGCCTGTGCTGCCTGTGCTTGCTGCCTGTGCTTGCTGTGCTGCCTGTGCTTGCTGCCTGTGCTTGCTGTGCTGTCTCTGCTTGCTGCCTGTGCTGCCTGTGCTTGCTGCGCTGCCTGTGCTTGCTGCCTGTGCTTGCTGCCTGTGCTTGCTGTCTGTGCTTGCTGTGCTGCCTGTGCTTGCTGCCTGTGCTTGCTGTGCTGCCTGTGCTGCCTGTGCTTGCTGCCTGTGCTTGCTGCGCTGCCTGTGCTGCCTGTGCTTGCTGCCTGTGCTTGCTGTGCTGCCTGTGCTTGCTGCCTGTGCTGCCTGTGCTTGCTGCCTGTGCTGCCTGTGCTTGCTGTGCTGCCTGTGCTTGCTGCCTGTGCTGCCTGAGCTGCCTGTGCTTGCTGCATGTGCTTGCTGTGCTGCCTGTGCTGTGCTGCCTGTGCTTGCTGTGCTGGCAGTGCTTGCTGTGCTGCCTGTGCTTGCTGTGCTGGCAGTGCTTGCTGTGCTGCCTGTGCTGCCTGTGCTTGCTGCCTGTGCTTGCTGTGCTGCCTGTGCTTGCTGCCTGTGCTTGCTGTGCTGCCTGTTAGCGATGCATTTGATTTCGCCCATAACACGCGGTAATTCGACAGTGGCACACGACAGTGCGTTGCTGTGTCACCTGTTTTTGGAGGCGCCGAGAGTCGCGGATCATATGTTTACCTCGGCGGCCGGTGCATTGACCTGCGTCTCAGTAAGGGTAAGCATTGTAAACAAATGCGACAGTGAATCTCGCCGAAGATCGGAGCAGGCTTTGCCTGTTGGAAAGAGGACGGAGCTTGACCCCTCTGCACTTCCCCCAGAATCGCTAAAACGAACACATCTCGTCGAGCTATTTTGCGGGTTTGTAACATGCCTGTGCTTGCTGCCTGTGCTTGCTGTGCTGCCTGTGCTTGCTGCCTGTGCTTGCTGTGCTGCCTGTGCTTGCTGCCTGTGCTTGGTGTGCTGCCTGTGCTTGCTGCCTGTGCTTGCTGTGCTGCCTGAACTTGGTGTGCTGCCTGTGCTTGGTGCCTGTGCTTGCTGTGCTGCCTGTGCTTGCTGCCTGTGCTTGCTGTGCTGCCTGTGCTTGCTGCCTGTGCTGCCTGAGCTGCCTGTGCTTGCTGCCTGTGCTTGCTGTGCTGCCTGTGCTTGCTGCCTGTGCTTGCTGTGCTGCCTGTGCTTGCTGCCTGTGCTTGCTGTGCTGCCTGTGCTTGCTGCCTGTGCTTGCTGTGCTGTCTGTGCTTGCTGCCTGTGCTTGCTGTGCTGCCTGTGCTTGCTGCCTGTGCTTGCTCTGCTGCCTGTGCTTGCTGCCTGTGCTTCCTGCGCTGCATGTGCTTGCTGCCTGTGCTTGCTGTGCTGCCTGTGCTTGCTGCCTGTGCTTGCTGTGCTGCCTGTGCTTGCTGCCTGTGCTGCCTGTGCTTGCTGTGCTGCCTGTGCTTGCTGCCTGTGCTGCCTGAGCTGCCTGTGCTTGCTGCATGTGCTTGCTGTGCTGCCTGTGCTGTGCTGCCTGTGCTTGCTGTGCTGCCAGTGCTTGCTGTGCTGCCTGTGCTTGCTGCCTGTGCTTGGTGTGCTGCCTGTGCTTGCTGCCTGTGCTTGCTGTGCTTGCTGTGCTGCCTGAACTTGGTGTGCTGCCTGTGCTTGGTGCCTGTGCTTGCTGTGCTGCCTGTGCTTGCTGCCTGTGCTTGCTGTGCTGCCTGTGCTTGCTGCCTGTGCTGCCTGAGCTGCCTGTGCTTGCTGCCTGTGCTTGCTGTGCTGCCTGTGCTTGCTGCCTGTGCTTGCTGTGCTGCCTGTGCTTGCTGCCTGTGCTTGCTGCCTGTGCTTGCTGCCTGTGCTGCCTGTGCTTGCTATGCTGCCTGTGCTGCCTGTGCTTGCTGCCTGTGCTTGCTGTGCTGCCTGTGCTTGCTGCCTGTGCTTGCTGTGCTGCCTGTGCTTGCTGTGCTGCCTGTGCTTGCTGCCTGTGCTTGCTGTGCTGCCAGTGCTTGCTGTGCTGCCTGTGCTTGCTGCCTGTGCTTGGTGTGCTGCCTGTGCTTGCTGTGCTGCCTGTGCTTGCTGCCTGTGCTTGCTGTGCTGCCTGTGCTTGGTGTGCTGCCTGTGCTTGCTGCCTATGCTTGCTGTGCTGCCTGTGCTTGGTGTGCTGCCTGTGCTTGCTGCCTGTGCTTGCTGTGCTGCGTGTGCTTGCTGCCTGTGCTTGCTGTGCTGCCTGTGCTTGCTGCCTATGCTTGCTGTGCTGCCTGTTACCGATGCACTTGATTTCGCCCATAACACGCGGTAATTCGACAGTGGCACACGACAGTGCGTTGCTGTGTCACCTGTTTTTGGAGGCGCCGAGAGTCGCGGATCATATGTTTACCTCGGCGGCCGGTGCATTGACCTGCGTCTCAGTAAGAGTAAGCATTGTAAACAAATGCGAGAGTGAATCTCGCCGAAGATCGGAGCAGGCTTTGCCTGTTGGAAAGAGGACGGAGCTTTACACCTCTGCACTTCCCCCAGAATCGCTAAAACGAACACATCCCGTCGAACTATTTTACGGGTCTCTAACATGCCTGTGCTTGCTGCCTGTGCTTGCTGTGCTGCCTGTGCTTGCTGCCTGTGCTTGCTGTGCTGCCAGTGCTTGCTGTGCTGCCTGTGCTTGCTGCCTGTGCTTGCTGTGCTTGGTGTGCTGCCTGTGCTTGGTGTGCTGCCTGTGCTTGCTGCCTGTGCTTGCTGTGCTGCCTGTGCTTGGTGTGCTACCTGTGCTGCCTGTGCTTGCTGTGCTGCCTGTGCTTGCTGCCTGTGCTGCCTGATCTGCCTGTGCTTGCTGCCTGTGCTTGCTGCCTGTGCTGCCTGAGCTGCCAGTGCTTGCTGCCTGTGCTTGGTGTGCTGCCTGTGCTTGCTGCCTGTGCTTGCTGTGCTGCCTGTGCTTGCTGCCTGTGCTTGCTGTGCTGCCTGTGCTTGCTGCCTGTGCTTGCTGTGCTGCCTGTGCTCGCTGTGCTGCCTGTGCTTGCTGCCTGTGCTGCCTGAGCTGCCTGTGCTTGCTGCCTGTGCTTGCTGTGCTGCCTGTGCTTGCTGTGCTGCCTGTGCTTGCTGCCTGTGCTTGCTGTGCTGCCTGTGCTTGCTGCCTGTGCTTGCCGTGCTTGCTGTGCTGCCAGTGCTTGCTGTGCTGCCAGTGCTCGCTGTGCTGCCAGTGCTTGCTGCCTGTGCTTGCTGTGCTGCCTGTGCTTGGTGTGCTGCCTGTGCTTGCTGCCTGTGCTGCCTGTGCTTGCTGTGCTGCCTGTGCTTGCTGCGCTGTCTGTGCTTGCTGTGCTGCCTGTGCTTGCTGCCTGTGCTTGCTGTGCTGCCTGTGCTTGCTGCCTGTGCTTGCTGTGCTGCCTGTGCTTGCTGTGCTGCCTGTGCTTGCTGCCTGTGCTTGCTGTGCTGCCTGTGCTTGCTGCCTGTGCTTGCTGTGCTGCCTGTGCTTGCTGCCTGTGCTTGCTGTGCTGCCTGTGCTCGCTGTGCTGCCTGTGCTTGCTGCCTGTGCTGCCTGAGCTGCCTGTGCTTGCTGCCTGTGCTTGCTGTGCTGCCTGTGCTTGCTGTGCTGCCTGTGCTTGCTGCCTGTGCTTGCTGCCTGTGCTTGCCGTGCTTGCTGTGCTGCCTGTGCTTGCTGTGCTGCCTGTGCTTGCTGCCTGTGCTTGCTGTGCTGCCTGTGCTTGCTGCCTGTGCTGCCTGTGCTTGCTGTGCTGCCTGTGCTTGCTGCCTGTGCTTGCTGTGCTGCCTGTGCTTGCTGCCTGTGCTTGCTGTGCTGCCTGTGATTGCTGTGCTGCCTGTGCTTGCTGCCTGTGCTTGCTGTGCTGCCTGTGCTTGCTGCCTGTGCTGCCTGTGCTTGGTGTGCTGCCTGTGCTTGCTGCCTGTGCTGCCTGTGCTTGCTGTGCTGCCTGTGCTTGCTGCCTGTGCTTGCGGTGCTGCCAGTGCTTGCAGTGCTGCCTGTGCTTGCTGCCTGTGCTTGCCGTGCTGCCTGTGCTTGCTGCCTGTGCTGCCTGTGCTTGCTGTGCTGCCTGTGCTTGCTGCCTGTGCTTGCTGTGCTGCCTCTGCTTGCTGCCTGTGCTTGCTGTGCTGCCTGTGCTTGCTGCGCTGCCTGTGCTTGCTGCCTGTGCTTGCTGCCTGTGCTTGCTGTGCTGCCTGTGCTTGCTGCCTGTGCTTGCTGTGCTGCCTGTGCTTGCTGCCTGTGCTGCCTGTGCTTGCTGCCTGTGCTGCCTGAGCTGCCTGTGCTTGCTGTGCTGCCTGTGCTGTGCTGCCTGTGCTTGCTGTGCTGCCAGTGCTTGCAGTGCTGCCTGTGCTTGCTGCCTGTGCTTGCTGTGCTGCCTGTGCTTGCTGCCTGTGCTTGGTGTGCTGCCTGTGCTTGGTGTGCTGCCTGTGCTTGCTGCCTGTTCTTGCTGTGCTGCCTGTGCTTGGTGTGCTGCCTGTGCTTGGTGCCTGTGCTTGCTGTGCTACCTGTGCTTGCTGTGCTGCCTGTGCTTGCTGCCTGTGCTGCCTGAGCTGCCTGTGCTTGCTGCCTGTGCTTGCTCTGCTGTCTGTGCTTGTTGCCTGTGCTTGCTGTGCTGCCTGTTCTTGCTGTGCTGCCTGTGCTTGCTGTGCTTGGTGTTCTGCCTGTGCTTGGTGTGCTGCCTGTGCTTGCTGCCTGTGCTTGCTGTGCTGCCTGTGCTTGGTATGCTACCTGTGCTTGCTGCCTGTGCTTGCTGTGCTGCCTGTGCTTGCTGTGCTGCCTGTGCTTGGTGTGCTACCTGTGCTTGCTGCCTGTGCTTGCTGTGCTGCCTGTGCTTGCTGTGCTTGCTGCCTGTGCTTGCTGCCTGTGCTTGCTGTGCTGCCTGTGCTGCCTGTGCTTGCTGCCTGTGCTTGCTGTGCTGCCTGTGCTTGCTGCCTGTGCTTGCTGTGCTGTCTCTGCTTGCTGCCTGTGCTGCCTGTGCTTGCTGCGCTGCCTGTGCTTGCTGCCTGTGCTTGCTGCCTGTGCTTGCTGACTGTGCTTGCTGTGCTGCCTGTGCTTGCTGCCTGTGCTTGCTGTGCTGCCTGTGCTGCCTGTGCTTGCTGCCTGTGCTTGCTGCGCTGCCTGTGCTGCCTGTGCTTGCTGCCTGTGCTTGCTGCCTGTGCTTGCTGTGCTGCCTGTGCTTGCTGCCTGTGCTGCCTGTGCTTGCTGTGCTGCCTGTGCTTGCTGCCTGTGCTGCCTGAGCTGCCTGTGCTTGCTGCATGTGCTTGCTGTGCTGCCTGTGCTGTGCTGCCTGTGCTTGCTGTGCTGCCAGTGCTTGCTGTGCTGCCTGTGCTGCCTGTGCTTGCTGCCTGTGCTTGCTGTGCTGCCTGTGCTTGCTGCCTGTGCTTGCTGTGCTGCCTGTGCTTGCTGCCTGTGCTGCCTGAGCTGCCTGTGCTTGCTGCCTGTGCTTGCTCTGCTGTCTGTGCTTGTTGCCTGTGCTTGCTGTGCTGCCTGTTCTTGCTGTGCTGCCTGTGCTTGCTGCCTGTGCTTGCTGTGCTTGGTGTTCTGCCTGTGCTTGGTGTGCTGCCTGTGCTTGCTGCCTGTGCTTGCTGTGCTGCCTGTGCTTGGTATGCTACCTGTGCTTGCTGCCTGTGCTTGCTGTGCTGCCTGTGCTTGGTGTGCTACCTGTGCTTGCTGCCTGTGCTTGCTGTGCTGCCTGTGCTTGCTGTGCTTGCTGCCTGTGCTTGCTGCCTGTGCTTGCTGCCTGTGCTTGCTGTGCTGCCTGTGCTGCCTGTGCTTGCTGCCTGTGCTTGCTGTGCTGCCTGTGCTTGCTGCCTGTGCTTGCTGTGCTGTCTCTGCTTGCTGCCTGTGCTGCCTGTGCTTGCTGCGCTGCCTGTGCTTGCTGCCTGTGCTTGCTGCCTGTGCTTGCTGTCTGTGCTTGCTGTGCTGCCTGTGCTTGCTGCCTGTGCTTGCTGTGCTGCCTGTGCTGCCTGTGCTTGCTGCCTGTGCTTGCTGCGCTGCCTGTGCTGCCTGTGCTTGCTGCCTGTGCTTGCTGTGCTGCCTGTGCTTGCTGCCTGTGCTTGCTGTGCTGCCTGTGCTTGCTGCCTGTGCTGCCTGTGCTTGCTGTGCTGCCTGTGCTTGCTGCCTGTGCTGCCTGAGCTGCCTGTGCTTGCTGCATGTGCTTGCTGTGCTGCCTGTGCTGTGCTGCCTGTGCTTGCTGTGCTGGCAGTGCTTGCTGTGCTGCCTGTGCTTGCTGTGCTGGCAGTGCTTGCTGTGCTGCCTGTGCTGCCTGTGCTTGCTGCCTGTGCTTGCTGTGCTGCCTGTGCTTGCTGCCTGTGCTTGCTGTGCTGCCTGTTAGCGATGCATTTGATTTCGCCCATAACACGCGGTAATTCGACAGTGGCACACGACAGTGCGTTGCTGTGTCACCTGTTTTTGGAGGCGCCGAGAGTCGCGGATCATATGTTTACCTCGGCGACCGGTGCATTGACCTGCGTCTCAGTAAGAGTAAGCATTGTAAACAAATGCGACAGTGAATCTCGCCGAAGATCGGAGCAGGCTTTGCCTGTTGGAAAGAGGACGGAGCTTGACCCCTCTGCACTTCCCCCAGAATCGCTAAAACGAACACATCTCGTCGAGCTATTTTGCGGGTTTGTAACTTGCCTGTGCTTGCTGCCTGTGCTTGCTGTGCTGCCTGTGCTTGCTGCCTGTGCTTGCCGTGCTGCCTGTGCTTGCTGCCTGTGCTTGGTGTGCTGCCTGTGCTTGCTGCCTGTGCTTGCTGTGCTGCCTGAACTTGGTGTGCTGCCTGTGCTTGGTGCCTGTGCTTGCTGTGCTGCCTGTGCTTGCTGTGCTGCCTGTGCTTGCTGCCTGTGCTGCCTGAGCTGCCTGTGCTTGCTGCCTGTGCTTGCTGTGCTGCCTGTGCTTGCTGCCTGTGCTTGCTGTGCTGCCTGTGCTTGCTGCCTGTGCTTGCTGTGCTCCCTGTGCTTGCTGCCTGTGCTTGTTGTGCTGTCTGTGCTTGCTGCCTGTGCTTGCTGTGCTGCCTGTGCTTGCTGCCTGTGCTTGCTCTGCTGCCTGTGCTTGCTGCCTGTGCTTGCTGCGCTGCATGTGCTTGCTGCCTGTGCTTGCTGTGCTGCCTGTGCTTGCTGCCTGTGCTTGCTGCCTGTGCTGCCTGTGCTTGCTGTGCTGCCTGTGCTTGCTGCCTGTGCTGCCTGAGCTGCCTGTGCTTGCTGCATGTGCTTGCTGTGCTGCCTGTGCTGTGCTGCCTGTGCTTGCTGTGCTGCCAGTGCTTGCTGTGCTGCCTGTGCTTGCTGCCTGTGCTTGCTGTGCTGCCTGTGCTTGCTGCCTGTGCTTGCTGTGCTGCCCGTGCTTGCTGTGTTGCCTGTGCTTGCTGTGCTGCCTGTGCTTGCTGCCTGTGCTGCCTGAGCTGCCTGTGCTTGCTGCCTGTGCTTGCTGTGCTGCCTGTGCTTGCTGCCTGTGCTT
This sequence comes from Priocnemis perturbator, assembly GCA_963942575.1. NCBI lineage: Eukaryota > Metazoa > Arthropoda > Insecta > Hymenoptera > Pompilidae > Priocnemis > Priocnemis perturbator. Next base: position 357,605 of record CAWWDK010000134.1, on the reverse strand, counting down.
GCTGTGCTGCCTGTGCTTGCTGCCTGTGCTTGCTCTGCTGCCTGTGCTTGCTGCCTATGCTGCCTGTGCTTGCTGTGCTGCCTGTGCTTGCTGCCTGTGCTTGCTGCCTGTGCTGCCTGTGCTTGCTGTGCTGCCTGTGCTTGCTGTGCTGCCTGTGCTTGCTGCCTGTGCTGCCTGAGCTGCCTGTGCTGCCTGTGCTTGCTGCCTGTGCTTGCTGTGCTGCCTGTGCTTGCTGCCTGTGCTTGCTGTGCTGCCTGTGCTTGCTGCCTGTGCTGCCTGTGCTTGCTGTGCTGCCTGTGCTTGCTGCCTGTGCTGCCTGAGCTGCCTGTGCTTGCTGCATGTGCTTGCTGTGCTGCCTGTGCTGTGCTGCCTGTGCTTGCTGTGCTGGCAGTGCTTGCTGTGCTGCCTGTGCTTGCTGTGCTGGCAGTGCTTGCTGTGCTGCCTGTGCTGCCTGTGCTTGCTGCCTGTGCTTGCTGTGCTGCCTGTGCTTGCTGCCTGTGCTTGCTGTGCTGCCTGTTAGCGATGCATTTGATTTCGCCCATAACACGCGGTAATTCGACAGTGGCACACGACAGTGCGTTGCTGTGTCACCTGTTTTTGGAGGCGCCGAGAGTCGCGGATCATATGTTTACCTCGGCGACCGGTGCATTGACCTGCGTCTCAGTAAGAGTAAGCATTGTAAACAAATGCGACAGTGAATCTCGCCGAAGATCGGAGCAGGCTTTGCCTGTTGGAAAGAGGACGGAGCTTGACCCCTCTGCACTTCCCCCAGAATCGCTAAAACGAACACATCTCGTCGAGCTATTTTGCGGGTTTGTAACTTGCCTGTGCTTGCTGCCTGTGCTTGCTGTGCTGCCTGTGCTTGCTGCCTGTGCTTGCCGTGCTGCCTGTGCTTGCTGCCTGTGCTTGGTGTGCTGCCTGTGCTTGCTGCCTGTGCTTGCTGTGCTGCCTGAACTTGGTGTGCTGCCTGTGCTTGGTGCCTGTGCTTGCTGTGCTGCCTGTGCTTGCTGTGCTGCCTGTGCTTGCTGCCTGTGCTGCCTGAGCTGCCTGTGCTTGCTGCCTGTGCTTGCTGTGCTGCCTGTGCTTGCTGCCTGTGCTTGCTGTGCTGCCTGTGCTTGCTGCCTGTGCTTGCTGTGCTCCCTGTGCTTGCTGCCTGTGCTTGTTGTGCTGTCTGTGCTTGCTGCCTGTGCTTGCTGTGCTGCCTGTGCTTGCTGCCTGTGCTTGCTCTGCTGCCTGTGCTTGCTGCCTGTGCTTGCTGCGCTGCATGTGCTTGCTGCCTGTGCTTGCTGTGCTGCCTGTGCTTGCTGCCTGTGCTTGCTGCCTGTGCTGCCTGTGCTTGCTGTGCTGCCTGTGCTTGCTGCCTGTGCTGCCTGAGCTGCCTGTGCTTGCTGCATGTGCTTGCTGTGCTGCCTGTGCTGTGCTGCCTGTGCTTGCTGTGCTGCCAGTGCTTGCTGTGCTGCCTGTGCTTGCTGCCTGTGCTTGCTGTGCTGCCTGTGCTTGCTGCCTGTGCTTGCTGTGCTGCCCGTGCTTGCTGTGTTGCCTGTGCTTGCTGTGCTGCCTGTGCTTGCTGCCTGTGCTGCCTGAGCTGCCTGTGCTTGCTGCCTGTGCTTGCTGTGCTGCCTGTGCTTGCTGCCTGTGCTTGCTGTGCTGCCTGTGCTTGCTGCCTGTGCTTGCTCTGCTGCCTGTGCTTGCTGCCTATGCTGCCTGTGCTTGCTGTGCTGCCTGTGCTTGCTGCCTGTGCTTGCTGCCTGTGCTGCCTGTGCTTGCTGTGCTGCCTGTGCTTGCTGTGCTGCCTGTGCTTGCTGCCTGTGCTGCCTGAGCTGCCTGTGCTTGCTGCCTGTGCTTGCTGTGCTGCCAGTGCTTGCTGCCTGTGCTTGCTGTGCTGCCTGTGCTTGCTGCCTGTGCTTGCTGTGCTGCCTGTGCTTGCTGCCTGTGCTTGCTGTGCTGCCTGTGCTTGCTGTGCTGCCTGTGCTTGCTGCCTGTGCTTGCTGCCTGTGCTGCCTGTGCTTGCTATGCTGCCTGTGCTGCCTGTGCTTGCTGCCTGTGCTTGCTGTGCTGCCTGTGCTTGCTGCCTGTGCTGCCTGAGCTGCCTGTGCTTGCTGCATGTGCTTGCTGTGCTGCCTGTGCTGTGCTGCCTGTGCTTGCTGTGCTGTTAGTGCTTGCAGTGCTGCCTGTGCTTGCTGTGCTGCTTGTGCTTGGTGTGCTGCCTGTGCTTGCTGCCTGTGCTGCCTGTGCTTGCTGTGCTGCCTGTGCTTGCTGCCTGTGCTGCCTGAGCTGCCTGTGCTTGCTGCCTGTGCTTGCTGTGCTGCCTGTGCTTGCTGCCTGTGCTTGCTGCCTGTGCTGCCTGTGCTTGCTATGCTGCCTGTGCTTGCTATGCTGCCTGTGCTTGCTCCCTGTGCTTGCTGTGCTGCCTGTGCTTGCTGCCTGTGCTTGCTGTGCTGCCTGTGCTTGCTGCCTGTGCTTGCTGTGCTGCCTGTGCTTGCTGCCTGTGCTTGCTGCCTGTGCTGCCTGTGCTTGCTATTGTGCCTGTGCTGCCTGTGCTTGCTGCCTGTGCTTGCTGCCTGTGCTTGCTGTGCTGCCTGTGCTTGCTGTGCTGTCTGTGCTTGCTGCCTGTGCTTGCTGCGCTGCCTGTGCTTGCTGCCTGTGCTTGCTGCCTGTGCTTGCTGCCTGTGCTTGCTGCCTGTGCTTGCTGTGCTGCCTGAGCTGCCTGTGCTTGCTGCCTGTGCTGCCTGAGCTGCCTGTGCTTGCTGCATGTGCTTGCTGTGCTGCCTGTGCTGTGCTGCCTGTGCTTGCTGTGCTGCCAGTGCTTGCTGTGCTGCCTGTGCTTGCAGCCTGTGCTTGGTGTGCTGCCTGTGCTTGCTGCCTGTGCTTGCTGTGCTTGCTGTTGTTACGTCCGGGCGAGGCTTATCACGACTTTGATGTTTGTCAAGACGGTCGATGAGAAATCCGCGAGCGGCCTGCCGTGCGACCTGTCGTAACGCTTGAATATTTTTGTTAATTTAATTACAATAAATCAACGGCGATCTAACTGAAGATCATCATTGCGGTATTCTAATCCCTTCCTGGAAGAGGAGGGATTTTCTAGTTTATTTGGTACAAGCTAAACGGAGAAGTTAAGTTAAAATCTAATATCGCGTTTAGTTGTTTGCAGGACTAATAGGATTCGTGTGTCTTCTCAAGACCCGTACAGGTCCCCAATTGTTCTCGCGAGGTTATGTTTCGGCCGGTGTACAATGCTATGGTATATGAGGTGTGACGTCACAACACAGATTAAATTAAAGAGAGTAATATAAGGGGAAAACAAAAGTGGTTATATTCAATTGAAAATAATCGAATAAAGAAAAGATAGAATATATATATATATATATAGAGAAAAGTAGAACAGATGTGTTACGAATTCGCTAAACTATGAAAGAATTACTGCAAGAGATGTTATCGCAGTATTGAGAAAAGTTCATGTGTAGTGCGCGACAATGATGCGCCTTAACACGAGCGCTTTCGGATATCAGTAATTACGCCTTTACAATCGACAAGTTAACAAGGAATCTTGCACGGTCAAATGACCGTGCCCGTGGGATCCCGCCGTGGCCTAAGCTCGGGTATGATCATACAATAAGATGGTAATTGTCGTCGTGTTTCGCGACTGGAGGTTCCTACCGTGTCGCTGGTCTTCGGCTACGCTCGAGTCGCTTCGGCTACGTTCGCGCTCTTACTCGCTTTGTCTCTCTCTCTCTCTCTGTCTCCTTCGCTACTCGCTCTATCCTTCTTTCTCTCTCTCTGGCGTATCGTCGGTGGAGTTTTCAAAGGTTTTCGATGTTTTAAACGATGATAGTACCTTCGAATCGAAACGTAATTTTAGTACTGTGAACTTCCTCGATTTGCCTATGCTCGGTGATAATTGAGCCGGGAACTAGTCCGTTACAAGGTTCGGCAAGTCAGGAAGATAGTGCTTCTATTCAAATATCTCGATAATTAATTCCGACTTTAATCGCCATACGAGCGAGGAACAACCTTTCCGCGTTCCGTTCAAGTTAAAGAATAAAGAAAAAGTAATGTAAATGAAATCAAAAGGAAACTTAAGCTAACGTGTCCGACGCAATTTGTCGGCCACGTGCAGAACGTAACGCGCACACCTTCGCACTTTCACTAAATTAAAGAAAACTGAGTCTATGTCTCACTTAATAATTAGATTTTACAAGCTATTGTTTAACGAGGATTAATGAGTCCGTATTACTACACACTGCTAGAAGAATATGCACCTTAGGCTCAGAAATTAATGAAAACTAAGACACCCTCGGACAATCGACTACGTACCTCACGACTTTACAGCCAACTGCCCAGAGAAATCCGTCGTGAGACGGCTCCTGGGCTCGCTCTAGGCCAGTTTTTCATACCCTAACCATGGAAACGGTCGATCAGCGGTCGATTCAGTGTACAAATATTGTGTTACTATGCTCGCTCGATGTTCAGCGAGAGACTTTCGTTTGCTCATTTATCCTCCTTTAATTATTCAGTTTTATTGCAAATAAAATATGATTGCCTTGACTCAGCTATTCAAAACTTTAGTAGTGCACGCTCCTGACTTATATGCTTGAACAGAACTAGGTTGATATCTGGGCAATGGCTTATTGCCACGAAAATCATAATTTACTTTTGAGAGAGAGAGAAACCAAAAATTAACACGCGGAACCTCATCGCTTTTTCCTTAACCTACACACACATACGTCCATACCGCACACACACACTCATACTATATTCACGCATTCATACCCGCTCGCACGCTTATGACTACTTACATCTACTTATATATATATACGATGGGACGAATATGATTCCACGGTGAGGGAATTCCACTACATATTAACAACTCGACAGCACCACATATACGATGAGGCTAAACCGTGATACAAGTAATTCGTATACGCGGCCTGGAGGGAAAAATAGAATAACATGATTTTACAACTAATACTCTAACAGCGCACCGGATGCGATGAGGCTAAACCGTGATACAACTGTGGCACCATCCAAAATTGGCGCGCTTGGCGCAAGGCGTACGCGGCGCGATTAACGTGCGTGCGAGTAATTAGCTCAGTAGGCGAAGCGTGCGTGTGCGCACGTAAGTAGTAAGTGAGCGACGGACAGTAGGCGAGAGCAGTAGTGGTAGCTCGAGGAGTTGTAACGGCGGTAATAAAACTGAGATCCGTTTTGGTGGAAACAGAGGCGCACTGCATCTTGCCCCCTTTTTGTTTAATTATTCCTACAACATCAGAAGTGGGATTCACCTACGGGCGAGTAGAGTGAATAGTGATCGGAAGTAAAGTGTTTGGACCGAAACGTGCGCGGAGAACGTGAGGACACGTGCCGAAAGCGCTCCTGGAAAACGGAGCCCGTTGGAGTCGACCTAAGCGTGCGACGTAGCAATTCTTGCGAACGTAGCGGTTCGAGGTGCGAACAGGCGTGAGACGCGGAGACTGTTTGGCGAATTCCGAACGAAAACGACGCAAGAATGTCGCGGAATAACGTGCAGGTGGATGCCGGAAATGGCGGCGATCCAAACGGAGTCGAGGCCGAGCGCATGGCGGCCGAAGGCGGGGACGGTGTACCCGGTGGCACGCGATTCCTTCCTCACGCTGGTAGCGTACTACCCGAATTTGACCCTGTTCGGAATGATATTGATATCATACACTGGATCGATAAAATCGAGGAATACGGAGACCTGTATTCGTGGGACGACGTGGCGATCCAGCATTACGGTTTGTCGAAATTAACCGGCGTGGCAAAGCGCTGGCGCGATAGTTTGCCGAGAGCGGAAAGGAGCTGGAGAACGTGGACGGATCTGCTAAAGGAGAACTTCCCGTGCGAAGAAAGCACCCTGACCTTGAGGAAGGAGGCGCAAAACTATCGGTGGCGACCGTACCAGGATATCGTGGAGTATTACTTCGAAAAACTGGCAAAATGTAACAAGGCAGGTATGCAGGACAGGGAGGCCATTGAGTGGATAGTCGATGGACTCCACAATAGTCGATTCCGAGACTATTTAGGCCCGTTATCCAGGTATGCCAAACCATCTCATTTACTGCCGGATTTAAAAAGCGGGAGCATACATGTTCGAGAGGCGTTCCAGCCCAGGGAGACACGTGGGTTTGCGAGCGCGAGCAGAGGTCGAAGTAACGACGTTAAATGCTACGCATGTAAACAATCGGGTCATACGGCACGAACTTGCCGGCAGGGACGTAATACCGTTACAATAACATGCTTTAAATGTGGACAGGCAGGACATTATTCGCGAAACTGTCCCACAACAACCGATGGCGTGAAGCGCGAAGTCGCAAGACCCGCGACGTTACCGACGGCGGGCCGCACAAACGTGATGCATGTTGACGGCAATACTCATGAAAAATATTTTAAGGACGCCATATTCGGCAACAAAGCCATGAGGTGCTACGTCGATCTGGGGAGCAGCGTCGTGGCCGTGCGGCAGGACACAGCGGACGACCTTGGAGTGCCATACCGACGAGATCACCTGAAGCCGTTCGTGGGATACGGAGCAGGCTCCGTGAGACCGATCGGCGTGTTCACGGCTCCATTGTCGATCGAGGGCGTGGAGGTTCTCGTGAAGGCGCACGTCGTGCCGAATGACTCCCAGGACATACCGTTGCTCGTAGGACACCCGTTCACGGAGCACCCCGACGTGCACATACTTAGTACGAGCACGGAGCTGCGTATCGCTCCGACTCTAGACGACTTGGTCCGAGGCCCAACGACCGCCGTGCACAAGACGCGCCTGCGAGCGCAGGAGGAGCAGGTGATCCCAAATAATTATTTAGGGCACATCACGGTGAGTGGCACGCTTGCGAATCAGGAGCTATGCATCGAGGGAGGATGCCGGCCCATGGGGACTCTCATCCCGCGATGCGTGGTCGAAACCGATGGTGACGGTCGCACTCTCATTCCGGTATTAAATGTCACAGGTAGCGATCTAACTATTAAGGCAGGAGAGACGGTATCACGGGGAGAACAGTGCGAAGGACGAGAGGCCAGGCGGGACGTCAACAAGGAACCCGTGCGGCTCGACGAGATCGACACGGATGTGTCGGGAGAGGACGCCAACCACCTTTTGCGGCTCGTGGACGAATACCGAGACCTGGTCGCCAGGAACGTGCACCAGATCGGGCACACCGACAAGGCCGAGATGAACATCGAGCTCAACGACGACAAACCCGTCTATTACCGACCCTACCGACTGTCGTATCACGAGAGGGAGCAGCTGAAGGACGTCGTCAGCGGCCTGAAGGATGCGGGCATCGTCGAAGACAGCGCGTCACCGTTTGCGAGTCCGGTGCTCCTAGTGCGTAAGGCGAGCGGCGAAGTTAGGGTATGCGTAGACTACCGTGCGTTGAATAAGAAAACTGTCCGCGATAAATATCCGCTGCCGCGAATTGACGACCAGTTGGACCGACTACAGGGGAATTTATATTTCACTAGCCTCGATTTGGCTAGCGGGTACCACCAGGTGCCAGTTAACGAAGCTTCGCGTGCGAAGACGGCTTTTGTTACGCCAGATGGGCAATATCAATTCACGCGAATGCCTTTTGGGCTTTGCAACGCGCCCTCCGTCTTCCAGCGCCTGATCAACACGGTGTTAGGGACGTTGCGATACGGCGTGGCTATGGCATACATCGACGACGTCGTTATACCCGCGAGTAGCGTGGAACAGGGGCTTCAGCGATTAGGTGAAGTCTTCGAAAGTCTGCGCGGTGCTAACCTGACTATAAACTTGACTAAATGCCACTTCCTCAAAATGAAATTTGAATATCTAGGATTTGAAATTCAGCGGGGCGTCATACAACCGGGCAGCCGAAAGTTACGGAGCATAGAGGCATTTCCGAGCCCGACGAACGTGAGATCAGTCAGAAGTTTTGTGGGCCTCGCGAATTATTTTCGACGTTTTATAAAGAATTTCGCGGTAATTATGAGTCCGATCACGGACCTGCTGAAGAAGGGCCGGGAGTTTAAATGGGAAGCAGAACAGGAAGCGGCATTGCGCGATATTAAACAACGAATTCTTTCGAAACCGATTTTAGCGATGTATAGTCTTAAGGCCGAGACCGAAGTCCATACGGACGCGAGTAGCGCCGGGTTGGGAGCGGTACTACTGCAGAGGCAAGGCGACGGAAAATTGCACCCGATTTGCTTCTACAGCCGAAAAACGACCCCCGAGGAAGCGAAATATCACTCTTACGAGCTTGAGGCCCTCGCGATAGTTTGTGCGTTAGAGAAATATAGAGTGTACCTTATCGGAATCGAGTTTGTGATACGTACCGACTGCAACAGCTTAAAACTTTTGGAGCATAAGCGCGATATGAATCCGAGGATAGGACGGTGGTTCATGCGTCTTGCCGAATTTAATTACCGACTGGAGTATCACGCGGGCGCGCAGAACGTCATTGCCGACGCGTTGAGCCGTAGCCCAGTGAACGAAGCGGAAGACGTTCCACTAGTAGGGCTACCCGTCTTGGGGATCAAAATAAATACCGATTGGATTGCAGCTATGCAACGGGGCGATCCGAATATAATGAAACTCCGAGATAAACTCGAAACAGGGGACCAGGCAGCCCACACGAAATTCACCATGTATAACGCGCGCGTATATGAGACTACGCGGGGAACGTGGAGACTCTACGTCCCAGACGAACTGCGACATGATGTGGTCGCCGACGCGCATCGTGCCGTGGCGCACCTCGGAATAGATAAGACAGTGGCGAAGATCGAGGAAACATATTATTTTCCAAACATGCGAGATTTTGTTACCCGGTACGTGAATAGATGTGTGCCGTGCCTGTACTATAAAACCCCCAGCGGTAAGGGAGGGGGATTTTTGCACCCGTTGTCGAAGGGAGATCGTCCGTTCCACAGCGTGCATATCGACCATTTAGGGCCCTTTGTCACGACCGAAGCCGACAACAAGTATGTGATCGCGTTAATCTGCGGATTCAGTAAATACGTCGTGCTCAAGGCGACGAGTGACAGTGGCGCGGACGAAGCCGTGCTATTCGTGCGCGAAATGATGGCGCACTATGGTAAACCCGAGAGGATAATCTCCGATCGAGGGACAGCGTACACCTCTAGGATCTTTGAAGAGTTCTGCGAAAGTTTCCGAATAATACACGTGAAAATTGCGACGGCGACACCGAGGGGCAACGGGCAGGTCGAGCGATTGAACCGCGTTCTTCTACATTGTTTATCGACGGTGACAGATGACGTTAGTTGTCGCGATTGGGACCTTCGATTGTACGAAGTCCAATTCGCCGTGAATAGCACCCGACATAAGGTTACGCGACGGACTCCCTTCGAAATCGTGCTCGCGTACCGAGTCACAGGACTCGGGGACAATCCGTTAGTCCGAGAAATTAGCGACCTAAATGCGACCCTAGGAAATAAGGAGAATCGTCGCGACGTAGCGGAGTTGCTGGAGGAAAATCGAGCCTCCCTCAGCAAGCAATATGATAAAAACAAAAAGAGGTCCCATGCGTATGAAGCCGGGGATATTGTGTTAATACGAAGCGAAGCGACCGCGACCGGCGAAAGTCGAAAACTCAGCCCGAAATATCGAGGTCCCTATGAAATAAAGAAGGTAATAGGTAACGACAGGTACGTGGTGGCCGACATAGAAGGCGAGCGTCAAAGCAGTCGCGAATACAGTGGAATTCTGTCAGCGGACCGGCTCAAATTTGTGAGCAAGGCAGGTGAATACCGGCGGCCGGCCACACGGAGCAGGGCGACTACCGAAACCGATTAATTTTAATTTTGTAATACATTAGTGATAAGGAAAATAGTGCGTAAGGCGTGAGAGCGTACGAGGGGCAACGAGGACGTTGATAAGAAACAGGACGGCCGAACTGTGGCACCATCCAAAATTGGCGCGCTTGGCGCAAGGCGTACGCGGCGCGATTAACGTGCGTGCGAGTAATTAGCTCAGTAGGCGAAGCGTGCGTGTGCGCACGTAAGTAGTAAGTGAGCGACGGACAGTAGGCGAGAGCAGTAGTGGTAGCTCGAGGAGTTGTAACGGCGGTAATAAAACTGAGATCCGTTTTGGTGGAAACAGAGGCGCACTGCATCTTGCCCCCTTTTTGTTTAATTATTCCTACACAAGTAATTCGTAACCGGCGGCCGGAATAAAGGAAAGAAAAGAGAGTTTAATTTGAAGAATAGAATAAAAGAAAGGGAAAAATCAAAAAGTTACGCTGGGACGTAACATCCTCCCCCCCTTGGAATCATCATCGTCCCCGATGATGTGTCGCGCGCAAGTCTCACGCGTAGGGGTTAAGTGACGCCCGGTGGTAACGGATAAAGACGTGGAGCATCCGTCGATCTCGTCTGTAGGGCATCGCGCTTGTCCCTCCTACTCTTAAGGAGAATCTAACCCCCCGGGTGTCCCCCCGGAACACCTCCAACACACAGTCAATGAGGGGTCTGCGCACACCCACACACCCCTCCACATCGACGGTCGCGATCGTCTCGCACTGTCTGATTAAGCCGCAGACGTCTTCGTCTGTGACCCCTTCACAGTCCCGGCACTCTAATTCTTTCAGAGTCCTTAGGCGCATTAGAAACTGCGCACCCACAGTGGGGTACATGTGACTGATGTTAAGGTATTTGAGTCGGGGAAGGTCGCCGAGTGCATCTAGGGCGAATTGCCCGCGAACATTAGTGCACCCTGTTATATCAAGTGACACTAGCTCCTTCATGAACTCCCCTACCTTTTCTATGAAGGTGACGTCCACCCAGCTGCATGCCACGATACACAAATCCGTTAGCTGCGTGAATCGTGGGGGCAGCCATAACGCCTCCGTTACTGAGCCGTACCCCAGCTCTATAAAGTTTCCCACGTCCCCCTGCTCCTCCGCCTCCAGGAGATCCTCCTCCAGTACTTCGTCTCGTTGGTCGCAGTATCGGAACGTTAGTCGCCTCATTGTCACCCCCAGTGCATGGTTATGTCCTAGCGCCGCCAAGCACTCTTCCCCGAAAAACTTCGGTCGGTCAAGTGTCACGTCAATGAGGCACTTATTTGACTCTAATAGCCCTGCCAGATGGGCGGGCTTGATTTTCGTGTCCACCAGTGTTAGGCTCTCGAGGCACGAACTCAACGTGCGAAAGGACGCTCCCGACATACCCGTTCCCAGTGCGGCAAATTTGGTAAGTTTACGCGCGGCGAACACCCACAACATCTCGCAATCCACCGGACTCGCACACTCCCCTACGGTGAGACGTTTCAAATTCTTACTCGAGTCGGACACTGCGCGCAAGCCGGATGGAAGTATGCGGAACCCGGACACATCTAACTCCTCTAACCCTTCCGCCCACGACGCTATTATGGTTAGGATTTGCGGCCGCAGTGCCCTGCACGCACTACGGTCGTCCAGGCGCACTACTCGGAGCCCCCTCGCTGTACGCCGCACCAGCCAGTTGAGCGAATCGTTAGTAATGACCGGGTCGCTTCGATAGCATGGCCATCTCCAGTCGTTCGCATTTATCTCGCTGACTCGGCTTAGCCCTCGCCAAACTGCCTCCTGCCATCTCTTGCTGACTCGTTCCATGCGAGCCAAATCTCGGAAACCGAGGTAGGGCACTAGGAGTGCCACAACTTCCACCGGCAGGAGCGGTGCGTACTCGAATGGGTACCCCAGCCCGTCGAACGGCTGCATGGCGGTGCTGACTTCGGCGGTAGACGTGGAGGGTGCTCGGTGATGCCATGCGTCTGCCATCTGCACCCCTAACACTCGGTTGCGCACCGTGACTGGATTGCGCTCCACCTCCTGCAAGGCAGCTCGAGCTTCCTTAGTTGTCCGGAAGGTGACAAACCCTGTCGCCCCGGTGTTTCCGCGCCGCACGACCGCGTGGATGGCCCCCATCGGCTCAAATGCCGCCAGGAGCTGCTTCATCCTGGTATTCGGCGACATACGGGCGATGAACAGGCGGTTTGTTTCTAGATTCTTCGGCCCTTCCATTTCCTTCAGATTGTGGTGTCAAAGTACATGGTTATAGTTATAGTAACATATACATTTCATCTCATGCCGTCGCTTTTCCACGGGGAATCGACATTCGCAGGAAGCTGGCTGTAAAGATTATTATCGGTAAACACGCCCGTGACGAATGTGTGAAGCCCGTTCCTCGCTCTGAGGGAGAGAGTCTTAGTTCATAGGCAAGACTTTATCCGCGTGCTTAAGGAGACGTTTTCCCTCCTCCGTCTCCAGCAACACGGTATTTCCCTCCAGCCTTTTTACGACGCGGTAAGGACCCCGATATCGACTGCCAAATTTGCCCTTCTTGGGCTCGATAAGGACCCGCACCATGTCGCCTTCTTTCGCCTCAAGCGGCCGCGCGCGCGCGTCGTAGTGCACTTGGATTTCTGCTTCGCCTTCAATAGATTTTCCCCTGCCGCGATCTGCATTTCCGAAAGGTGGGGAATAAGCTCCCGTAGATACGCGGAGTACGTATCCCTCCTCTCGTCCACGCAGATCGAGCTTGGGTATCGCGCGATTCTACCATACACGAGCTCGTACGGTGTAAAATTCGTAGCTTCGTGTACCGAGGTGTTATATGAGAACATTGCAAACGGTACCAGCCTATCCCAGTCGTCATATTCATCTAAGTAATGCTTTATGTATTCTGTAAGCACGATGTGGCTGCGTTCTAACGCACCATTAGACTGAGGGCGGTATCCTGACGTCGTCACATGATCGATATCAAAAAGTCGCGCGATTTCCCTAATTACTCTATTTATAAAGCTAGTGCCTCTATCTGTTAATATCGTTCGCGGCGTTCCGAATTGTAGTATGAGATTTGTAACCATCGCATGGGCTATTGTTTCCGCTTTTATATCCGGTACGGGCACCGCAATGCAATATTTAGTGAGGTTGTCTTGCATTGTCAATATGTGTTTATTCCCTTCCGGCGTTGTGGGAAGCGGACCGACAGTGTCCAAGGATATTTTAACAGAAGGTTCAATTGGCGTATCCGTTATGATCATTGGCTCGCGCGTTCTCGCGCGGACTAACTTTTTCTCTAAGCATCCCGTGCAAGTCCGAATAAAATTTTGAATCTCATTTTTCATACCCGGCCAATAATATCGTTCGCGAATACGATGATAAGTCTTTGTCACACCTTTGTGGCCACCCATACGCCCCGCGTGCAATTCGGATATTATTTTCGGTCGCAACGCCTCAGCTGGTATCGAGACGTTCCCGGTGAACAAGGTAATAGTTACTCCGGAATCTTCGAATATTTCGTTTAATAAGTCCGGATAAATTCCGCACGACAGTTTTTCCGTGATATCTCCTTTCAGTGATAACCCGCACGATGTTTGCCCGTAGTTGATTAAAGCGTCCCGTAATCTAGTCAATCCGTCCCTGAATTCGGCAACGGTGGGGGTATCGTAAAATCTCTTTGCTACTACTATGCTGTAAATAAAATGTTTCTTGTAGCGTGTAACTAAAATTTTTCCTTCTTTTGGATTAACGGACTTCATGTCCTCGATGTTAATTGCACGCAATTCCGTTAACAACCGCGATACCGTATTGTCGAATTCGCAATCGGCTGTTATGAAATGGGCTATGTTCCCCCGTCGCGCTGTTAGATTCTCGCGCGAATATCGTACAGGCTTTACTCCGCTCCTTAGGTTATCTCGTGGTAGGCTCTGTGGACGAGACTGATCAAGCTCGCGAGGCACACTCTCGCTCACGGGAATCCCGACGATAGTTGTGTTCGGTGCTCGGTCAGCGTATAGTCGTCGTGACGGTACGTCTCTCGGTAATGTTTCCTTTGTCGGAGGGTTCGGTGTCGAAAGTGCCAGTGGTCGCGTCGCGGGAACAGGCGTCGGTATAAATGATCGCCGTATCGGTTTCGAAATTATAGTATCGTTAATTTTCCCCGGCGCTTCCTCGGTTTCCTTGATAGGTGTTAAAGGCCCTGTAGAGGGACGCGCGATAGTCCCGGCACGGGCAGGACGGGTGGGGAACTCCATTGTGTCTAACGCATTTCCCGACCTGTCCGGCACTAAGATTTCCCCCACTTCCTCTACCGGTTCTCGTTCATGTAAGTCGTCAAAGAGTGTTGAATTCTGTCTGTTCGCGCTGCTGTCGTCATGCGGCAGTTCGTCCGCGCTTTCGTCGTCAGTCCGTTGGTCATGTCTGAATAGAGCGTCGTGAAAACGTACGATCGAGTCGGACAACTCCTCCAGCGTAATCGGCCCTTCCGATTCCTCGCTAGAAGATTCGCCCTCATCGGTCGCGTAGTGGTGCCGGGTGGGAACCTCCATGGTGGGTGGTGCGCTTCCCGGCGCCTCCACCTCTTCGCTCGCGCCCGGTTCTGTTTCTGGTATTTTGTCTGTCTCCGGCGGCGGCCGACTCGGTAGTCTCGGTTTTACACTAGGCAACACGCTTCTACGTTCAACGAATATTGGCGTGTCGGAAACGTCTGATGACGGGTCATCGCTGTCTGCTGTCGCCTCTGTCTGTGTCGACGGTACAACCGGAGCACGATTACGCGTTCTTGATGCTACCGCGCTTGTATCTAAAGGATTTGGCAACCTCGGATTTACTCGAACTCTACCCGTTCTTTCCTCCGGTGGAGAAGAATCGCTTGTTGACACGCGTGGGTTATCCGAGCCTGATTCCGCGGTCCCTTGTCTCAACGGTAACACCTTCATTTCTGAACGCTCCTTACTTTCCTCGTCGGAATTTAGTATGCTTGATTTGACTGGATTACGCGACAATGCGTCGGCGTTAGTGTTGAGCTTTCCCGGTTTGTGCACGAACTCATATTCATAGTCCCTCAGTTTCAGTCTCCAACGTACAAGTCGTTGTCCCGGATCTTTTACAGAATCTATCCATTTTAATGGTTCGTGATCACTGAAGAGCGTGAACTTTCTACCGTATAAGTATGGTCTGAAATGCAGTACCGCGTAAAGGACAGCTAAGCACTCCTTTTCAGTGGTAGTATAATTCTGTTCCGGTTTTGTCAAGTTTCGCGACAAGTACGCAACGGGCAGATCATTACCGTTAGTATTCTGACTGAGCACTGCGCCTATCGCAACGTCTGAGGCGTCAGTTGTCAAAGTAAAGGGCTCATTAAAATTAGGAAACTGTAGAATAGGAGACTTGCACAATGCTCCGCGTAATATTTTAAAACTCTTAGTGTGTTCCGCGTTCCAATCAAACTTCGCGTTTTTCTTCAATAATTCAGTCAACGGTTTCGCGATCGCGGCGAAGTTCTCTATAAAGCGACGATAGTAGCCTACTAAGCCTAGGAACTCCCGAACATTGCGCTGTGTCTGTGGATACGGAAAATTCTTCACAGCGCTTATTTTACCTGGGTCTGGGCGTACCCCGTTTCGACCTATTACATGTCCTAGGTAAGCTACTTCCGTACGCAGAAAGTCGCACTTATCCGGTTGCAATGTAAGTTTCGCGTCGCGTAGTCTATTAAATAACCGTTGTACTTTCCTCCGGTGTTCTTCCAGAGATTTGGCGTATACGACTATGTCGTCTAAATAAACGAAAACTTCTACTCCTTGCAATCCACGCAACACCTGATCCATTAATCGTTGGAAGGTCGCCGGCGCGTTCTTAAGCCCTTCCGGCATTCGTACATATTCGTAATGACCGTTCGGTGTCGTGAATGCAGTTTTCGCGCGATCTTTCGGTTCCATGCCGATTTGCTGAAACCCGCTTGCCAAATCAAATACTGAGAAATAACGCGCCTCGCCTAGGTGATCCATGATATCAGTGATATTGGGCAATGGATACGCGTCCCCGATCGTCTTATCATTTAATTTCCTAAAATCTATCACCATACGCCAGCGTTTATTCCCGTGGGAATCTGGTTTTTTCGGTACTATCCAGAGTGGCGAATTGTACGGTGAGCTTGATGGTGTTATAATATTATTCGTTAGTTTCAAGGAGATTTGCCGCGCGATCTCGTCTTTATGTATCGGTGGAAATCTGTATTGACGTGTATTAATCGGTAGGTCGTCTGTTGTCGGTATTGTGTGAGTGATGCACGGTGTCGATTGTAGTCTGTCACCCGGTAGATGGAAGGTTTTAGGGTATTCCTCTATCAAATCGATTACGTGCTCGCGTTCTTCGGCGTTGAGGTGTTCGAGCCGCAAGCGAGAGAGCACCTCACTCACCCGATCAGTCGTCACCGGCTTTTCCGCGCGTTCGGAGTCTGTATCGAAATATTCCTGTTCTTCGGGAAAATTATGGTACTCGAACGGCACTATGTTTTGTGGCGGAATCTCAATTTCCACGCGCTTGTCTAAGGTGTTAATCGCCAGCACGTGGCACGCGCCCTGACTGACTGAGACGGCTGCTTCACCGATATAGATACCGTCTGCAATGTTCATTCGCGGCAAATAGCCCTCCGTTAAATCTCTCCCTTCATCCACGTCGATCCTAAGTACTTGTCGCGCGCGCGGCTGCAGATGGTATACTCGCGTCGCTGGCGAGCTGCGTCGCGCGCTGTTCGGTTCGGATTCTCCGACGAATCGCATTGGTCTTATCGGATCGCTTTGTGTTACTAAAGTGTTGTGTGCAAATGAAATCTCTGCACGTTCTTGTCGCAGGTATTCTTTACCGAGAATTCCGTCGCTTCGTATTGGAAAGTTAGATCGTACTACGTGGAATTTTACTACTTGCCCGAGCAAGGTTAAAGTGGTCGTGCCTAGAGTTTCGGTTTGCTCCATAGTAATCCCTGTTATAATTACTGATTCGTCTAGCGCGACAGACACGTCTTCCCCGAGAGCTTTTAACTTTATTATATTTACATCTGCTCCAGTATCGATTAAAAAGTAGGCAAATTCCCGTCGCAATTCTACCGCGTGCATTTTAACCTGCGGTGAATCTCGGTTCGATTCGAAGCGTATTACTGCGGGTTTTCCTCCAGAAACCTCACGGTTGCTCGACGCTCCGTGCTGTGCGGGCTCGGCGGCGCGTCCGACCGACGAGCTCCTCGAGAGTTTAAATCTGGTTCCCTAGTCAATTCAGGTGACGCTTGTTCACGCCTTGGCGGTGGTTGCCATTGCGGTTGTGATCGCGAAGGTGGCGGAGAGTCATTTCGTCGCATTGGTTCGTAATCGCGGTTATTTCCCGGGCGGTTAGTTCCATAGCGATACTGGCGTTCTGGCGACATGGCGCGGGGCGGTGTCAAGCGTTGTGCGGCACATTGACAAGTGCACGGCGCAGCGTACGGTGTCGGCGGGTACAGTGCGTTCGGCGGCGGATAGTAACCCGTCGGTGGCAAACCCGAATGATGCGAGCTCAAAGGCGGCGATTTTAATATACTAACAGACGCTCCCAGATGTTCGTGAGACGGTCCCGCTGCCCGCTGGTCGTAAGGGCTAAGCGGACGGGGTGAAGGAGTACGCGACGGCACTTCCTCCTCTCTGCGCGATACGAGCAGTCTCGCCGACTCCAAACCCGTGTTTCTGGACGCCTTCATTCGGTGTTCTATTTGTGCCGCAATTCCTACGGCTGCATCTAGATCTTTTGGCGCACGCGCTTCTATTTCTCGCATCATTTCGTCCGGTAACCCCCGCACGAACCCCTCAAGGGCACTTTCCCTAACCGGAATTATCATTATTTCCGCCCCAGTCGGATGCGTTTCCTGCAGCGCTATCCTTGCCCCTGAGACGAGTGCCGATAATCTATCGTAAAACCCGTAAACCCCCTCATCGCGTCGCATCCTGATAGTAACGATATCCTTCATGTATTGCGCGAAAGTTCTGTGGCCCCCAAAACGCGTCTTTAGATGTATAATTAGCGAGTCGACGGTGGAAAAATCTTTTTCATAAGTGCTTACTCCCGCTCGACCCTCGAGTTTATTTATCACTCCGCGCACGAACGCGTCCTCCCAAGCCGGTGGTACGAGAGCCGCGCCTCCGCGTACTCTCCTAACGAATTCGCTCAATGGTATATTTGACCCGTCATAACTGGGTATCCCGACTAACCCCTGTTGGAGGGCATATATCTCCGCCATCATAGAGGTCGATGCATCGGGATCTGCGCCCGATCTTCGCATGGTGTTGTTCGCGGTCGATTCGTTTGGCTGACTCATTTTTGGCTAGTCGATACCGGGGCGCTTGTGTCTAATTACGTGCAGCGCTCCTGTGTTGTGTCGACCGTAAAGGACAAAGCTAATCTAAGCGTTTATCGAATTCAAAACAACATGCACATAACCTAAAAATAAAATTATTACTCTGTCTTGATTCGTCACACCGTTAATCAGAAATATAACCTCAAAGGTGGAAAAGAAATTAAAGTAAATAAAAGGAAATATCCAATGAAAATTATAATTAATTATATATATATATATAAAGAAGAAATAAAGCATATAATGAGAATTAGAATACAAATAGATAGAATTGGTGGAAGCAACCGAATCCCACTTCTGACACCAATTCAGAAGTGGATATAGTGATTAAATTTGAAATAATATATATATATAAAGAAAGAAAGATAGCAATTGGTGGAAGCAACCGAATCCCACTTCTGACACCAATTCAGCTGTTACGTCCGGGCGAGGCTTATCACGACTTTGATGTTTGTCAAGACGGTCGATGAGAAATCCGCGAGCGGCCTGCCGTGCGACCGGTCGTAACGCTTGAATATTTTTGTTAATTTAATTACAATAAATCAACGGCGATCTAACTGAAGATCATCATTGCGGTATTCTAATCCCTTCCTGGAAGAGGAGGGATTTTCTAGTTTATTTGGTACAAGCTAAACGGAG
The DNA here is from genome assembly GCA_963942575.1 of Priocnemis perturbator. Taxonomy (NCBI): domain Eukaryota; kingdom Metazoa; phylum Arthropoda; class Insecta; order Hymenoptera; family Pompilidae; genus Priocnemis; species Priocnemis perturbator. Next base: position 338,816 of record CAWWDK010000134.1, on the reverse strand, counting down.
AAGTTAAGTTAAAATCTAATATCGCGTTTAGTTGTTTGCAGGACTAATAGGATTCGTGTGTCTTCTCAAGACCCGTACAGGTCCCCAATTGTTCTCGCGAGGTTATGTTTCGGCCGGTGTACAATGCTATGGTATATGAGGTGTGACGTCACAACACAGATTAAATTAAAGAGAGTAATATAAGGGGAAAACAAAAGTGGTTATATTCAATTGAAAATAATCGTATAAAGAAAAGATAGAATATATATATATATATATATATATAGAGAAAAGTAGAACAGATGTGTTACGAATTCGCTAAACTATGAAAGAATTACTGCAAGAGATGTTATCGCAGTATTGAGAAAAGTTCATGTGTAGTGCGCGACAATGATGCGCCTTAACACGAGCGCTTTCGGATATCAGTAATTACGCCTTTACAATCGACAAGTTAACAAGGAATCTTGCACGGTCAAATGACCGTGCCCGTGGGATCCCGCCGTGGCCTAAGCTCGGGTTTGATCATACAATAAGATGGTAATTGTCGTCGTGTTTCGCGACTGGAGGTTCCTACCGTGTCGCTGGTCTTCGGCTACGCTCGAGTCGCTTCGGCTACGTTCGCGCTCTTACTCGCTTTGTCTCTCTCTCTCTCTCTCTGTCTCCTTCGCTACTCGCTCTATCCTTCTTTCTCTCTCTCTGGCGTATCGTCGGTGGAGTTTTCAAAGGTTTTCGATGTTTTAAACGATGATAGTACCTTCGAATCGAAACGTAATTTTAGTACTGTGAACTTCCTCGATTTGCCTATGCTCGGTGATAATTGAGCCGGGAACTAGTCCGTTACAAGGTTCGGCAAGTCAGGAAGATAGTGCTTCTATTCAAATATCTCGATAATTAATTCCGACTTTAATCGCCATACGAGCGAGGAACAACCTTTCCGCGTTCCGTTCAAGTTAAAGAATAAAGAAAAAGTAATGTAAATGAAATCAAAAGGAAACTTAAGCTAACGTGTCCGACGCAATTTGTCGGCCACGTGCAGAACGTAACGCGCACACCTTCGCACTTTCACTAAATTAAAGAAAACTGAGTCTATGTCTCACTTAATAATTAGATTTTACAAGCTATTGTTTAACGAGGATTAATGAGTCCGTATTACTACACACTGCTAGAAGAATATGCACCTTAGGCTCAGAAATTAATGAAAACTAAGACACCCTCGGACAATCGACTACGTACCTCACGACTTTACAGCCAACTGCCCAGAGAAATCCGTCGTGAGACGGCTCCTGGGCTCGCTCTAGGCCAGTTTTTCATACCCTAACCATGGAAACGGTCGATCAGCGGTCGATTCAGTGTACAAATATTGTGTTACTATGCTCGCTCGATGTTCAGCGAGAGACTTTCGTTTGCTCATTTATCCTCCTTTAATTATTCAGTTTTATTGCAAATAAAATATGATTGCCTTGACTCAGCTATTCAAAACTTTAGTAGTGCACGCTCCTGACTTATATGCTTGAACAGAACTAGGTTGATATCTGGGCAATGCCTTATTGCCACGAAAATCATAATTTACTTTTGAGAGAGAGAGAAACCAAAAATTAACACGCGGAACCTCATCGCTTTTTCCTTAACCTACACACACATACGTCCATACCGCACACACACACTCATACTATATTCACGCATTCATACCCGCTCGCACGCTTATGACTACTTACATCTACTTATATATATATACGATGGGACGAATATGATTCCACGGTGAGGGAATTCCACTACATATTAACAACTCGACAGCACCACATATACGATGAGGCTAAACCGTGATACAAGTAATTCGTATACGCGGCCTGGAGGGAAAAATAGAATAACATGATTTTACAACTAATACTCTAACAGCGCACCGGATGCGATGAGGCTAAACCGTGATACAAGTAATTCGTAACCGGCGGCCGGAATAAAGGAAAGAAAAGAGAGTTTAATTTGAAGAATAGAATAAAAGAAAGGGAAAAATCAAAAAGTTACGCTGGGACGTAACACTGTGCTGCCTGAACTTGGTGTGCTGCCTGTGCTTGGTGCCTGTGCTTGCTGTGCTGCCTGTGCTTGCTGCCTGTGCTTGCTGTGCTGCCTGTGCTTGCTGCCTGTGCTTGCTGTGCTGTCTGTGCTTGCTGCCTGTGCTTGCTGCCTGTGCTTGCTGCCTGTGCTTGATGTGCTGCCTGTGCTTGCTGCCCGTGCTTGCTGTGCTGCCTGTGCTTGCTGTGCTGCCTGTGCTTGCTGCCTGTGCTTGCTGCCTGTGCTTGCTGTGCTGCCTGTGCTTGCTGCCTGTGCTTGCTGTGCTGCCTGTGCTTGCTGCCTGTGCTTGCTGTGCTGCCTGTGCTTGGTGTGCTGCCTGTGCTTGCTGTGCTGCCTCTGCTTGCTGCCTGTGCTTGCTGTGCTGCCTGTGCTTGCTGTGCTGCCTGTGCTTGCTGCCTGTGCTGCCTGTGCTTGCTGTGCTGCATGTGCTTGCTGCCTGTGCTTGCTGTGCTGCCTGTGCTTGCTGCCTGTGCTTGCTGTGCTGTCTGTGCTTGCTGCCTGTGCTTGCTGCGCTGCCTGTGCTTGCCGTGCTGCCTGTGCTTGCTGCCTGTGCTTGCTGTGCTGCCTGTGCTTGCTGCCTGTGCTTGCTGTGCTGCCTGTGCTTGCTGTGCTGTCTGTGCTTGCTGCCTGTGCTTGCTGCGCTGCCTGTGCTTGCTGCCTGTGCTTGCTGTGCTTGGTGTGCTGCCTGTGCTTGGTGTGCTGCCTGTGCTTGCTGCCTGTGCTTGCTGTGCTGCCTGTGCTTGGTGTGCTACCTGTGCTTGCTGCCTGTGCTTGCTGTGCTGCCTGTGCTTGGTGTGCTACCTGTGCTTGCTGCCTGTGCTTGCTGTGCTGCCTGTGCTTGCTGTGCTTGCTGCCTGTGCTTGCTGTGCTGCCTGTGCTGCCTGTGCTTGCTGCCTGTGCTTGCTGTGCTGCCTGTGCTTGCTGCCTGTGCTTGCTGTGCTGTCCCTGCTTGCTGCCTGTGCTTGCTGTGCTGCCTGTGCTTGCTGCGCTGCCTGTGCTTGCTGCCTGTGCTTGCTGCCTGTGCTTGCTGTCTGTGCTTGCTGTGCTGCCTGTGCTTGCTGCCTGTGCTTGCTGTGCTGCCTGTGCTGCCTGTGCTTGCTGCCTGTGCTTGCTGTGCTGCCTGTGCTTGCTGCGCTGCCTGTGCTTGCTGTGCTGCCTGTGCTTGCTGCCTGTGCTTGCTGTGCTGCCTGTGCTTGCTGCCTGTGCTTGCTGTGCTTGCTGTGCTGCCTGTGCTTGGTGTGCTGCCTGTGCTTGCTGCCTGTGCTTGCTGTGCTGCCTGTGCTTGCTGCCTGTGCTGCCTGTGCTTGCTGTGCTGCCTGTGCTTGCTGCGCTGCCTGTGCTTGCTGCGCTGCCTGTGCTTGCTGTGCTGCCTGTGCTTGCTGCCTGTGCTTGCTGTGCTGCCTGTGCTTGCTGCCTGTGCTTGCTGTGCTTGCTGTGCTGCCTGTGCTTGGTGTGCTGCCTGTGCTTGCTGCCTATGCTTGCTGTGCTGCCTGTGCTTGCTGTGCTGCCTGTGCTTGCTGCCTGTGCTTGCTGTGCTGCCAGTGCTTGCAGTGCTGCCTGTGCTTGCTGCCTGTGCTTGCTGTGCTGCCTGTGCTTGCTGCCTGTGCTGCCTGTGCTTGCTGTGCTGCCTGTGCTTGCTGTCTGTGCTTGCTGTGCTGCCTGTGCTTGCTGCCTGTGCTTGCTGTGCTGCCTGTGCTTGCTGCCTGTGCTTGCTGTGCTGCCTCTGCTTGCTGCCTGTGCTTGCTGTGCTGCCTGTGCTTGCTGCGCTGCCTGTGCTTGCTGCCTGTGCTTGCTGCCTGTGCTTGCTGTGCTGCCTGTGCTTGCTGCCTGTGCTGCCTGTGCTTGCTGCCTGTGCTGCCTGAGCTGCCTGTGCTTGCTGTGCTGCCTGTGCTGTGCTGCCTGTGCTTGCTGCCTGTGCTGCCTGAGCTGCCTGTGCTTGCTGCATGTGCTTGCTGTGCTGCCTGTGCTGTGCTGCCTGTGCTTGCTGTGCTGCCAGTGCTTGCTGTGCTGCCTGTGCTTGCTGCCTGTGCTTGGTGTGCTGCCTGTGCTTGCTGTGCTTGCTGTGCTGCCTGAACTTGGTGTGCTGCCTGTGCTTGGTGCCTGTGCTTGCTGTGCTGCCTGTGCTTGCTGCCTGTGCTTGCTGTGCTGCCTGTGCTTGCTGCCTGTGCTTGCTGTGCTGTCTGTGCTTGCTGCCTGTGCTTGCTGCCTGTGCTTGCTGCCTGTGCTTGATGTGCTGCCTGTGCTTGCTGCCCGTGCTTGCTGTGCTGCCTGTGCTTGCTGTGCTGCCTGTGCTTGCTGTGCTGCCTGTGCTTGCTGCCTGTGCTTGCTGCCTGTGCTTGCTGTGCTGCCTGTGCTTGCTGCCTGTGCTTGCTGTGCTGCCTGTGCTTGCTGCCTGTGCTTGCTGTGCTGCCTGTGCTTGGTGTGCTGCCTGTGCTTGCTGTGCTGCCTCTGCTTGCTGCCTGTGCTTGCTGTGCTGCCTGTGCTTGCTGTGCTGCCTGTGCTTGCTGCCTGTGCTGCCTGTGCTTGCTGTGCTGCATGTGCTTGCTGCCTGTGCTTGCTGTGCTGCCTGTGCTTGCTGCCTGTGCTTGCTGTGCTGTCTGTGCTTGCTGCCTGTGCTTGCTGCGCTGCCTGTGCTTGCTGCCTGTGCTTGCCGTGCTGCCTGTGCTTGCTGCCTGTGCTTGCTGTGCTGCCTGTGCTTGCTGCCTGTGCTTGCTGTGCTGTCTGTGCTTGCTGCCTGTGCTTGCTGCGCTGCCTGTGCTTGCTGCCTGTGCTTGCTGTGCCGCCTGTGCTTGCTGCCTGTGCTTGCTGTGCTGCCTGTGCTTGCTGTGCTGTCTGTGCTTGCTGCCTGTGCTTGCTGCGCTGCCTGTGCTTGCTGCCTGTGCTTGCTGTGCCGCCTGTGCTTGCTGCCTGTGCTTGCTGTGCTTGTTGGGGATAGTCGCTGCTCCGTTAGGAGATTTGCCCCCCAGTTATTTTATTTTGTTCCAGCCGCCCTTGCTTACCGTCCGCCTCATTTCTCCGAATTTATGTTCGTGTCATTTCACAGAAATCTCTTAACTGGGTCAACACGAGAGTGTTGGTGCGTGCGTGTAACCCACGTGACGCCTTCTCTTGCTTTTGATTGGCGCGGGCAATCTTGCAATTTCTGGGTAGGTAGCGTCTGACCGGTAGGGTGCTCTCTTCGCTCCGAGACTCCGCGCAGGTACGACCTAGAGCTGTGCGCTTTTTCGATTTCTCCGCCACGTTAAGCGAGTGCGAATTTTTGTAGTAAGATTGAGGTTGTTTCTTCGGAACGCCTCATCTCGCAAGTTACACGCGCTCCTTTTGTTCTCCTTCCTCGTGGCCTTCCTTCCCGATCCGCGGCGGCGAATCCCATCGTGCGCAGATACGCGGTTCTTCTTTCATTGCACCTACTCTGCTCCTTCTCCGGGTTGTTATCGAGATCGTTAGGATCTTCGTTGCCCTACCGTCCAACCTTGCTTCCTTTCCTACGCGTGTCTTTAGTTTAATGCGTCGAGTTTTGTGTTTTTGTACAAGCAGTGCTGGCATTCAAATAAAACAAACTGTTTTGTGCAATACAGTCCGAGCTGTTCCCAGTGAACTTTTGCGACCTAATCGCCAAAGTATCCCACTCCTACACAGTGCTGCCTGTGCTTGCTGTGTTGCCTGTGCTTGCTGTGCTGCCTGTGCTTGCTGCCTGTGCTGCCTGAGCTGCCTGTGCTTGCTGCCTGTGCTTGCTGTGCTACCTGTGCTTGCTGCCTGTGCTTGCTGTGCTGCCTGTGCTTGCTGCCTGTGCTTGCTCTGCTGCCTGTGCTTGCTGCCTATGCTGCCTGTGCTTGCTGTGCTGCCTGTGCTTGCTGCCTGTGCTTGCTGCCTGTGCTGCCTGTGCTTGCTGTGCTGCCTGTGCTTGCTGCCTGTGCTGCCTGAGCTGCCTGTGCTTGCTGCCTGTGCTTGCTGTGCTGCCAGTGCTTGCTGCCTGTGCTTGCTGTGCTGCCTGTGCTTGCTGCCTGTGCTTGCTGTGCTGCCTGTGCTTGCTGCCTGTGCTTGCTGTGCTGCCTGTGCTTGCTGTGCTGCCTGTGCTTGCTGCCTGTGCTTGCTGCCTGTGCTGCCTGTGCTTGCTATGCTGCCTGTGCTGCCTGTGCTTGCTGCCTGTGCTTGCTGTGCTGCCTGTGCTTGCTGCCTGTGCTGCCTGAGCTGCCTGTGCTTGCTGCATGTGCTTGCTGTGCTGCCTGTGCTGTGCTGCCTGTGCTTGCTGTGCTGCTAGTGCTTGCAGTGCTGCCTGTGCTTGCTGTGCTGCCTGTGCTTGGTGTGCTGCCTGTGCTTGCTGCCTGTGCTGCCTGTGCTTGCTGTGCTGCCTGTGCTTGCTGCCTGTGCTTGCTGTGCTGCCTGTGCTTGCTGCCTGTGCTTGCTGCCTGTGCTGCCTGTGCTTGCTATTGTGCCTGTGCTGCCTGTGCTTGCTGCCTGTGCTTGCTGTGCTGTCTGTGCTTGCTGCCTGTGCTTGCTCCGCTGTCTGTGCTTGCTGCCTGTGCTTGCTGCCTGTGCTTGCTGTGCTGCCTGAGCTGCCTGTGGTTGCCGTGCTGCCTGTGCTTGCTGCCTGTGCTTGCTGTGCTGCCTGTGCTTGCTGCCTGTGCTTGCTGTGCTGTCTGTGCTTGCTGCCTGTGCTTGCTGCCTGTGCTTGCTGCCTGTGCTTGATGTGCTGCCTGTGCTTGCTGCCTGTGCTGCCTGTGCTTGCTGTGCTGCCTGTGCTTACTGCCTGTGCTTGCTGTGCTGCCTGTGCTTGCTGCCTGTGCTTGCTGTGCTGCCTGTGCTTGCTGCCTGTGCTTGCTGTGCTGCCTGTGCTTGCTGCCTGTGCTTGCTGTGCTGCCTGTGCTTGCTGCCTGTGCTTGCTGTGCTGCCTGTGCTTGCTGCCTGTGCTGCCTGTGCTTGCTGCCTGTGCTGCCTGAGCTGCCTGTGCTTGCTGCATGTGCTTGCTGTGCTGCCTGTGCTGCCTGTGCTTGCTGTGCTGCCTGTGCTTGCTGCCTGTGCTTGCTGTGCTGCCTGTGCTTGCTGCCTGTGCTTGCTGCCTGTGCTGCCTGTGCTTGCTATTGTGCCTGTGCTGCCTGTGCTTGCTGCCTGTGCTTGCTGTGCTGCCTGTGCTTGCTGCCTGTGCTTGCTGTGCTGCCTGTGCTTGCTGCCTGTGCTTGCTGTGCTGCCTGTGCTTGCTGCCTGTGCTTGCTGTGCTGCCTGTGCTTGCTGCCTGTGCTGCCTGTGCTTGCTGTGCTGCCTGTGCTTGCTGCCTGTGCTGCCTGAGCTGCCTGTGCTTGCTGCATGTGCTTGCTGTGCTGCCTGTGCTGCCTGTGCTTGCTGTGCTGCCTGTGCTTGCTGCCTGTGCTGCCTGAGCTGCCTGTGCTTGCTGCATGTGCTTGCTGTGCTGCCTGTGCTGCCTGTGCTTGCTGTGCTGCCTGTGCTTGCTGCCTGTGCTGCCTGAGCTGCCTGTGCTTGCTGCATGTGCTTGCTGTGCTGCCTGTGCTGCCTGTGCTTGCTGTGCTGCCTGTGCTTGCTGCCTGTGCTTGCTGTGCTGCCTGTGCTTGGTGTGCTGCCTGTGCTTGCTGCCTGTGCTGCCTGTGCTTGCTGTGCTGCCTGTGCTTGCTGCCTGTGCTGCCTGAGCTGCCTGTGCTTGCTGCCTGTGCTTGCTGTGCTGCCTGCGCTTGCTGCCTGTGCTTGCTGCCTGTGCTGCCTGTGCTTGCTATGCTGCCTGTGCTTGCTGCCTGTGCTTGCTGTGCTGCCTGTGCTTGCTGCCTGTGCTTGCTGTGCTGCCTGTGCTTGCTGCCTGTGCTTGCTGCCTGTGCTGCCTGTGCTTGCTATTGTGCCTGTGCTGCCTGTGCTTGCTGCCTGTGCTTGCTGCCTGTGCTTGCTGTGCTGCCTGTGCTTGCTGTGCTGTCTGTGCTTGCTGCCTGTGCTTGCTGCGCTGCCTGTGCTTGCTGCCTGTGCTTGCTGTGCTGCCTGAGCTGCCTGTGGTTGCCGTGCTGCCTGTGCTTGCTGCCTGTGCTTGCTGTGCTGCCTGTGCTTGCTGCCTGTGCTTGATGTGCTGCCTGTGCTTGCTGCCTGTGCTTGCTGTGCTGCCTGTGCTTGCTGTGCTGCCTGTGCTTGCTGCCTGTGCTTGCTGTGCTGCCTGTGCTTGCTGCCTGTGCTTGCTGTGCTGCCTGTGCTTGCTGCCTGTGCTTGCTGTGCTGCCTGTGCTTGCTGCCTGTGCTTGCTGTGCTGCCTGTGCTTGCTGCCTGTGCTGCCTGTGCTTGCTGTGCTGCCTGTGCTTGCTGCCTGTGCTGCCTGAGCTGCCTGTGCTTGCTGCATGTGCTTGCTGTGCTGCCTGTGCTGCCTGTGCTTGCTGTGCTGCCTGTGCTTGCTGCCTGTGCTGCCTGAGCTGCCTGTGCTTGCTGCATGTGCTTGCTGTGCTGCCTGTGCTGCCTGTGCTTGCTGTGCTGCCTGAGCTGCCTGTGCTTGCTGCATGTGCTTGCTGTGCTGCCTGTGCTGCCTGTGCTTGCTGTGCTGCCTGTGCTTGCTGCCTGTGCTTGCTGTGCTGCCTGTGCTTGCTGCCTGTGCTTGCTGTGCTGCCTGTGCTTGCTGTGCTGCCTGTGCTTGCTGCCTGTGCTTGGTGTGCTGCCTGTGCTTGCTGTGCTGCCTGTGCTTGCTGCCTGTGCTGCCTGAGCTGCCTGTGCTTGCTGCCTGTGCTTACTGCCTGTGCTTGCTGTGCTGCCTGTGCTGGCTGCCTGTGCTTGCTGCCTGTGCTGCCTGTGCTTGCTATGCTGCCTGTGCTGCCTGTGCTTGCTGCCTGTGCTTGCTGTGCTGCCTGTGCTTGCTGCCTGTGCTGCCTGTGCTTGCTGTGCTGCCTGTGCTGCCTGTGTTTGCTGTGCTGCCTGTGCTTGCTGCCTGTGCTTGCTGTGCTGCCTGTGCTTGGTGTGCTGCCTGTGCTTGCTGCCTGTGCTTGCTGTGCTGCCTGTGCTTGCTGCCTGTGCTTGCTGCCTGTGCTTGCTGTGCTGCCTGTGCTTGGTGTGCTGCCTGTGCTTGCTGCCTGTGCTTGCTGTGCTGTCTGTGCTTGCTGCCTGTGCTTGCTGCCTGTGCTGCCTGTGCTTGCTGTGCTGCCTGTGCTTGCTGTGCTGCCTGTACTGTGCTGCCTGTGCTTGCTGTGCTGTTAGTGCTTGCAGTGCTGCCTGTGCTTGCTGTGCTGCCTGTGCTTGGTGTGCTGCCTGTGCTTGCTGCCGGTGCTGCCTGTGCTTGCTGTGCTGCCTGTGCTTGCTGCCTGTGCTTGCTGCCTGTGCTTGCTGTGCTGCCTGTGCTTGGTGTGCTGCCTGTGCTTGCTGCCTGTGCTTGCTGTGCTGCCTGTGCTTGCTGCCTGTGCTTGCTGCCTGTGCTGCCTGTGCTTGCTGTGCTGCCTGTGCTTGCTGCCTGTGCTTGCTGCCTGTGCTGCCTGTGCTTGCTGTGCTGCCTGTGCTTGCTGCCTGTGCTTGCTGTGCTGCCTGTGCTTGCTGCCTGTGCTTGCTGTGCTGCCTGTGCTTGCTGCCTGTGCTTGCTGTGCTGCCTGTGCTTGCTGTGCTGCCTGTGCTTGCTGCCTGTGCTTGCTGCCTGTGCTGCCTGTGCTTGCTGTGCTGCCTGTGCTTGCTGTGCTGCCTGTGCTTGCTGCCTGTGCTGCCTGAGCTGCCTGTGCTTGCTGCCTGTGCTTGCTGCCTGTGCTTGCTGCCTGTGCTGCCTGTGCTTGCTATGCTGCCTGTGCTTGCTATGCTGCCTGTGCTTGCTGCCTGTGCTTGCTGTGCTGCCTGTGCTTGCTGCCTGTGCTGCCTGAGCTGCCTGTGCTTGCTGCATGTGCTTGCTGTGCTGCCTGTGCTGCCTGTGCTTGCTGTGCTGCCTGTGCTTGCTGCCTGTGCTTGCTGTGCTGCCTGTGCTTGCTGCCTGTGCTTGGTGTGCTGCCTGTGCTTGCTGTGCTGCCTGTGCTTGCTGCCTGTGCTGCCTGAGCTGCCTGTGCTTGCTGCCTGTGCTTACTGCCTGTGCTTGCTGTGCTGCCTGTGATTGCTGCCTGTGCTTGCTGCCTGTGCTGCCTGTGCTTGCTATGCTGCCTGTGCTGCCTGTGCTTGCTGCCTGTGCTTGCTGTGCTGCCTGTGCTTGCTGCCTGTGCTGCCTGTGCTTGCTGTGCTTGCTGTGCTGCCTGTGCTGCCTGTGTTTGCTGTGCTGCCTGTGCTTGCTGTGCTGCCTGTGCTTGCTGCCTGTGCTTGCTGTGCTGCCTGTGCTTGCTGCCTGTGCTTGCTGCCTGTGCTTGCTGTGCTGCCTGTGCTTGGTGTGCTGCCTGTGCTTGCTGTGCTGCCTGTGCTAGCTGCCTGTGCTGCCTGAGCTGCCTGTGCTTGCTGTGCTGCCTGTGCTTGCTGCCTGTGCTTGCTGTGCTGCCTGTGCTTGCTGCCTGTGCTTGCTGCCTGTGCTGCCTGTGCTTGCTATGCTGCCTGTGCTGCCTGTGCTTGCTGCCTGTGCTTGCTGTGCTGCCTGTGCTTGCTGCCTGTGCTTGCTGCATGTGCTTGCTGTGCTGCCTGTGCTGTGCTGCCTGTGCTTGCTGTGCTGCCTGTGCTTGGTGTGCTGCCTGTGCTTGCTGCCTATGCTTGCTGTGCTGCCTGTGCTTGGTGTGCTGCCTGTGCTTGCTGCCTGTGCTTGCTGTGCTGCCTGTGCTGTGCTGCCTGTGCTTGCTGTGCTGCTAGTGCTTGCAGTGCTGCCTGTGCTTGCTGTGCTGCCTGTGCTTGGTGTGCTGCCTGTGCTTGCTGTGCTGCCTGTGCTTGCTGCCTGTGCTGCCTGAGCTGCCTGTGCTTGCTGCATGTGCTTGCTGTGCTGCCTGTGCTGCCTGTGCTTGCTGTGCTGCCTGTGCTTGCTGCCTGTGCTGCCTGAGCTGCCTGTGCTTGCTGCCTGTGCTTGCTGTGCTGCCAGTGCTTGCTGCCTGTGCTTGCTGTGCTGCCTGTGCTGCCTGTGCTTGCTGTGCTGCCTGTGCTTGCTGCCTGTGCTTGCTGTGCTGCCTGTGCTTGCTGCCTGTGCTTGGTGTGCTGCCTGTGCTTGCTGTGCTGCCTGTGCTTGCTGCCTGTGCTGCCTGAGCTGCCTGTGCTTGCTGCCTGTGCTTACTGCCTGTGCTTGCTGTGCTGCCTGTGCTTGCTGCCTGTGCTTGCTGCCTGTGCTGCCTGTGCTTGCTATGCTCCCTGTGCTGCCTGTGCTTGCTGCCTGTGCTTGCTGTGCTGCCTGTGCTTGCTGCCTGTGCTGCCTGTGCTTGCTGTGCTTGCTGTGCTGCCTGTGCTGCCTGTGTTTGCTGTGCTGCCTGTGCTTGCTGTGCTGCCTGTGCTTGCTGCCTGTGCTTGCTGTGCTGCCTGTGCTTGCTGCCTGTGCTTGCTGCCTGTGCTTGCTGTGCTGCCTGTGCTTGGTGTGCTGCCTGTGCTTGCTGTGCTGCCTGTGCTAGCTGCCTGTGCTGCCTGAGCTGCCTGTGCTTGCTGTGCTGCCTGTGCTTGCTGCCTGTGCTTGCTGTGCTGCCTGTGCTTGCTGCCTGTGCTTGCTGCCTGTGCTGCCTGTGCTTGCTATGCTGCCTGTGCTGCCTGTGCTTGCTGCCTGTGCTTGCTGTGCTGCCTGTGCTTGCTGCCTGTGCTTGCTGCATGTGCTTGCTGTGCTGCCTGTGCTGTGCTGCCTGTGCTTGCTGTGCTTGCTGTGCTGCCTGTGCTTGGTGTGCTGCCTGTGCTTGCTGCCTATGCTTGCTGTGCTGCCTGTGCTTGGTGTGCTGCCTGTGCTTGCTGCCTGTGCTTGCTGTGCTGCCTGTGCTGTGCTGCCTGTGCTTGCTGTGCTGCTAGTGCTTGCAGTGCTGCCTGTGCTTGCTGTGCTGCCTGTGCTTGGTGTGCTGCCTGTGCTTGCTGTGCTGCCTGTGCTTGCTGCCTGTGCTGCCTGAGCTGCCTGTGCTTGCTGCATGTGCTTGCTGTGCTGCCTGTGCTGCCTGTGCTTGCTGTGCTGCCTGTGCTTGCTGCCTGTGCTGCCTGAGCTGCCTGTGCTTGCTGCCTGTGCTTGCTGTGCTGCCAGTGCTTGCTGCCTGTGCTTGCTGTGCTGCCTGTGCTTGCTGCCTGTGCTTGCCGTGCTTGCTGTGCTGCCAGTGCTCGCTGTGCTGCCAGTGCTTGCTGCCTGTGCTTGCTGTGCTGCCTGTGCTTGCTGCCTGTGCTTGCTGTGCTTGCTGTGCTGCCTGTGCTTGGTGTGCTGCCTGTGCTTGCTGCCTATGCTTGCTGTGCTGCCTGTGCTTGGTGTGCTGCCTGTGCTTGCTGCCTGTGCTGCCTGTGCTTGCTATGCTGCCTGTGCTGCCTGTGCTTGCTGCCTGTGCTTGCTGCCTGTGCTTGCTGTGCTGCCTGTGCTTGGTGTGCTGCCTGTGCTTGCTGCCTGTGCTGCCTGTGCTTGCTGTGCTGCCTGTGCTTGCTGCCTGTGCTGCCTGAGCTGCCTGTGCTTGCTGCCTGTGCTTGCTGTGCTGCCTGTGCTTGCTGCCTGTGCTTGCTGTGCTGCCTGTGCTTGCTGCCTGTGCTGCCTGTGCTTGCTATGCTGCCTGTGCTGCCTGTGCTTGGTGCCTGTGCTTGCTGCCTGTGCTTGCTGTGCTGTCTGTGCTTGCTGCCTGTGCTTGCTGCGCTGCCTGTGCTTGCTGCCTGTGCTTGCTGTGCTTGCTGTGCTGCCTGTGCTTGGTGTGCTGCCTGTGCTTGCTGCCTGTGCTGCCTGTGCTTGCTGTGCTTGCTGTGCTGCCTGTGCTGCCTGTGTTTGCTGTGCTGCCTGTGCTGCCTGTGCTTGCTGCCTGTGCTTGCTGTGCTGCCTGTGCTTGCTGCCTGTGCTTGCTGCCTGTGCTTGCTGTGCTGCCTGTGCTTGGTGTGCTGCCTGTGCTTGCTGTGCTGCCTGTGCTTGCTGCCTGTGCTGCCTGAGCTGCCTGTGCTTGCTGTGCTGCCTGTGCTTGCTGCCTGTGCTTGCTGTGCTGCCTGTGCTTGCTGCCTGTGCTTGCTGCCTGTGCTGCCTGTGCTTGCTATGCTGCCTGTGCTGCCTGTGCTTGCTGCCTGTGCTTGCTGTGCTGCCTGTGCTTGCTGCCTGTGCTTGCTGCATGTGCTTGCTGTGCTGCCTGTGCTGTGCTGCCTGTGCTTGCTGTGCTGCTAGTGCTTGCAGTGCTGCATGTGTTTGCTTGGCTGCCTGTGCTTGCTGCCTGTGCTTGCTGTGCTGCCTGTGCTTGCTGCCTGTGCTGCCTGTGCTTGCTGTGCTGCCTGTGCTTGCTGCCTGTGCTTTCTGCCTGTGCTTGCTGTGCTGCCTGAGCTGCCTGTGCTTGCCGTGCTGCCTGTGCTTGCTGCCTGTGCTTGCTGTGCTGCCTGTGCTTGCTGCCTGTGCTTGCTCTGCTGCCTGTGCTTGCTGCCTATGCTGCCTGTGCTTGCTGTGCTGCCTGTGCTTGCTGCCTGTGCTTGCTGTGCTGCCTGTGCTTGCTGCCTGTGCTGCCTGAGCTGCCTGTGCTTGCTGCCTGTGCTTGCTGTGCTGCCTGTGCTTGCTGCCTGTGCTTGCTCTGCTGCCTGTGCTTGCTGCCTATGCTGCCTGTGCTTGCTGTGCTGCCTGTGCTTGCTGTGCTGCCTGTGCTTGCTGCCTGTGCTTGCTGCCTGTGCTGCCTGTGCTTGCTGTGCTGCCTGTGCTTGCTGCCTGTGCTGCCTGAGCTGCCTGTGCTTGCTTCCTGTGCTTGCTGTGCTGCCAGTGCTTGCTGCCTGTGCTTGCTGTGCTGCCTGTGCTTGCTGCCTGTGCTTGCTGTGCTGCCTGTGCTTGCTGCCTGTGCTTGCCGTGCTTGCTGTGCTGCCAGTGCTCGCTGTGCTGCCAGTGCTTGCTGCCTGTGCTTGCTGTGCTGCCTGTGCTTGCTGCCTATGCTTGCTGTGCTGCCTGTGCTTGGTGTGCTGCCTGTGCTTGCTGCCTGTGCTGCCTGTGCTTGCTATGCTGCCTGTGCTGCCTGTGCTTGCTGCCTGTGCTTGCTGCCTGTGCTTGCTGTGCTGCCTGTGCTTGGTGTGCTGCCTGTGCTTGCTGCCTGTGCTGCCTGTGCTTGCTGTGCTGCCTGTGCTTGCTGCCTGTGCTGCCTGAGCTGCCTGTGCTTGCTGCCTGTGCTTGCTGTGCTGCCTGTGCTTGCTGCCTGTGCTTGCTGCATGTGCTTGCTGTGCTGCCTGTGCTGTGCTGCCTGTGCTTGCTGTGCTTGCTGTGCTGCCTGTGCTTGGTGTGCTGCCTGTGCTTGCTGCCTATGCTTGCTGTGCTGCCTGTGCTTGGTGTGCTGCCTGTGCTTGCTGCCTGTGCTTGCTGTGCTGCCTGTGCTGTGCTGCCTGTGCTTGCTGTGCTGCTAGTGCTTGCAGTGCTGCCTGTGCTTGCTGTGCTGCCTGTGCTTGGTGTGCTGCCTGTGCTTGCTGTGCTGCCTGTGCTTGCTGCCTGTGCTGCCTGAGCTGCCTGTGCTTGCTGCATGTGCTTGCTGTGCTGCCTGTGCTGCCTGTGCTTGCTGTGCTGCCTGTGCTTGCTGCCTGTGCTGCCTGAGCTGCCTGTGCTTGCTGCCTGTGCTTGCTGTGCTGCCAGTGCTTGCTGCCTGTGCTTGCTGTGCTGCCTGTGCTTGCTGCCTGTGCTTGCCGTGCTTGCTGTGCTGCCAGTGCTCGCTGTGCTGCCAGTGCTTGCTGCCTGTGCTTGCTGTGCTGCCTGTGCTTGCTGCCTGTGCTTGCTGTGCTTGCTGTGCTGCCTGTGCTTGGTGTGCTGCCTGTGCTTGCTGCCTATGCTTGCTGTGCTGCCTGTGCTTGGTGTGCTGCCTGTGCTTGCTGCCTGTGCTGCCTGTGCTTGCTATGCTGCCTGTGCTGCCTGTGCTTGCTGCCTGTGCTTGCTGCCTGTGCTTGCTGTGCTGCCTGTGCTTGGTGTGCTGCCTGTGCTTGCTGCCTGTGCTGCCTGTGCTTGCTGTGCTGCCTGTGCTTGCTGCCTGTGCTGCCTGAGCTGCCTGTGCTTGCTGCCTGTGCTTGCTGTGCTGCCTGTGCTTGCTGCCTGTGCTTGCTGTGCTGCCTGTGCTTGCTGCCTGTGCTGCCTGTGCTTGCTATGCTGCCTGTGCTGCCTGTGCTTGGTGCCTGTGCTTGCTGCCTGTGCTTGCTGTGCTGTCTGTGCTTGCTGCCTGTGCTTGCTGCGCTGCCTGTGCTTGCTGCCTGTGCTTGCTGTGCTTGCTGTGCTGCCTGTGCTTGGTGTGCTGCCTGTGCTTGCTGCCTGTGCTGCCTGTGCTTGCTGTGCTTGCTGTGCTGCCTGTGCTGCCTGTGTTTGCTGTGCTGCCTGTGCTGCCTGTGCTTGCTGCCTGTGCTTGCTGTGCTGCCTGTGCTTGCTGCCTGTGCTTGCTGCCTGTGCTTGCTGTGCTGCCTGTGCTTGGTGTGCTGCCTGTGCTTGCTGTGCTGCCTGTGCTTGCTGCCTGTGCTGCCTGAGCTGCCTGTGCTTGCTGTGCTGCCTGTGCTTGCTGCCTGTGCTTGCTGTGCTGCCTGTGCTTGCTGCCTGTGCTTGCTGCCTGTGCTGCCTGTGCTTGCTATGCTGCCTGTGCTGCCTGTGCTTGCTGCCTGTGCTTGCTGTGCTGCCTGTGCTTGCTGCCTGTGCTTGCTGCATGTGCTTGCTGTGCTGCCTGTGCTGTGCTGCCTGTGCTTGCTGTGCTGCTAGTGCTTGCAGTGCTGCATGTGTTTGCTTGGCTGCCTGTGCTTGCTGCCTGTGCTTGCTGTGCTGCCTGTGCTTGCTGCCTGTGCTGCCTGTGCTTGCTGTGCTGCCTGTGCTTGCTGCCTGTGCTTTCTGCCTGTGCTTGCTGTGCTGCCTGAGCTGCCTGTGCTTGCCGTGCTGCCTGTGCTTGCTGCCTGTGCTTGCTGTGCTGCCTGTGCTTGCTGCCTGTGCTTGCTCTGCTGCCTGTGCTTGCTGCCTATGCTGCCTGTGCTTGCTGTGCTGCCTGTGCTTGCTGCCTGTGCTTGCTGTGCTGCCTGTGCTTGCTGCCTGTGCTGCCTGAGCTGCCTGTGCTTGCTGCCTGTGCTTGCTGTGCTGCCTGTGCTTGCTGCCTGTGCTTGCTCTGCTGCCTGTGCTTGCTGCCTATGCTGCCTGTGCTTGCTGTGCTGCCTGTGCTTGCTGTGCTGCCTGTGCTTGCTGCCTGTGCTTGCTGCCTGTGCTGCCTGTGCTTGCTGTGCTGCCTGTGCTTGCTGCCTGTGCTGCCTGAGCTGCCTGTGCTTGCTTCCTGTGCTTGCTGTGCTGCCAGTGCTTGCTGCCTGTGCTTGCTGTGCTGCCTGTGCTTGCTGCCTGTGCTTGCTGTGCTGCCTGTGCTTGCTGCCTGTGCTTGCCGTGCTTGCTGTGCTGCCAGTGCTCGCTGTGCTGCCAGTGCTTGCTGCCTGTGCTTGCTGTGCTGCCTGTGCTTGGTGTGCTGCCTGTGCTTGCTGCCTGTGCTGCCTGTGCTTGCTGTGCTGCCTGTGCTTGCTGCGCTGCCTGTGCTTGCTGTGCTGCCTGTGCTTGCTGCCTGTGCTTGCTGTGCTGCCTGTGCTTGCTGCCTGTGCTTGCTGTGCTTGCTGTGCTGCCTGTGCTTGCTGCCTATGCTTGCTGTGCTGCCTGTGCTTGGTGTGCTGCCTGTGCTTGCTGCCTGTGCTTGCTGTGCTGCCTGTGCTTGCCGTGCTTGCTGTGCTGCCAGTGCTTGCTGTGCTGCCAGTGCTCGCTGTGCTGCCAGTGCTTGCTGCCTGTGCTTGCTGTGCTGCCTGTGCTTGGTGTGCTGCCTGTGCTTGCTGCCTGTGCTGCCTGTGCTTGCTGTGCTGCCTGTGCTTGCTGCGCTGCCTGTGCTTGCTGTGCTGCCTGTGCTTGCTGCCTGTGCTTGCTGTGCTGCCTGTGCTTGCTGCCTGTGCTTGCTGTGCTTGCTGTGCTGCCTGTGCTTGGTGTGCTGCCTGTGCTTGCTGCCTATGCTTGCTGTGCTGCCTGTGCTTGGTGTGCTGCCTGTGCTTGCTGCCTGTGCTGCCTGTGCTTGCTATGCTGCCTGTGCTGCCTGTGCTTGCTGCCTGTGCTTGCTGCCTGTGCTTGCTGTGCTGCCTGTGCTTGGTGTGCTGCCTGTGCTTGCTGCCTGTGCTGCCTGTGCTTGCTGTGCTGCCTGTGCTTGCTGCCTGTGCTGCCTGAGCTGCCTGTGCTTGCTGCCTGTGCTTGCTGTGCTGCCTGTGCTTGCTGCCTGTGCTTGCTGCCTGTGCTGCCTGTGCTTTCTATGCTGCCTGTGCTTGCTATGCTGCCTGTGCTGCCTGTGCTTGCTGCCTGTGCTTGCTGTGCTGCCTGTGCTTGCTGCCTGTGCTTGCTGTGCTGCCTGTGCTTGCTGCCTGTGCTGCCTGTGCTTGCTATGCTGCCTGTGCTGCCTGTGCTTGGTGCCTGTGCTTGCTGCCTGTGCTTGCTGTGCTGTCTGTGCTTGCTGCCTGTGCTTGCTGCGCTGCCTGTGCTTGCTGCCTGTGCTTGCTGTGCTTGCTGTGCTGCCTGTGCTTGGTGTGCTGCCTGTGCTTGGTGTGCTGCCTGTGCTTGCTGCCTATGCTTGCTGTGCTGCCTGTGCTTGGTGTGCTGCCTGTGCTTGCTGCCTGTGCTTGCTGTGCTGCCTGTGCTTGCCGTGCTTGCTGTGCTGCCAGTGCTTGCTGTGCTGCCAGTGCTCGCTGTGCTGCCAGTGCTTGCTGCCTGTGCTTGCTGTGCTGCCTGTGCTTGGTGTGCTGCCTGTGCTTGCTGCCTGTGCTGCCTGTGCTTGCTGTGCTGCCTGTGCTTGCTGCGCTGCCTGTGCTTGCTGTGCTGCCTGTGCTTGCTGCCTGTGCTTGCTGTGCTGCCTGTGCTTGCTGCCTGTGCTTGCTGTGCTTGCTGTGCTGCCTGTGCTTGGTGTGCTGCCTGTGCTTGCTGCCTATGCTTGCTGTGCTGCCTGTGCTTGGTGTGCTGCCTGTGCTTGCTGCCTGTGCTGCCTGTGCTTGCTATGCTGCCTGTGCTGCCTGTGCTTGCTGCCTGTGCTTGCTGCCTGTGCTTGCTGTGCTGCCTGTGCTTGCTGTGCTGCCTGTGCTTGGTGTGCTGCCTGTGCTTGCTGCCTGTGCTGCCTGTGCTTGCTGTGCTGCCTGTGCTTGCTGCCTGTGCTGCCTGAGCTGCCTGTGCTTGCTGCCTGTGCTTGCTGTGCTGCCTGTGCTTGCTGCCTGTGCTTGCTGCCTGTGCTGCCTGTGCTTTCTATGCTGCCTGTGCTTGCTATGCTGCCTGTGCTGCCTGTGCTTGCTGCCTGTGCTTGCTGTGCTGCCTGTGCTTGCTGCCTGTGCTTGCTGTGCTGCCTGTGCTTGCTGTGCTGCCTGTGCTTGCTGCCTGTGCTGCCTGTGCTTGCTATGCTGCCTGTGCTGCCTGTGCTTGGTGCCTGTGCTTGCTGCCTGTGCTTGCTGTGCTGTCTGTGCTTGCTGCCTGTGCTTGCTGCGCTGCCTGTGCTTGCTGCCTGTGCTTGCTGTGCTTGCTGTGCTGCCTGTGCTTGGTGTGCTGCCTGTGCTTGCTGCCTATGCTTGCTGTGCTGCCTGTGCTTGGTGTGCTGCCTGTGCTTGCTGCCTGTGCTTGCTGTGCTGCCTGTGCTTGCCGTGCTTGCTGTGCTGCCAGTGCTTGCTGTGCTGCCAGTGCTCGCTGTGCTGCCAGTGCTTGCTGCCTGTGCTTGCTGTGCTGCCTGTGCTTGGTGTGCTGCCTGTGCTTGCTGCCTGTGCTGCCTGTGCTTGCTGTGCTGCCTGTGCTTGCTGCGCTGCCTGTGCTTGCTGTGCTGCCTGTGCTTGCTGCCTGTGCTTGCTGTGCTGCCTGTGCTTGCTGCCTGTGCTTGCTGTGCTTGCTGTGCTGCCTGTGCTTGGTGTGCTGCCTGTGCTTGCTGCCTATGCTTGCTGTGCTGCCTGTGCTTGGTGTGCTGCCTGTGCTTGCTGCCTGTGCTGCCTGTGCTTGCTATGCTGCCTGTGCTGCCTGTGCTTGCTGCCTGTGCTTGCTGCCTGTGCTTGCTGTGCTGCCTGTGCTTGCTGTGCTGTCTGTGCTTGCTGCCTGTGCTTGCTGCGCTGCCTGTGCTTGCTGCCTGTGCTTGCTGCCTGTGCTTGCTGTGCTGCCTGAGCTGCCTGAGCTGCCTGTGCTTGCCGTGCTGCCTGTGCTTGCTGCCTGTGCTTGCTGCCTGTGCTTGCTGTGCTGTCTGTGCTTGCTGCCTGTGCTTGCTGTGCTGCCTGTGCTTGCTGCCTGTGCTTGCTGTGCTGCCTGTGCTTGCTGTGCTGTCTGTGCTTGCTGCCTGTGCTTGCTGTGCTGCCTGTGCTTGCTGCCTGTGCTTGCTGTGCTGCCTGTGCTTGCTGCCTGTGCTTGCTGTGCTGCCTGTGCTTGCTGCCTGTGCTTGCTGTGCTGCCCGTGCTTGCTGCCTGTGCTGCCTGAGCTGCCTGTGCTTGCTGCATGTGCTTGCTGTGCTGCCTGTGCTGCCTGTGCTTGCTGTGCTGCCTGTGCTTGCTGCCTGTGCTGCCTGAGCTGCCTGTGCTTGCTGTGCTGCCTGTGCTGCCTGTGCTTGCTGTGCTGCCTGTGCTTGCTGCCTGTGCTTGCTGTGCTGCCTGTGCTTGCTGCCTGTGCTTGCTGTGCTGCCTGTGCTTGCTGCCTGTGCTGCCTGTGCTTGCTGTGCTTGCTGTGCTGCCTGTGCTGCCTGTGTTTGCTGTGCTGCCTGTGCTTGCTGCCTGTGCTTGCTGTGCTGCCTGTGATTGGTGTGCTGCCTGTGCTTGCTGCCTGTGCTTGCTGTGCTGCCTGTGCTTGCTGCCTGTGCTTGCTGTGCTGCCTGTGCTTGCTGCCTGTGCTTGCTGTGCTGCCTGTGCTTGCTGCCTGTGCTTGCTGTGCTGCCTGTGCTTGGTGTGCTGCCTGTGCTTGCTGTGCTGCCTGTGCTTGCTGCCTGTGCTGCCTGTGCTTGCTATGCTGCCTGTGCTGCCTGTGCTTGCTGCCTGTGCTTGCTGTGCTGCCTGTGCTTGCTGCCTGTGCTTGCTGCATGTGCTTGTTGTGCTGCCTGTGCTGTGCTGCCTGTGCTTGCTGTGCTGCCTGTGCTTGCTGCCTGTGCTTGCTGTGCTGCCTGTGCTTGCTGCCTGTGCTGCCTGTGCTTGCTGTGCTGCATGTGCTTGCTGCCTGTGCTTGCTGTGCTGCCTGTGCTTGCTGCCTGTGCTTGCTGTGCTGTCTGTGCTTGCTGCCTGTGCTTGCTGCGCTGCCTGTGCTTGCTGCCTGTGCTTGCCGTGCTGCCTGTGCTTGCTGCCTGTGCTTGCTGTGCTGCCTGTGCTTGCTGCCTGTGCTTGCTGTGCTGCCTGTGCTTGCTGTGCTGTCTGTGCTTGCTGCCTGTGCTTGCTGCGCTGCCTGTGCTTGCTGCCTGTGCTTGCTGTGCCGCCTGTGCTTGCTGCCTGTGCTTGCTGTGCTGCCTGTGCTTGCTGTGCTGTCTGTGCTTGCTGCCTGTGCTTGCTGCGCTGCCTGTGCTTGCTGCCTGTGCTTGCTGTGCCGCCTGTGCTTGCTGCCTGTGCTTGCTGTGCTGCCTGTGCTTGCTGTGTTGCCTGTGCTTGCTGTGCTGCCTGTGCTTGCTGCCTGTGCTTGCTGCCTATGCTGCCTGTGCTTGCTGTGCTGCCTGTGCTTGCTGCCTATGCTGCCTGTGCTTGCTGTGCTGCCTGTGCTTGCTGCCTGTGCTTGCTGCCTGTGCTGCCTGTGCTTGCTGTGCTGCCTGTGCTTGCTGTGCTGCATGTGCTTGCTGCCTGTGCTTGCTGTGCTGCCTGTGCTTGCTGCCTGTGCTTGCTGTGCTGTCTGTGCTTGCTGCCTGTGCTTGCTGCGCTGCCTGTGCTTGCTGCCTGTGCTTGCCGTACTGCCTGTGCTTGCTGCCTGTGCTTGCTGTGCTGCCTGTGCTTGCTGCCTGTGCTTGCTGTGCTGCCTGTGCTTGCTGCCTGTGCTTGCTGCGCCGCCTGTGCTTGCTGCCTGTGCTTGCTGTGCCGCCTGTGCTTGCTGCCTGTGCTTGCTGTGCTGTCTGTGCTTGCTGCCTGTGCTTGCTGCGCTGCCTGTGCTTGCTGCCTGTGCTTGCTGTGCTGCCTGTGCTGCCTGTGCTTGCTGCCTGTGCTGCCTGAGCTGCCTGTGCTTGCTGCCTGTGCTTGCTGTGCTGCCTGTGCTTGCTGCCTGTGCTTGCTGTGCTGCCTGTGCTTGCTGTGCTGCCTGTGCTTGCTGCCTGTGCTTGCTGCCTGTGCTGCCTGTGCTTGCTGTGCTGCCTGTGCTTGCTGCCTGTGCTGCCTGTGCTTGCTCTGCTGCCTGTGCTTGCGGCCTGTGCTGCCTGAACTGCCTGTGCTTGCTGTGCTGCCTGTGCTTGCTGCCTGTGCTTGCTGCCTGTGCTTGCTGCCTGTGCTGCCTGAGCTGCCTGTGCTTGCTGCCTGTGCTTGCTGTGCTGCCTGTGCTTGCTGCCTGTGCTTGCTGTGCTGCCTGTGCTTGCTGTGCTGCCTGTGCTTGCTGTGCTGCCTGTGCTTGCTGCCTGTGCTTGCTGCCTGTGCTGCCTGTGCTTGCTCTGCTGCCTGTGCTTGCTGCCTGTGCTGCCTGTGCTTGCTCTGCTGCCTGTGCTTGCGGCCTGTGCTGCCTGAACTGCCTGTGCTTGCTGTGCTGCCTGTGCTTGCTGTGCTGCCTGTGCTTGCTGCCTGTGCTTGCTGCCTGTGCTGCCTGTGCTTGCTATGCTGCCTGTGCTTGCTATGCTGCCTGTGCTGCCTGTGCTTGCTGCCTGTGCTTGCTGTGCTGCCTGTGCTTGCTGCCTGTGCTTGCTGTACTTGCTGTGCTGCCTGTGCTTGCTGTGCTGCCTGTGCTTGCTGCCTGTGCTTGCTGTGCTGTCTGTGCTTGCTGTGCTGTCTATGCTTGCTGCCTGTGCTGCCTGTGCTTGCTGCCTGTGCTTGCTGTGCTGCCTGTGCTTGCTGCCTGTGCTTGCTGCCTGTGCTGCCTGTGCTTGCTGTGCTGTCTGTGCTTGCTGTGCTGCCTGTGCTTGCTGCCTGTGCTGCCTGAGCTGCCTGTGCTTGCTGCCTGTGCTTGCTGCCTGTGCTTGCTGCCTGTGCTTGCTGTGCTGCCTGTGCTTGCTGCCTGTGCTTGCTGCCTGTGCTGCCTGTGCTTGCTATGCTGCCTGTGCTTGCTGCCTGTGCTTGTTGTGCTTGCTGTGCTGCCTGTGCTTGCTGCCTGTGCTTGCTGTGCTGCCTGTTAGCGATGCATTTGATTTCGCCCATAACACGCGGTAATTCGACAGTGGCACACGACAGTGCGTTGCTGTGTCCCCTGTTTTTGGAGGCGCCGAGAGTCGCGGATGATATGTTTATCTCGACGGCCGGTGCATTGACCTGCGTCTCAGTAAGAGTAAGCATTGTAAACATATGCGAGAGTGAATCTCGCCGAAGATCGGAGCAGGCTTTGCCTGTTGGAAAGAGGACGGAGCTTGACCCCTCTGCACTTCCCCCAGCATCGCTAAAACGAACACATCTCGTCGAGCTATTTTGCGGGTTTCTAACATGCCTGTGCTTGCTGCCTGTGCTTGCTGTGCTACCTGTGCTTGCTGCCTGTGCTTGCTGTGCTGCCTGTGCTTGCTGCCTGTGCTTGCTGTGCTGTCTGTGCTTGCTGCCTGTGCTTGCTGTGCTGCCTGTGCTTGCTGCCTGTGCTTGCTGTGCTGCCTGTGCTTGCTGCCTGTGCTTGCTGTGCTGTCTGTGCTTGCTGCCTGTGCTTGCTCCCTGTGCTTGCTGTGCTGCCTGTGCTTGCTGCCTGTGCTTGCTGCCTGTGCTTGCTGCCTGTGCTGCCTGTGCTTGCTGTGCTGTCTGTGCTTGCTGTGCTGCCTGTGCTTGCTGCCTGTGCTGCCTGAGCTGCCTGTGCTTGCTGCCTGTGCTTGGTGTGCTGCCTGTGCTTGCTGCCTGTGCTTGCTGCCTGTGCTGACTGTGCTTGCTGTGCTGCCTGTGCTTGCTGCCTGTGCTGCCTGAGCTGCCTCTGCTTGCTGCCTGTGCTTGCTGTGCTGCCTGTGCTAGCTGCCTGTGCTTGCTGCCGGTGCTTGCTGTGCTGCCTGTGCTTGCTGCCTGTGCTTGCTGTGCTGCCTGTGCTTGGTGTGCTGCCTGTGCTTGCTGCCTGTGCTTGCTGTACTTGCTGTGCTTGTTGTACTTGCTGTGCTGCCTGTGCTTGCTGTGCTGCCTGTGCTTGCTGCCTGTGCTTGCTGTGCTGCCTGTGCTTGCTGCCTGTGCTTGCTGTGCTGCCTGTGCTTGCTGCCTGTGCTTGCTGCCTGTGCTGCCTGTGCTTGCTATGCTGCCTGTGCTGCCTGTGCTTGCTGCCTGTGCTTGCTGTGCTGCCTGTGCTTGCTGCCTGTGCTTGCTGCATGTGCTTGCTGTGCTGCCTGTGCTGTGCTGCCTGTGCTTGCTGTGCTGCTAGTGCTTGCAGTGCTGCATGTGTTTGCTTGGCCGCCTGTGCTTGCTGCCTGTGCTTGCTGTGCTGCCTGTGCTTGCTGCCTGTGCTGCCTGTGCTTGCTGTGCTGCCTGTGCTTGCTGCCTGTGCTTTCTGCCTGTGCTTGCTGTGCTGCCTGAGCTGCCTGTGCTTGCCGTGCTGCCTGTGCTTGCTGCCTGTGCTTGCTGTGCTGCCTGTGCTTGCTGCCTGTGCTTGCTCTGCTGCCTGTGCTTGCTGCCTATGCTGCCTGTGCTTGCTGTGCTGCCTGTGCTTGCTGCCTGTGCTTGCTGTGCTGCCTGTGCTTGCTGCCTGTGCTGCCTGAGCTGCCTGTGCTTGCTGCCTGTGCTTGCTGTGCTGCCTGTGCTTGCTGCCTGTGCTTGCTCTGCTGCCTGTGCTTGCTGCCTATGCTGCCTGTGCTTGCTGTGCTGCCTGTGCTTGCTGTGCTGCCTGTGCTTGCTGCCTGTGCTTGCTGCCTGTGCTGCCTGTGCTTGCTGTGCTGCCTGTGCTTGCTGCCTGTGCTGCCTGAGCTGCCTGTGCTTGCTTCCTGTGCTTGCTGTGCTGCCAGTGCTTGCTGCCTGTGCTTGCTGTGCTGCCTGTGCTTGCTGCCTGTGCTTGCTGTGCTGCCTGTGCTTGCTGCCTGTGCTTGCTGTGCTTGCTGTGCTGCCTGTGCTTGGTGTGCTGCCTGTGCTTGCTGCCTATGCTTGCTGTGCTGCCTGTGCTTGGTGTGCTGCCTGTGCTTGCTGCCTGTGCTTGCTGTGCTGCCTGTGCTTGCCGTGCTTGCTGTGCTGCCAGTGCTTGCTGTGCTGCCAGTGCTCGCTGTGCTGCCAGTGCTTGCTGCCTGTGCTTGCTGTGCTGCCTGTGCTTGGTGTGCTGCCTGTGCTTGCTGCCTGTGCTGCCTGTGCTTGCTGTGCTGCCTGTGCTTGCTGCGCTGCCTGTGCTTGCTGTGCTGCCTGTGCTTGCTGCCTGTGCTTGCTGTGCTGCCTGTGCTTGCTGCCTGTGCTTGCTGTGCTTGCTGTGCTGCCTGTGCTTGGTGTGCTGCCTGTGCTTGCTGCCTATGCTTGCTGTGCTGCCTGTGCTTGGTGTGCTGCCTGTGCTTGCTGCCTGTGCTGCCTGTGCTTGCTATGCTGCCTGTGCTGCCTGTGCTTGCTGCCTGTGCTTGCTGCCTGTGCTTGCTGTGCTGCCTGTGCTTGCTGTGCTGCCTGTGCTTGGTGTGCTGCCTGTGCTTGCTGCCTGTGCTGCCTGTGCTTGCTGTGCTGCCTGTGCTTGCTGCCTGTGCTGCCTGAGCTGCCTGTGCTTGCTGCCTGTGCTTGCTGTGCTGCCTGTGCTTGCTGCCTGTGCTTGCTGCCTGTGCTGCCTGTGCTTTCTATGCTGCCTGTGCTTGCTATGCTGCCTGTGCTGCCTGTGCTTGCTGCCTGTGCTTGCTGTGCTGCCTGTGCTTGCTGCCTGTGCTTGCTGTGCTGCCTGTGCTTGCTATGCTGCCTGTGCTGCCTGTGCTTGGTGCCTGTGCTTGCTGCCTGTGCTTGCTGTGCTGTCTGTGCTTGCTGCCTGTGCTTGCTGCGCTGCCTGTGCTTGCTGCCTGTGCTTGCTGTGCTTGCTGTGCTGCCTGTGCTTGGTGTGCTGCCTGTGCTTGGTGTGCTGCCTGTGCTTGCTGCCTATGCTTGCTGTGCTGCCTGTGCTTGGTGTGCTGCCTGTGCTTGCTGCCTGTGCTTGCTGTGCTGCCTGTGCTTGCCGTGCTTGCTGTGCTGCCAGTGCTTGCTGTGCTGCCAGTGCTCGCTGTGCTGCCAGTGCTTGCTGCCTGTGCTTGCTGTGCTGCCTGTGCTTGGTGTGCTGCCTGTGCTTGCTGCCTGTGCTGCCTGTGCTTGCTGTGCTGCCTGTGCTTGCTGCGCTGCCTGTGCTTGCTGTGCTGCCTGTGCTTGCTGCCTGTGCTTGCTGTGCTGCCTGTGCTTGCTGCCTGTGCTTGCTGTGCTTGCTGTGCTGCCTGTGCTTGGTGTGCTGCCTGTGCTTGCTGCCTATGCTTGCTGTGCTGCCTGTGCTTGGTGTGCTGCCTGTGCTTGCTGCCTGTGCTGCCTGTGCTTGCTATGCTGCCTGTGCTGCCTGTGCTTGCTGCCTGTGCTTGCTGCCTGTGCTTGCTGTGCTGCCTGTGCTTGCTGTGCTGCCTGTGCTTGGTGTGCTGCCTGTGCTTGCTGCCTGTGCTGCCTGTGCTTGCTGTGCTGCCTGTGCTTGCTGCCTGTGCTGCCTGAGCTGCCTGTGCTTGCTGCCTGTGCTTGCTGTGCTGCCTGTGCTTGCTGCCTGTGCTTGCTGCCTGTGCTGCCTGTGCTTTCTATGCTGCCTGTGCTTGCTATGCTGCCTGTGCTGCCTGTGCTTGCTGCCTGTGCTTGCTGTGCTGCCTGTGCTTGCTGCCTGTGCTTGGTGTGCTGCCTGTGCTTGCTGCCTGTGCTTGCTGTGCTGCCTGTGCTTGCCGTGCTTGCTGTGCTGCCAGTGCTTGCTGTGCTGCCAGTGCTCGCTGTGCTGCCAGTGCTTGCTGCCTGTGCTTGCTGTGCTGCCTGTGCTTGGTGTGCTGCCTGTGCTTGCTGCCTGTGCTGCCTGTGCTTGCTGTGCTGCCTGTGCTTGCTGCGCTGCCTGTGCTTGCTGTGCTGCCTGTGCTTGCTGCCTGTGCTTGCTGTGCTGCCTGTGCTTGCTGCCTGTGCTTGCTGTGCTTGCTGTGCTGCCTGTGCTTGGTGTGCTGCCTGTGCTTGCTGCCTATGCTTGCTGTGCTGCCTGTGCTTGGTGTGCTGCCTGTGCTTGCTGCCTGTGCTGCCTGTGCTTGCTATGCTGCCTGTGCTGCCTGTGCTTGCTGCCTGTGCTTGCTGCCTGTGCTTGCTGTGCTGCCTGTGCTTGCTGTGCTGTCTGTGCTTGCTGCCTGTGCTTGCTGCGCTGCCTGTGCTTGCTGCCTGTGCTTGCTGCCTGTGCTTGCTGTGCTGCCTGAGCTGCCTGAGCTGCCTGTGCTTGCCGTGCTGCCTGTGCTTGCTGCCTGTGCTTGCTGCCTGTGCTTGCTGTGCTGTCTGTGCTTGCTGCCTGTGCTTGCTGTGCTGCCTGTGCTTGCTGCCTGTGCTTGCTGTGCTGCCTGTGCTTGCTGTGCTGTCTGTGCTTGCTGCCTGTGCTTGCTGTGCTGCCTGTGCTTGCTGCCTGTGCTTGCTGTGCTGCCTGTGCTTGCTGCCTGTGCTTGCTGTGCTGCCTGTGCTTGCTGCCTGTGCTTGCTGTGCTGCCCGTGCTTGCTGCCTGTGCTGCCTGAGCTGCCTGTGCTTGCTGCATGTGCTTGCTGTGCTGCCTGTGCTGCCTGTGCTTGCTGTGCTGCCTGTGCTTGCTGCCTGTGCTGCCTGAGCTGCCTGTGCTTGCTGTGCTGCCTGTGCTGCCTGTGCTTGCTGTGCTGCCTGTGCTTGCTGCCTGTGCTTGCTGTGCTGCCTGTGCTTGCTGCCTGTGCTTGCTGTGCTGCCTGTGCTTGCTGCCTGTGCTGCCTGTGCTTGCTGTGCTTGCTGTGCTGCCTGTGCTGCCTGTGTTTGCTGTGCTGCCTGTGCTTGCTGCCTGTGCTTGCTGTGCTGCCTGTGCTTGGTGTGCTGCCTGTGCTTGCTGCCTGTGCTTGCTGTGCTGCCTGTGCTTGCTGCCTGTGCTTGCTGTGCTGCCTGTGCTTGCTGCCTGTGCTTGCTGTGCTGCCTGTGCTTGCTGCCTGTGCTTGCTGTGCTGCCTGTGCTTGGTGTGCTGCCTGTGATTGCTGTGCTGCCTGTGCTTGCTGCCTGTGCTGCCTGTGCTTGCTGTGCTGCCTGTGCTTGCTGCCTATGCTGCCTGTGCTTGCTGTGCTGCCTGTGCTTGCTGCCTGTGCTTGCTGCCTGTGCTGCCTGTGCTTGCTGTGCTGCCTGTGCTTGCTGTGCTGCATGTGCTTGCTGCCTGTGCTTGCTGTGCTGCCTGTGCTTGCTGCCTGTGCTTGCTGTGCTGTCTGTGCTTGCTGCCTGTGCTTGCTGCGCTGCCTGTGCTTGCTGCCTGTGCTTGCCGTACTGCCTGTGCTTGCTGCCTGTGCTTGCTGTGCTGCCTGTGCTTGCTGCCTGTGCTTGCTGTGCTGCCTGTGCTTGCTGCCTGTGCTTGCTGCGCTGCCTGTGCTTGCTGCCTGTGCTTGCTGTGCCGCCTGTGCTTGCTGCCTGTGCTTGCTGTGCTGTCTGTGCTTGCTGCCTGTGCTTGCTGCGCTGCCTGTGCTTGCTGCCTGTGCTTGCTGTGCTGCCTGTGCTGCCTGTGCTTGCTGCCTGTGCTGCCTGAGCTGCCTGTGCTTGCTGCCTGTGCTTGCTGTGCTGCCTGTGCTTGCTGCCTGTGCTTGCTGTGCTGCCTGTGCTTGCTGTGCTGCCTGTGCTTGCTGCCTGTGCTTGCTGCCTGTGCTGCCTGTGCTTGCTGTGCTGCCTGTGCTTGCTGCCTGTGCTGCCTGTGCTTGCTCTGCTGCCTGTGCTTGCGGCCTGTGCTGCCTGAACTGCCTGTGCTTGCTGTGCTGCCTGTGCTTGCTGCCTGTGCTTGATGTGCTGCCTGTGCTTGCTGCCTGTGCTTGCTGTGCTGCCTGTGCTTGCTGTGCTGCCTGTGCTTGCTGCCTGTGCTTGCTGCCTGTGCTTGCTGTGCTGCCTGTGCTTGCTGCCTGTGCTTGCTGCCTGTGCTTGCTGTGCTGCCTGTGCTTGCTGCCTGTGCTGCCTGTGCTTGCTGTGCTGCCTGTGCTTGCTGCCTGTGCTGCCTGAGCTGCCTGTGCTTGCTGCATGTGCTTGCTGTGCTGCCTGTGCTGCCTGTGCTTGCTGTGCTGCCTGTGCTTGCTGCCTGTGCTGCCTGAGCTGCCTGTGCTTGCTGCATGTGCTTGCTGTGCTGCCTGTGCTGCCTGTGCTTGCTGTGCTGCCTGTGCTTGCTGCCTGTGCTTGCTGTGCCGCCTGTGCTTGCTGCCTGTGCTTGCTGTGCTGTCTGTGCTTGCTGCCTGTGCTTGCTGCGCTGCCTGTGCTTGCTGTGCTGCCTGTGCTTGCTGCCTGTGCTTGCTGCCTGTGCTTGCTGTGCTGCCTGTGCTTGCTGCCTGTGCTTGCTGCCTGTGCTTGCTGTGCTGCCTGTGCTTGCTGCCTGTGCTGCCTGTGCTTGCTGTGCTGCCTGTGCTTGCTGCCTGTGCTGCCTGAGCTGCCTGTGCTTGCTGCATGTGCTTGCTGTGCTGCCTGTGCTGCCTGTGCTTGCTGTGCTGCCTGTGCTTGCTGCCTGTGCTGCCTGAGCTGCCTGTGCTTGCTGCATGTGCTTGCTGTGCTGCCTGTGCTGCCTGTGCTTGCTGTGCTGCCTGTGCTTGCTGCCTGTGCTTGCTGCCTGTGCTTGCTGCCTGTGCTTGATGTGCTGCCTGTGCTTGCTGCCTGTGCTTGCTGTGCTGCCTGTGCTTGCTGCCTGTGCTTGCTGCCAGTGCTTGCTGTGCTGCCTGTGCTTGCTGCCTGTGCTTGCTGCCTGTGCTTGCTGTGCTGCCTGTGCTTGCTGCCTGTGCTGCCTGAGCTGCCTGTGCTTTGTGCATGTGCTTGCTGTGCTGCCTGTGCTGCCTGTGCTTGCTGCCTGTGCTTGCTGTGCTGCCTGTGCTTGCTGCCTGTGCTGCCTGTGCTTGCTGTGCTGCATGTGCTTGCTGCCTGTGCTTGCTGCCTGTGCTTGCTGTGCTGTCTGTGCTTGCTGCCTGTGCTTGCTGCGCTGCCTGTGCTTGCTGCCTGTGCTTGCTGTGCCGCCTGTGCTTGCTGCCTGTGCTTGCTGTGCTGCCTGTGCTTGCTGTGCTGTCTGTGCTTGCTGCCTGTGCTTGCTGCGCTGCCTGTGCTTGCTGCCTGTGCTTGCTGTGCCGCCTGTGCTTGCTGCCTGTGCTTGCTGTGCTGCCTGTGCTTGCTGTGTTGCCTGTGCTTGCTGTGCTGCCTGTGCTTGCTGCCTGTGCTGCCTGAGCTGCCTGTGCTTGCTGCCTGTGCTTGCTGTGCTGCCTATGCTTGCTGCCTGTGCTTGCTGTGCTGCCTGTGCTTGCTGCCTGTGCTGCCTGAGCTGCCTGTGCTTGCTGCATGTGCTTGCTGTGCTGCCTGTACTGTGCTGCCTGTGCTTGCTGTGCTGCTAGTGCTTGTAGTGCTGCCTGTGCTTGCTGTGCTGCCTGTGCTTGGTGTGCTGCCTGTGCTTGCTGCCTGTGCTGCCTGTGCTTGCTGTGCCGCCTGTGCTTGCTGCCTGTGCTTGCTGTGCTGCCTGTGCTTGCTGTGCTGCCTGTGCTTGCTGCCTGTGCTTGCTGTGCTGCCTGTGCTTGCTGCCTGTGCTTGCTGTGCTGCCTGTGCTTGCTGCCTGTGCTTGCTGTGCTGCCTGTGCTTGCTGTGCTGTCTGTGCTTGCTGCCTGTGCTTGCTGCGCTGCCTGTGCTTGCTGCCTGTGCTTGCTGCCTGTGCTTGCTGTGCTGCCTGAGCTGCCTGTGCTTGCCGTGCTGCCTGTGCTTGCTGCCTGTGCTTGCTGTGCTGCCTGTGCTTGCTGCCTGTGCTTGCTGTGCTGTCTGTGCTTGCTGCCTGTGCTTGCTGCCTGTGCTTGCTGCCTGTGCTTGATGTGCTGCCTGTGCTTGCTGCCTGTGCTTGCTGTGCTGCCTGTGCTTGCTGCCTGTGCTTGCTGCCTGTGCTTGCTGTGCTGCCTGTGCTTGCTGCCTGTGCTTGCTGTGCTGCCTGTGCTTGCTGTGCTGCCTGTGCTTGCTGCCTGTGCTTGCTGTGCTGCCTGTGCTTGCTGCCTGTGCTTGCTGCCTGTGCTTGCTGTGCTGCCTGTGCTTGCTGCCTGTGCTTGCTGTGCTGCCTGTGCTTGCTGCCTGTGCTGCCTGTGCTTGCTGTGCTGCCTGTGCTTGCTGCCTGTGCTGCCTGAGCTGCCTGTGCTTGCTGCATGTGCTTGCTGTGCTGCCTGTGCTGCCTGTGCTTGCTGTGCTGCCTGTGCTTGCTGCCTGTGCTTGCTGCCTGTGCTGCCTGAGCTGCCTGTGCTTGCTGCATGTGCTTGCTGTGCTGCCTGTGCTGCCTGTGCTTGCTGTGCTGCCTGTGCTTGCTGCCTGTGCTTGCTGTGCTGCCTGTGCTTGCTGCCTGTGCTGCCTGTGCTTGCTGTGCTGCCTGTGCTTGCTGCCTGTGCTGCCTGTGCTGCCTGTGCTTGCTGCCTGTGCTTGGTGTGCTGCCTGTGCTTGCTGTGCTGCCTGTGCTTGCTGTGCTGCCTGTGCTTGCTGCCTGTGCTGCCTGAGCTGCCTGTGCTTGCTGCATGTGCTTGCTGTGCTGCCTGTGCTGCCTGTGCTTGCTGTGCTGCCTGTGCTTGCTGCCTGTGCTGCCTGAGCTGCCTGTGCTTGCTGCATGTGCTTGCTGTGCTGCCTGTGCTGCCTGTGCTTGCTGCCTGTGCTTGCTGTGCTGCCTGTGCTTGCTGCCTGTGCTTGGTGTGCTGCCTGTGCTTGCTGTGCTGCCTGTGCTTGCTGCCTGTGCTGCCTGAGCTGCCTGTGCTTGCTGCCTGTGCTTACTTCCTGTGCATGCTGTGCTGCCTGTGCTTGCTGCCTGTGCTTGCTGCCTGTGCTGCCTGTGCTTGCTATGCTGCCTGTGCTGCCTGTGCTTGCTGCCTGTGCTTGCTGCCTGTGCTTGCTGTGCTGCCTGTGCTTGCTGCCTGTGCTGCCTGTGCTTGCTGTGCTTGCTGTGCTGCCTGTGCTTGCTGTGCTGCCTGTGCTTGCTGTGCTGCCTGTGCTTGCTGCCTGTGCTGCCTGAGCTGCCTGTGCTTGCTGCCTGTGCTTGCTGCCTGTGCTTGCTGTGCTGCCTGTGCTTGCTGCCTGTGCTGCCTGTGCTTGCTGTGCTTGCTGTGCTGCCTGTGCTTGCTGTGCTGCCTGTGCTTGCTGTGCTGCCTGTGCTTGCTGCCTGTGCTGCCTGAGCTGCCTGTGCTTGCTGCCTGTGCTTGCTGTGCTGCCAGTGCTTGCTGCCTGTGCTTGCTGTGCTGCCTGTGCTTGCTGCCTGTGCTTGCTGTGCTGCCTGTGCTTGCTGTGCTGCCTGTGCTTGCTGCCTGTGCTTGCTGCCTGTGCTGCCTGTGCTTGCTATGCTGCCTGTGCTGCCAGTGCTTGCTGTCTGTGCTTGCTGTGCTGCCTGTGCTTGCTGCCTGTGCTGCCTGAGCTGCCTGTGCTTGCTGCCTGTGCTTGGTGTGCTGCCTGTGCTTGCTGCCTGTGCTTGCTGCCTGTGCTGACTGTGCTTGCTGTGCTGCCTGTGCTTGCTGTGCTGCCTGTGCTTGCTGCCTGTGCTGCCTGAGCTGCCTGTGCTTGCTGCCTGTGCTTGCTGTGCTGCCTGTGCTTGCTGCCTGTGCTTGCTGTGCTGCCTGTGCTTGCTGCCTGTGCTTGCTGTGCTTGCTGTGCTGCCTGTGCTTGGTGTGCTGCCTGTGCTTGCTGCCTATGCTTGCTGTGCTGCCTGTGCTTGGTGTGCTGCCTGTGCTTGCTGCCTGTGCTTGCTGTGCTGCCTGTGCTTGCTGCCTGTGCTTGCTGTGCTGCCTGTGCTTGCTGCTTGTGCTGCCTGTGCTTGCTGTGCTGCCTGTGCTTGCTGCCTGTGCTGCCTGAGCTGCCTGTGCTTGCTGCATGTGCTTGCTGTGCTGCCTGTGCTGCCTGTGCTTGCTGTGCTGCCTGTGCTTGCTGCCTGTGCTGCCTGAGCTGCCTGTGCTTGCTGCATGTGCTTGCTGTGCTGCCTGTGCTGCCTGTGCTTGCTGTGCTGCCTGTGCTTGCTGCCTGTGCTGCCTGAGCTGCCTGTGCTTGCTGCATGTGCTTGCTGTGCTGCCTGTGCTGCCTGTGCTTGCTGCCTGTGCTTGCTGTGCTGCCTGTGCTTGCTGCCTGTGCTTGGTGTGCTGCCTGTGCTTGCTGTGCTGCCTGTGCTTGCTGCCTGTGCTGCCTGAGCTGCCTGTGCTTGCTGCCTGTGCTTACTTCCTGTGCATGCTGTGCTGCCTGTGCTTGCTGCCTGTGCTTGCTGCCTGTGCTGCCTGTGCTTGCTATGCTGCCTGTGCTGCCTGTGCTTGCTGCCTGTGCTTGCTGCCTGTGCTTGCTGTGCTGCCTGTGCTTGCTGCCTGTGCTGCCTGTGCTTGCTGTGCTTGCTGTGCTGCCTGTGCTTGCTGTGCTGCCTGTGCTTGCTGTGCTGCCTGTGCTTGCTGCCTGTGCTGCCTGAGCTGCCTGTGCTTGCTGCCTGTGCTTGCTGCCTGTGCTTGCTGTGCTGCCTGTGCTTGCTGCCTGTGCTGCCTGTGCTTGCTGTGCTTGCTGTGCTGCCTGTGCTTGCTGTGCTGCCTGTGCTTGCTGTGCTGCCTGTGCTTGCTGCCTGTGCTGCCTGAGCTGCCTGTGCTTGCTGCCTGTGCTTGCTGTGCTGCCAGTGCTTGCTGCATGTGCTTGCTGTGCTGCCTGTGCTGCCTGTGCTTGCTGCCTGTGCTTGCTGTGCTGCCTGTGCTTGCTGCCTGTGCTTGGTGTGCTGCCTGTGCTTGCTGTGCTGCCTGTGCTTGCTGCCTGTGCTGCCTGAGCTGCCTGTGCTTGCTGCCTGTGCTTACTTCCTGTGCATGCTGTGCTGCCTGTGCTTGCTGCCTGTGCTTGCTGCCTGTGCTGCCTGTGCTTGCTATGCTGCCTGTGCTGCCTGTGCTTGCTGCCTGTGCTTGCTGCCTGTGCTTGCTGTGCTGCCTGTGCTTGCTGCCTGTGCTGCCTGTGCTTGCTGTGCTTGCTGTGCTGCCTGTGCTTGCTGTGCTGCCTGTGCTTGCTGTGCTGCCTGTGCTTGCTGCCTGTGCTGCCTGAGCTGCCTGTGCTTGCTGCCTGTGCTTGCTGCCTGTGCTTGCTGTGCTGCCTGTGCTTGCTGCCTGTGCTGCCTGTGCTTGCTGTGCTTGCTGTGCTGCCTGTGCTTGCTGTGCTGCCTGTGCTTGCTGTGCTGCCTGTGCTTGCTGCCTGTGCTGCCTGAGCTGCCTGTGCTTGCTGCCTGTGCTTGCTGTGCTGCCAGTGCTTGCTGCCTGTGCTTGCTGTGCTGCCTGTGCTTGCTGCCTGTGCTTGCTGTGCTGCCTGTGCTTGCTGTGCTGCCTGTGCTTGCTGCCTGTGCTTGCTGCCTGTGCTGCCTGTGCTTGCTATGCTGCCTGTGCTGCCAGTGCTTGCTGTCTGTGCTTGCTGTGCTGCCTGTGCTTGCTGCCTGTGCTGCCTGAGCTGCCTGTGCTTGCTGCCTGTGCTTGGTGTGCTGCCTGTGCTTGCTGCCTGTGCTTGCTGCCTGTGCTGACTGTGCTTGCTGTGCTGCCTGTGCTTGCTGTGCTGCCTGTGCTTGCTGCCTGTGCTGCCTGAGCTGCCTCTGCTTGCTGCCTGTGCTTGCTGTGCTGCCTGTGCTAGCTGCCTGTGCTTGCTGCCTGTGCTTGCTGCCTGTGCTTGCTGTGCTGCCTGTGCTAGCTGCCTGTGCTTGCTGCCTGTGCTTGCTGTGCTGCCTGTGCTTGGTGTGCTTGCTGCCTGTGCTTGCTGTGCTGCCTGTGCTTGCTGCCTGTGCTTACTGTGCTGCCTGTGCTTGCTGCCTGTGCTTTCTGCCTGTGCTTGCTGTGCTGCCTGTGCTTGGTGTGCTGCCTGTGCTTGCTGCCTGTGCTTGCTGTACTTGCTGTGCTTGTTGTACTTGCTGTGCTGCCTGTGCTTGCTGTGTTGCCTGTGCTTGCTGCCTGTGCTTGCTGTGCTGCCTGTGCTTGCTGCCTGTGCTTGCTGTGCTGCCTGTGCTTGCTGCCTGTGCTGCCTGAGCTGCCTGTGCTTGCTGCATGTGCTTGCTGTGCTGCCTGTGCTGCCTGTGCTTGCTGTGCTGCCTGTGCTTGCTGCCTGTGCTTGCTGTGCTGCCTGTGCTTGCTGTGATGCCTGTGCTTGCTGCCTGTGCTGCCTGAGCTGCCTGTGCTTGCTGCCTGTGCTTGCTGTGCTGCCTGTGCTTGCTGCCTGTGCTTGCTGCCTGTGCTTGCTGCCTGTGCTTGCTGCCTGTGCTTGATGTGCTGCCTGTGCTTGCTGCCTGTGCTTGCTGTGCTGCCTGTGCTTGCTGTGCTGCCTGTGCTTGCTGCCTGTGCTTGCTGCCTGTGCTTGCTGTGCTGCCTGTGCTTGCTGCCTGTGCTTGCTGTGCTGCCTGTGCTTGCTGCCTGTGCTTGCTGTGCTGCCTGTGCTTGCTGCCTGTGCTGCCTGTGCTTGCTGTGCTGCCTGTGCTTGCTGTGCTGCCTGTGCTTGCTGCCTGTGCTGCCTGAGCTGCCTGTGCTTGCTGCATGTGCTTGCTGTGCTGCCTGTGCTGCCTGTGCTTGCTGTGCTGCCTGTGCTTGCTGCCTGTGCTGCCTGAGCTGCCTGTGCTTGCTGCATGTGCTTGCTGTGCTGCCTGTGCTGCCTGTGCTTGCTGTGCTGCCTGTGCTTGCTGCCTGTGCTGCCTGAGCTGCCTGTGCTTGCTGCATGTGCTTGCTGTGCTGCCTGTGCTGCCTGTGCTTGCTGTGCTGCCTGTGCTTGCTGCCTGTGCTTGCTGTGCTGCCTGTGCTTGCTGCATGTGCTTGGTGTGCTGCCTGTGCTTGCTGTGCTGCCTGTGCTTGCTGCCTGTGCTGCCTGAGCTGCCTGTGCTTGCTGCCTGTGCTTACTGCCTGCGCTTGCTGTGCTGCCTGTGCTTGCTGTGCTGCCTGTGCTTGCGGCCTGTGCTGCCTGAGCTGCCTGTGCTTGCTGCCTGTGCTTACTGCCTGTGCTTGCTGTGCTGCCTGTGCTTGCTGCCTGTGCTTGCTGCCTGTGCTTGCTGCCTGTGCTGCCTGTGCTTGCTATGCTGCCTGTGCTGCCTGTGCTTGCTGCCTGTGCTTGCTGTGCTGCCTGTGTTTGCTGCCTGTGCTGCCTGTGCTTGCTGTGCTTGCTGTGCTGCCTGTGCTTGCTGTGCTGCCTGTGCTTGCTGCCTGTGCTGCCTGAGCTGCCTGTGCTTGCTGCCTGTGCTTGCTGTGCTGCCAGTGCTTGCTGCCTGTGCTTGCTGTGCTGCCTGTGCTTGCTGTGCTGCCTGTGCTTGCTGCCTGTGCTTGCTGCCTGTGCTGCCTGTGCTTGCTATGCTGCCTGTGCTGCCTGTGCTTGCTGCCTGTGCTTGCTGTGCTGCCTGTGCTGCCTGTGCTTGCTGTGCTGCCTGTGCTTGCTGCCTGTGCTGCCTGAGCTGCCTGTGCTTGCTGCATGTGCTTGCTGTGCTGCCTGTGCTGCCTGTGCTTGCTGTGCTGCCTCTGCTTGCTGTGCTGCCTGTGCTTGCTGTGCTGCCTGTGCTTGCTGCCTGTGCTGCCTGAGCTGCCTGTGCTTGCTGCCGGTGCTTGCTGTGCTGCCTGTGCTTGCTGCCTGTGCTTGCTGTGCTGCCTGTGCTTGCTGCCTGTGTTTGCTGTGCTGCCTGTGCTTGGTGTGCTTGCTGCCTGTGCTTGCTGTGCTGCCTGTGCTTGCTGCCTGTGCTTACTGTGCTGCCTGTGCTTGCTGCCTGTGCTTTCTGCCTGTGCTTGCTGTGCTGCCTGTGCTTGGTGTGCTGCCTGTGCTTGCTGCCTGTGCTGCCTGAGCTGCCTGTGCTTGCTGCCTGTGCTTGCTGTGCTGCCTGTGCTTGCTGTGCTGCCTGTGCTTACTGCCTGTGCTTGCTGTGCTGCCTGTGCTTGCTGTGCTGCCTGTGCTTGTTGCCTGTGCTTGCTGCCTGTGCTGCCTGTGCTTGCTATGCTGCCTGTGCTGCCTGTGCTTGCTGCCTGTGCTTGCTGTGCTGTCTGTGCTTGCTGCCTGTGCTGCCTGTGCTTGCTGTGCTGCCTGTGCTGCCTGTTCTTGCTGTGCTGCCTGTGCTTGCTGCCTGTGCTTGCTGTGCTGCCTGTGCTTGGTGTGCTGCCTGTGCTTGCTGCCTGTGCTTGCTGTGCTGCCTGTGCTTGCTGCCTGTGCTTGCTGTGCTGCCTGTGCTTGCTGCCTGTGCTTGCTGTGCTGCCTGTGCTTGGTGTGCTGCCTGTGCTGCCTGTGCTTGCTCCCTGTGCTGCCTGAGCTGCCTGTGCTTGCTGCCTGTGCTTGCTGTGCTGCCTGTGCTTGCTGCCTGTGCTTGCTGCCTGTGCTGCCTGTGCTTGCTATGCTGCCTGTGCTGCCTGTGCTTGCTGCCTGTGCTTGCTGTGCTGCCTGTGCTTGCTGCCTGTGCTGCCTGAGCTGCCTGTGCTTGCTGCATGTGCTTGATGTGCTGGCTGTGCTGTGCTGCCTGTGCTTGCTGTGCTGCTAGTGCTTGATGTGCTGCCTGTGTTTGCTGCCTGTGCTTGCTGTGCTGCCTGTGCTTGCTGTGCTGCCTGTGCTTGCTGCCTGTGCTGCCTGAGCTGCCTGTGCTGCCTGAGCTGCCTGTGCTTGCTGCCTGTGCTTGCTGTGCTGCCTGTGCTTGCTGCCTGTGCTTGCTGTGCTGCCTGTGCTTGCTGCCTGTGCTTGCTGTGCTGCCTGTGCTTGCTGCCTGTGCTTGCTGTGCTGCCTGTGCTTGCTGCGTGTGCTGCCTGTGCTTGCTGTGCTGCCTGTGCTTGCTGCCTGTGCTGCCTGAGCTGCCTGTGCTTGCTGCATGTGCTTGCTGTGCTGCCTGTGCTGTGCTGCCTGTGCTTGCTGTGCTGCCTGTGCTTGCTGCCTGTGCTTGCTGTGCTGCCTGTGCTTGGTGTGCTGCCTGTGCTTGCTGCCTGTGCTTGCTGTGCTTGCTGTGCTGCCTGTGCTTGGTGTGCTGCCTGTGCTTGCTGCCTGTGCTTGCTGTGCTGTCTGTCATTGCTGCCTGTGCTGTCTGTGCTTGCTGTGCTGCCTGTGCTGCCTGTGCTTGCTGCCTGTGCTTGCTGCCTGTGCTTGCTGCCTGTGCTTGCTGTGCTGCCTGTGCTTGCTGCCTGTGCTTGCTGCCTGTGCTGCCTGTGCTTGCTATGCTGCCTGTGCTGCCTGTGCTTGCTATGCTGCCTGTGCTGCCTGTGCTTGCTGCTTGTGCTTGCTGCCTGTGCTTGCTGTGCTGCCTGTGCTTGCTGTGCTGTCTGTGCTTGCTGCCTGTGCTTGCTGCGCTGCCTGTGCTTGCTGCCTGTGCTTGCTGCCTGTGCTTGCTGTGCTGCCTGAGCTGCCTGTGCTTGCCGTGCTGCCTGTGCTTGCTGCCTGTGCTTGCTGTGCTGCCTGTGCTTGCTGCCTGTGCTTGCTGTGCTGTCTGTGCTTGCTGCCTGTGCTTGCTGCGCTGCCTGTGCTTGCTGTGCTGCCTGTGCTTGCTGTGCTGCCTGTGCTTGCTGCCTGTGCTTGCTGTGCTGCCTGTGCTTGCTGCCTGTGCTTGCTGTGCTGCCTGTGCTTGCTGCCTGTGCTTGCTGTGCTGCCTGTGCTTGCTGCGCTGCCTGTGCTTGCTGCCTGTGCTTGCTGTGCTGCCTGTGCTTGGTGTGCTGCCTGTGCTTGGTGCCTGTGCTTGCTGTGCTGCCTGTGCTTGCTGTGCTGCCTGTGCTTGCTGCCTGTGCTGGCTGAGCTGCCTGTGCTTGCTGCCTGTGCTTGCTGTGCTGCCTGTGCTTGCTGTGCTGCCTGTGCTTGCTGCCTGTGCTTGCCGTGCTTGCTGTGCTGCCAGTGCTTGCTGTGCTGCCAGTGCTCGCTGTGCTGCCTGTGCTTGCTGCCTGTGCTTGCTGTGCTCGCTGTGCTGCCTGTGCTTGCTGCCTGTGCTGCCTGTGCTTGCTGTGCTGCCTATGCTTGCTGTCTGTGCTTGCTGCCTGTGCTGCCTGAACTGCCTGTGCTTGCTGCCTGTGCTTGCTGTGCTGCCTGTGCTTGCTGTGCTGCCTGTACTTGCTGCCTGTGCTTGCTGCCTGTGCTGCCTGTGCTTGCTATACTGCCTGTGCTGCCTGTGCTTGCTGCCTGTGCTTGCTGTGCTGCCTGTGCTTGCTGCCTGTGCTTGCTGTGCTGCCTGTGCTTGCTGCCTGTGCTGCCTGTGCTTGCTGTGCTGCATGTGCTTGCTGCCTGTGCTTGCTGCCTGTGCTGCCTGTGCTTGCTATGCTGCCTGTGCTGCCTGTGCTTGCTGCCTGTGCTTGCTGTGCTGCCTGTGCTTGCTGCCTGTGCTTGCTGTGCTGCCTGTGCTTGCTGCCTGTGCTGCCTGTGCTTGCTGTGCTGCATGTGCTTGCTGCCTGTGCTTGCTGTGCTGCCTGTGCTTGCTGCCTGTGCTGCCTGTGCTTGCTGTGCTGCATGTGCTTGCTGCCTGTGCTTGCTGCCTGTGCTGCCTGTGCTGCCTGTGCTTGGTGTGCTGCCTGTGCTTGCTGTGCTGCCTGTGCTTGCTGCCTGTGCTTGCTGCCTGTGCTTGCTGTGCTGCCTGTGCTTGCTGTGCTGCATGTGCTTGCTGCCTGTGTTTGCTGTGCTGCCTGTGCTTGCTGCCTGTGCTTGCTGTGCTGCCTGTGCTTGCTGTGCTGCCTGTGCTTGCTGCCTGTGCTTGCTGTGCTGCCTGTGCTTGCTGCCTGTGCTTGCTGTGCTGCCTGTGCTTGGTGTGCTGCCTGTGCTTTGTGTGTTGCCTGTGCTTGCTGCCTGTGCTTGCTGTGCTGCCTGTTAGCGATGCACTTTATTTCGCCCATAACACGCGGTAATTCGACAGTGGCACACGACAGTGCGTTGCTGTGTCACCTGTTTTTGGAGGCGCCGAGAGTCGCGGATCATATGTTTACCTCGGCGGCCGGTGCATTGACCTGCGTCTCAGTAAGAGTAAGCATTGTAAACAAATGCGAGAGTGAATCTCGCCGAAGATCGGAGCAGGCTTTGCCTGTTGGAAAGAGGACGGAGCTTTACCCCTCTGCACTTCCCCCAGAATCGCTAAAACGAACACATCTCGTCGAGCTATTTTGCGGGTTTCTAACATGCCTGTGCTTGCTGTGCTGCCTGTGCTTGCTGTGCTGCCTGTGCTTGCTGCCAGTGCTTGCTGTGCTGCCTGTGCTTGCTGCCTGTGCTTGCGATGCTTGGTGTGCTGCCTGTGCTTGCTGCCTGTGCTTGCTGTGCTGCCTGTGCTTGGTGTGCTGCGTGTGCTTGCTGCCTGTGCTTGCTGTGCTGCCTGTGCTTGCTGCCTGTGCTAGCTGTGCTGCCTGTGCTTGCAGTGCTGCCTGTGCTTGCTGCCTGTGCTTGCTGTGCTGCCTGTGCTTGCTGCCTGTGCTTGCTGTGCTGCCTGTGCTTGCTGCCTGTGCTTGCTGTGCTGCCTGTGCTTGCTGTGCTGCCTGTGCTTGCTGCCTGTGCTTGCTGCCTGTGCTTGCTGTGCTGCCTGTGCTTGCTGCCTGTGCTTGCTGTGCTGCCTGTGCTTGCTGCCTGTGCTTGCTGTGCTGCCTGTGCTTGCTGCCTGTGCTGCCTGTGATTGCTGTGCTGCCTGTGCTTGCTGTGCTGCCTGTGCTTGCTGCCTGTGCTGCCTGAGCTGCCTGTGCTTGCTGCATGTGCTTGCTGTGCTGCCTGTGCTGCCTGTGCTTGCTGTGCTGCCTGTGCTTGCTGCCTGTGCTGCCTGAGCTGCCTGTGCTTGCTGCATGTGCTTGCTGTGCTGCCTGTGCTGCCTGTGCTTGCTGTGCTGCCTGTGCTTGCTGCCTGTGCTGCCTGAGCTGCCTGTGCTTGCTGCATGTGCTTGCTGTGCTGCCTGTGCTGCCTGTGCTTGCTGTGCTGCCTGTGCTTGCTGCCTGTGCTTGCTGTGCTGCCTGTGCTTGCTGCATGTGCTTGGTGTGCTGCCTGTGCTTGCTGTGCTGCCTGTGCTTGCTGCCTGTGCTGCCTGAGCTGCCTGTGCTTGCTGCCTGTGCTTACTGCCTGCGCTTGCTGTGCTGCCTGTGCTTGCTGTGCTGCCTGTGCTTGCGGCCTGTGCTGCCTGAGCTGCCTGTGCTTGCTGCCTGTGCTTACTGCCTGTGCTTGCTGTGCTGCCTGTGCTTGCTGCCTGTGCTTGCTGCCTGTGCTTGCTGCCTGTGCTGCCTGTGCTTGCTATGCTGCCTGTGCTGCCTGTGCTTGCTGCCTGTGCTTGCTGTGCTGCCTGTGTTTGCTGCCTGTGCTGCCTGTGCTTGCTGTGCTTGCTGTGCTGCCTGTGCTTGCTGTGCTGCCTGTGCTTGCTGCCTGTGCTGCCTGAGCTGCCTGTGCTTGCTGCCTGTGCTTGCTGTGCTGCCAGTGCTTGCTGTGCTGCCTGTGCTTGCTGTGCTGCCTGTGCTTGCTGCCTGTGCTTGCTGCCTGTGCTGCCTGTGCTTGCTATGCTGCCTGTGCTGCCTGTGCTTGCTGCCTGTGCTTGCTGTGCTGCCTGTGCTGCCTGTGCTTGCTGTGCTGCCTGTGCTTGCTGCCTGTGCTGCCTGAGCTGCCTGTGCTTGCTGCATGTGCTTGCTGTGCTGCCTGTGCTGCCTGTGCTTGCTGTGCTGCCTCTGCTTGCTGTGCTGCCTGTGCTTGCTGTGCTGCCTGTGCTTGCTGCCTGTGCTGCCTGAGCTGCCTGTGCTTGCTGCCGGTGCTTGCTGTGCTGCCTGTGCTTGCTGCCTGTGCTTGCTGTGCTGCCTGTGCTTGCTGCCTGTGTTTGCTGTGCTGCCTGTGCTTGGTGTGCTTGCTGCCTGTGCTTGCTGTGCTGCCTGTGCTTGCTGCCTGTGCTTACTGTGCTGCCTGTGCTTGCTGCCTGTGCTTTCTGCCTGTGCTTGCTGTGCTGCCTGTGCTTGGTGTGCTGCCTGTGCTTGCTGCCTGTGCTGCCTGAGCTGCCTGTGCTTGCTGCCTGTGCTTGCTGTGCTGCCTGTGCTTGCTGTGCTGCCTGTGCTTACTGCCTGTGCTTGCTGTGCTGCCTGTGCTTGCTGTGCTGCCTGTGCTTGTTGCCTGTGCTTGCTGCCTGTGCTGCCTGTGCTTGCTATGCTGCCTGTGCTGCCTGTGCTTGCTGCCTGTGCTTGCTGTGCTGTCTGTGCTTGCTGCCTGTGCTGCCTGTGCTTGCTGTGCTGCCTGTGCTGCCTGTTCTTGCTGTGCTGCCTGTGCTTGCTGCCTGTGCTTGCTGTGCTGCCTGTGCTTGGTGTGCTGCCTGTGCTTGCTGCCTGTGCTTGCTGTGCTGCCTGTGCTTGCTGCCTGTGCTTGCTGTGCTGCCTGTGCTTGCTGCCTGTGCTTGCTGTGCTGCCTGTGCTTGGTGTGCTGCCTGTGCTGCCTGTGCTTGCTCCCTGTGCTGCCTGAGCTGCCTGTGCTTGCTGCCTGTGCTTGCTGTGCTGCCTGTGCTTGCTGCCTGTGCTTGCTGCCTGTGCTGCCTGTGCTTGCTATGCTGCCTGTGCTGCCTGTGCTTGCTGCCTGTGCTTGCTGTGCTGCCTGTGCTTGCTGCCTGTGCTGCCTGAGCTGCCTGTGCTTGCTGCATGTGCTTGATGTGCTGGCTGTGCTGTGCTGCCTGTGCTTGCTGTGCTGCTAGTGCTTGATGTGCTGCCTGTGTTTGCTGCCTGTGCTTGCTGTGCTGCCTGTGCTTGCTGTGCTGCCTGTGCTTGCTGCCTGTGCTGCCTGAGCTGCCTGTGCTGCCTGAGCTGCCTGTGCTTGCTGCCTGTGCTTGCTGTGCTGCCTGTGCTTGCTGCCTGTGCTTGCTGTGCTGCCTGTGCTTGCTGCCTGTGCTTGCTGTGCTGCCTGTGCTTGCTGCCTGTGCTTGCTGTGCTGCCTGTGCTTGCTGCGTGTGCTGCCTGTGCTTGCTGTGCTGCCTGTGCTTGCTGCCTGTGCTGCCTGAGCTGCCTGTGCTTGCTGCATGTGCTTGCTGTGCTGCCTGTGCTGTGCTGCCTGTGCTTGCTGTGCTGCCTGTGCTTGCTGCCTGTGCTTGCTGTGCTGCCTGTGCTTGGTGTGCTGCCTGTGCTTGCTGCCTGTGCTTGCTGTGCTTGCTGTGCTGCCTGTGCTTGGTGTGCTGCCTGTGCTTGCTGCCTGTGCTTGCTGTGCTGTCTGTCATTGCTGCCTGTGCTGTCTGTGCTTGCTGTGCTGCCTGTGCTGCCTGTGCTTGCTGCCTGTGCTTGCTGCCTGTGCTGCCTGTGCTTGCTATGCTGCCTGTGCTGCCTGTGCTTGCTATGCTGCCTGTGCTGCCTGTGCTTGCTGCTTGTGCTTGCTGCCTGTGCTTGCTGTGCTGCCTGTGCTTGCTGTGCTGTCTGTGCTTGCTGCCTGTGCTTGCTGCGCTGCCTGTGCTTGCTGCCTGTGCTTGCTGCCTGTGCTTGCTGTGCTGCCTGAGCTGCCTGTGCTTGCCGTGCTGCCTGTGCTTGCTGCCTGTGCTTGCTG
This sequence comes from Priocnemis perturbator, assembly GCA_963942575.1. Lineage (NCBI taxonomy): Eukaryota > Metazoa > Arthropoda > Insecta > Hymenoptera > Pompilidae > Priocnemis > Priocnemis perturbator. The sequence continues at coordinate 296,199 of CAWWDK010000134.1, read as the reverse complement.
TGCTGCCTGTGCTTGCTGCCTGTGCTTGCTGTGCTGTCTGTGCTTGCTGCCTGTGCTTGCTGCGCTGCCTGTGCTTGCTGTGCTGCCTGTGCTTGCTGCCTGTGCTTGCTGTGCTGCCTGTGCTTGCTGCCTGTGCTTGCTGTGCTGCCTGTGCTTGCTGCCTGTGCTTGCTGTGCTGCCTGTGCTTGCTGCGCTGCCTGTGCTTGCTGCCTGTGCTTGCTGTGCTGCCTGTGCTTGGTGTGCTGCCTGTGCTTGGTGCCTGTGCTTGCTGTGCTGCCTGTGCTTGCTGTGCTGCCTGTGCTTGCTGCCTGTGCTGGCTGAGCTGCCTGTGCTTGCTGCCTGTGCTTGCTGTGCTGCCTGTGCTTGCTGTGCTGCCTGTGCTTGCTGCCTGTGCTTGCCGTGCTTGCTGTGCTGCCAGTGCTTGCTGTGCTGCCAGTGCTCGCTGTGCTGCCTGTGCTTGCTGCCTGTGCTTGCTGTGCTCGCTGTGCTGCCTGTGCTTGCTGCCTGTGCTGCCTGTGCTTGCTGTGCTGCCTATGCTTGCTGTCTGTGCTTGCTGCCTGTGCTGCCTGAACTGCCTGTGCTTGCTGCCTGTGCTTGCTGTGCTGCCTGTGCTTGCTGTGCTGCCTGTACTTGCTGCCTGTGCTTGCTGCCTGTGCTGCCTGTGCTTGCTATACTGCCTGTGCTGCCTGTGCTTGCTGCCTGTGCTTGCTGTGCTGCCTGTGCTTGCTGCCTGTGCTTGCTGTGCTGCCTGTGCTTGCTGCCTGTGCTGCCTGTGCTTGCTGTGCTGCATGTGCTTGCTGCCTGTGCTTGCTGCCTGTGCTGCCTGTGCTTGCTATGCTGCCTGTGCTGCCTGTGCTTGCTGCCTGTGCTTGCTGTGCTGCCTGTGCTTGCTGCCTGTGCTTGCTGTGCTGCCTGTGCTTGCTGCCTGTGCTGCCTGTGCTTGCTGTGCTGCATGTGCTTGCTGCCTGTGCTTGCTGTGCTGCCTGTGCTTGCTGCCTGTGCTGCCTGTGCTTGCTGTGCTGCATGTGCTTGCTGCCTGTGCTTGCTGCCTGTGCTGCCTGTGCTTGGTGTGCTGCCTGTGCTTGCTGTGCTGCCTGTGCTTGCTGCCTGTGCTTGCTGCCTGTGCTTGCTGTGCTGCCTGTGCTTGCTGCCTGTGCTGCCTGTGCTTGCTGTGCTGCATGTGCTTGCTGCCTGTGTTTGCTGTGCTGCCTGTGCTTGCTGCCTGTGCTGCCTGTGCTTGCTGCCTGTGCTTGCTGTGCTGCCTGTGCTTGCTGCCTGTGCTTGCTGTGCTGCCTGTGCTTGCTGCCTGTGCTGCCTGTGCTTGCTGTGCTGCATGTGCTTGCTGCCTGTGCTTGCTGTGCTGCCTGTGCTTGCTGCCTGTGCTGCCTGTGCTTTGTGTGTTGCCTGTGCTTGCTGCCTGTGCTTGCTGTGCTGCCTGTTAGCGATGCACTTTATTTCGCCCATAACACGCGGTAATTCGACAGTGGCACACGACAGTGCGTTGCTGTGTCACCTGTTTTTGGAGGCGCCGAGAGTCGCGGATCATATGTTTACCTCGGCGGCCGGTGCATTGACCTGCGTCTCAGTAAGAGTAAGCATTGTAAACAAATGCGAGAGTGAATCTCGCCGAAGATCGGAGCAGGCTTTGCCTGTTGGAAAGAGGACGGAGCTTTACCCCTCTGCACTTCCCCCAGAATCGCTAAAACGAACACATCTCGTCGAGCTATTTTGCGGGTTTCTAACATGCCTGTGCTTGCTGTGCTGCCTGTGCTTGCTGTGCTGCCTGTGCTTGCTGCCAGTGCTTGCTGTGCTGCCTGTGCTTGCTGCCTGTGCTTGCGATGCTTGGTGTGCTGCCTGTGCTTGCTGCCTGTGCTTGCTGTGCTGCCTGTGCTTGGTGTGCTGCGTGTGCTTGCTGCCTGTGCTTGCTGTGCTGCCTGTGCTTGCTGCCTGTGCTAGCTGTGCTGCCTGTGCTTGCAGTGCTGCCTGTGCTTGCTGCCTGTGCTTGCTGTGCTGCCTGTGCTTGCTGCCTGTGCTTGCTGTGCTGCCTGTGCTTGCTGCCTGTGCTTGCTGTGCTGCCTGTGCTTGCTGCCTGTGCTTGCTGCCTGTGCTGCCTGTGCTTGCTATGCTGCCTGTGCTGCCTGTTCTTGCTGTGCTGCCTGTGCTTGCTGCCTGTGCTTGCTGTGCTGCCTGTGCTTGGTGTGCTGCCTGTGCTTGCTGCCTGTGCTTGCTGTGCTGCCTGTGCTTGCTGCCTGTGCTTGCTGTGCTGCCTGTGCTTGCTGCCTGTGCTTGCTGTGCTGCCTGTGCTTGGTGTGCTGCCTGTGCTGCCTGTGCTTGCTCCCTGTGCTGCCTGAGCTGCCTGTGCTTGCTGCCTGTGCTTGCTGTGCTGCCTGTGCTTGCTGTGCTGTCTGTGCTTGCTGCCTGTGCTTGCTGCGCTGCCTGTGCTTGCTGCCTGTGCTTGCTGCCTGTGCTTGCTGTGCTGCCTGAGCTGCCTGTGCTTGCCGTGCTGCCTGTGCTTGCTGCCTGTGCTTGCTGTGCTGCCTGTGCTTGCTGCCTGTGCTTGCTGTGCTGTCTGTGCTTGCTGCCTGTGCTTGCTGTGCTGCCTGTGCTTGCTGTGCTGCCTGTGCTTGCTGCCTGTGCTTGCTGTGCTGCCTGTGCTTGCTGCCTGTGCTTGCTGTGCTGCCTGTGCTTGCTGCCTGTGCTTGCTGTGCTGCCTGTGCTTGCTGCGCTGCCTGTGCTTGCTGCCTGTGCTTGCTGTGCTGCCTGTGCTTGGTGTGCTGCCTGTGCTTGGTGCCTGTGCTTGCTGTGCTGCCTGTGTTTGCTGTGCTGCCTGTGCTTGCTGTGCTGCCTGTGCTTGCTGCCTGTGCTGCCTGAGCTGCCTGTGCTTGCTGCCTGTGCTTGCTGTGCTGCCTGTGCTTGCTGTGCTGCCTGTGCTTGCTGCCTGTGCTTGCCGTGCTTGCTGTGCTGCCAGTGCTTGCTGTGCTGCCAGTGCTCGCTGTGCTGCCTGTGCTTGCTGCCTGTGCTTGCTGTGCTCGCTGTGCTGCCTGTGCTTGCTGCCTGTGCTGCCTGTGCTTGCTGTGCTGCCTGTGCTTGCTGCCTGTGCTGCCTGTGCTTGCTGTGCTGCATGTGCTTGCTGCCTGTGTTTGCTGTGCTGCCTGTGCTTGCTGCCTGTGCTTGCTGTGCTGCCTGTGCTTGCTGTGCTGCCTGTGCTTGCTGCCTGTGCTTGCTGTGCTGCCTGTGCTTGCTGCCTGTGCTTGCTGTGCTGCCTGTGCTTGGTGTGCTGCCTGTGCTTTGTGTGTTGCCTGTGCTTGCTGCCTGTGCTTGCTGTGCTGCCTGTTAGCGATGCACTTTATTTCGCCCATAACACGCGGTAATTCGACAGTGGCACACGACAGTGCGTTGCTGTGTCACCTGTTTTTGGAGGCGCCGAGAGTCGCGGATCATATGTTTACCTCGGCGGCCGGTGCATTGACCTGCGTCTCAGTAAGAGTAAGCATTGTAAACAAATGCGAGAGTGAATCTCGCCGAAGATCGGAGCAGGCTTTGCCTGTTGGAAAGAGGACGGAGCTTTACCCCTCTGCACTTCCCCCAGAATCGCTAAAACGAACACATCTCGTCGAGCTATTTTGCGGGTTTCTAACATGCCTGTGCTTGCTGTGCTGCCTGTGCTTGCTGTGCTGCCTGTGCTTGCTGCCAGTGCTTGCTGTGCTGCCTGTGCTTGCTGCCTGTGCTTGCGATGCTTGGTGTGCTGCCTGTGCTTGCTGCCTGTGCTTGCTGTGCTGCCTGTGCTTGGTGTGCTGCGTGTGCTTGCTGCCTGTGCTTGCTGTGCTGCCTGTGCTTGCTGCCTGTGCTAGCTGTGCTGCCTGTGCTTGCAGTGCTGCCTGTGCTTGCTGCCTGTGCTTGCTGTGCTGCCTGTGCTTGCTGCCTGTGCTTGCTGTGCTGCCTGTGCTTGCTGCCTGTGCTTGCTGTGCTGCCTGTGCTTGCTGCCTGTGCTTGCTGCCTGTGCTGCCTGTGCTTGCTATGCTGCCTGTGCTGCCTGTTCTTGCTGTGCTGCCTGTGCTTGCTGCCTGTGCTTGCTGTGCTGCCTGTGCTTGGTGTGCTGCCTGTGCTTGCTGCCTGTGCTTGCTGTGCTGCCTGTGCTTGCTGCCTGTGCTTGCTGTGCTGCCTGTGCTTGCTGCCTGTGCTTGCTGTGCTGCCTGTGCTTGGTGTGCTGCCTGTGCTGCCTGTGCTTGCTCCCTGTGCTGCCTCAGCTGCCTGTGCTTGCTGCCTGTGCTTGCTGTGCTGCCTGTGCTTGCTGCCTGTGCTTGCTGTGCTGCCTGTGCTTGCTGCCTGTGCTTGCTGCCTGTGCTGCCTATGCTTGCTATGCTGCCTGTGCTGCCTGTGCTTGCTGCCTGTGCTTGCTGTGCTGCCTGTGCTTGCTGCCTGTGCTGCCTGAGCTGCCTGTGCTTGCTGCATGTGCTTGATGTGCTGGCTGTGCTGTGCTGCCTGTGCTTGCTGTGCTGCTAGTGCTTGATGTGCTGCCTGTGTTTGCTGCCTGTGCTTGCTGTGCTGCCTGTGCTTGCTGTGCTGCCTGTGCTTGCTGCCTGTGCTGCCTGAGCTGCCTGTGCTGCCTGAGCTGCCTGTGCTTGCTGCCTGTGCTTGCTGTGCTGCCTGTGCTTGCTGCCTGTGCTTGCTGTGCTGCCTGTGCTTGCTGCCTGTGCTTGCTGCCTGTGCTTGCTGTGCTGCCTGTGCTTGCTGCCTGTGCTGCCTGTGCTTGCTGTGCTGCCTGTGCTTGCTGTGCTGCCTGTGCTTGCTGCCTGTGCTGCCTGAGCTGCCTGTGCTTGCTGCATGTGCTTGCTGTGCTGCCTGTGCTGTGCTGCCTGTGCTGCCTGTGCTTGCTGCCTGTGCTTGCTGTGCTGCCTGTGCTTGGTGTGCTGCCTGTGCTTGCTGCCTGTGCTTGCTGTGCTTGCTGTGCTGCCTGTGCTTGGTGTGCTGCCTGTGCTTGCTGCCTGTGCTTGCTGTGCTGTCTGTCATTGCTGCCTGTGCTGTCTGTGCTTGCTGTGCTGCCTGTGCTGCCTGTGCTTGCTGCCTGTGCTTGCTGCCTGTGCTTGCTGCCTGTGCTTGCTGTGCTGCCTGTGCTTGCTGCCTGTGCTTGCTGCCTGTGCTGCCTGTGCTTGCTATGCTGCCTGTGCTGCCTGTGCTTGCTGCTTGTGCTTGCTGCCTGTGCTTGCTGTGCTGCCTGTGCTGTCTGTGCTTGCTGCCTGTGCTTGCTGCGCTGCCTGTGCTTGCTGCCTGTGCTTGCTGCCTGTGCTTGCTGTGCTGCCTGAGCTGCCTGTGCTTGCCGTGCTGCCTGTGCTTGCTGCCTGTGCTTGCTGTGCTGCCTGTGCTTGCTGCCTGTGCTTGCTGTGCTGTCTGTGCTTGCTGCCTGTGCTTGCTGTGCTGCCTGTGCTTGCTGTGCTGCCTGTGCTTGCTGCCTGTGCTTGCTGTGCTGCCTGTGCTTGCTGCCTGTGCTTGCTGTGCTGCCTGTGCTTGCTGCCTGTGCTTGCTGTGCTGCCTGTGCTTGCTGCGCTGCCTGTGCTTGCTGCCTGTGCTTGCTGTGCTGCCTGTGCTTGGTGTGCTGCCTGTGCTTGGTGCCTGTGCTTGCTGTGCTGCCTGTGTTTGCTGTGCTGCCTGTGCTTGCTGTGCTGCCTGTGCTTGCTGCCTGTGCTGCCTGAGCTGCCTGTGCTTGCTGCCTGTGCTTGCTGTGCTGCCTGTGCTTGCTGCCTGTGCTTGCCGTGCTTGCTGTGCTGCCAGTGCTTGCTGTGCTGCCAGTGCTCGCTGTGCTGCCTGTGCTTGCTGCCTGTGCTTGCTGTGCTCGCTGTGCTGCCTGTGCTTGCTGCCTGTGCTGCCTGTGCTTGCTGTGCTGCCTATGCTTGCTGTCTGTGCTTGCTGCCTGTGCTGCCTGAACTGCCTGTGCTTGCTGCCTGTGCTTGCTGTGCTGCCTGTGCTTGCTGTGCTGCCTGTACTTGCTGCCTGTGCTTGCTGCCTGTGCTGCCTGTGCTTGCTATGCTGCCTGTGCTGCCTGTGCTTGCTGCCTGTGCTTGCTGTGCTGCCTGTGCTTGCTTGCTGTGCTGCCTGTGCTTGCTGCCTGTGCTTGCTGTGCTGCCTGTGCTTGCTGCCTGTGCTGCCTGTGCTTGCTGTGCTGCATGTGCTTGCTGCCTGTGCTTGCTGCCTGTGCTGCCTGTGCTTGCTATGCTGCCTGTGCTGCCTGTGCTTGCTGCCTGTGCTTGCTGTGCTGCCTGTGCTTGCTGCCTGTGCTTGCTGTGCTGCCTGTGCTTGCTGCCTGTGCTGCCTGTGCTTGCTGTGCTGCATGTGCTTGCTGCCTGTGCTTGCTGCCTGTGCTGCCTGTGCTTGGTGTGCTGCCTGTGCTTGCTGTGCTGCCTGTGCTTGCTGCCTGTGCTTGCTGCCTGTGCTTGCTGTGCTGCCTGTGCTTGCTGCCTGTGCTGCCTGTGCTTGCTGTGCTGCATGTGCTTGCTGCCTGTGTTTGCTGTGCTGCCTGTGCTTGCTGCCTGTGCTTGCTGTGCTGCCTGTGCTTGCTGTGCTGCCTGTGCTTGCTGCCTGTGCTTGCTGTGCTGCCTGTGCTTGCTGCCTGTGCTTGCTGTGCTGCCTGTGCTTGGTGTGCTGCCTGTGCTTTGTGTGTTGCCTGTGCTTGCTGCCTGTGCTTGCTGTGCTGCCTGTTAGCGATGCACTTTATTTCGCCCATAACACGCGGTAATTCGACAGTGGCACACGACAGTGCGTTGCTGTGTCACCTGTTTTTGGAGGCGCCGAGAGTCGCGGATCATATGTTTACCTCGGCGGCCGGTGCATTGACCTGCGTCTCAGTAAGAGTAAGCATTGTAAACAAATGCGAGAGTGAATCTCGCCGAAGATCGGAGCAGGCTTTGCCTGTTGGAAAGAGGACGGAGCTTTACCCCTCTGCACTTCCCCCAGAATCGCTAAAACGAACACATCTCGTCGAGCTATTTTGCGGGTTTCTAACATGCCTGTGCTTGCTGTGCTGCCTGTGCTTGCTGTGCTGCCTGTGCTTGCTGCCAGTGCTTGCTGTGCTGCCTGTGCTTGCTGCCTGTGCTTGCGATGCTTGGTGTGCTGCCTGTGCTTGCTGCCTGTGCTTGCTGTGCTGCCTGTGCTTGGTGTGCTGCGTGTGCTTGCTGCCTGTGCTTGCTGTGCTGCCTGTGCTTGCTGCCTGTGCTAGCTGTGCTGCCTGTGCTTGCAGTGCTGCCTGTGCTTGCTGCCTGTGCTTGCTGTGCTGCCTGAGCTGCCTGTGCTTGCTGCCTGTGCTTGCTGTGCTGCCTGTGCTTGCTGCCTGTGCTTGCTGCCTGTGCTTGCTGCCTGTGCTGCCTGTGCTTGCTATGCTGCCTGTGCTGCCTGTGCTTGCTGCCTGTGCTTGCTGTGCTGCCTGTGCTGCCTGTGCTTGCTGTGCTGCCTGTGCTTGCTGCCTGTGCTGCCTGAGCTGCCTGTGCTTGCTGCATGTGCTTGCTGTGCTGCCTGTGCTGCCTGTGCTTGCTGTGCTGCCTGTGCTTGCTGCCTGTGCTTGCTGTGCTGCCTGTGCTTGCTGCCTGTGCTTGCTGTGCTGCCTGTGCTTGGTGTGCTGCCTGTGCTTGCTGTGCTGCCTGTGCTTGCTGCCTGTGCTGCCTGAGCTGCCTGTGCTTGCTGCCTGTGCTTGCTGTGCTGCCTGTGCTTGCTGTGCTGCCTGTGCTTACTGCCTGTGCTTGCTGTGCTGCCTGTGCTTGCTGTGCTGCCTGTGCTTGTTGCCTGTGCTTGCTGCCTGTGCTGCCTGTGCTTGCTATGCTGCCTGTGCTGCCTGAGCTTGCTGCCTGTGCTTGCTGTGCTGTCTGTGCTTGCTGCCTGTGCTGCCTGTGCTTGCTGTGCTTGCTGTGCTGCCTGTGCTGCCTGTTCTTGCTGTGCTGCCTGTGCTTGCTGCCTGTGCTTGCTGTGCTGCCTGTGCTTGGTGTGCTGCGTGTGCTTGTTGCCTGTGCTTGCTGTGCTGCCTGTGCTTGCTGCCTGTGCTAGCTGTGCTGCCTGTGCTTGCAGTGCTGCCTGTGCTTGCTGCCTGTGCTTGCTGTGCTGCCTGAGCTGCCTGTGCTTGCTGCCTGTGCTTGCTGTGCTGCCTGTGCTTGCTGCCTGTGCTTGCTGTGCTGCCTGTGCTTGCTGCCTGTGCTTGCTGCCTGTGCTGCCTGTGCTTGCTATGCTGCCTGTGCTGCCTGTTCTTGCTGTGCTGCCTGTGCTTGCTGCCTGTGCTTGCTGTGCTGCCTGTGCTTGGTGTGCTGCCTGTGCTTGCTGCCTGTGCTTGCTGTGCTGCCTGTGCTTGCTGCCTGTGCTTGCTGTGCTGCCTGTGCTTGCTGTGCTGCCTGTGCTTGCTGCCTGTGCTTGGTGTGCTGCCTGTGCTGCCTGTGCTTGCTCCCTGTGCTGCCTGAGCTGCCTGTGCTTGCTGCCTGTGCTTGCTGTGCTGCCTGTGCTTGCTGCCTGTGCTTGCTGTGCTGCCTGTGCTTGCTGCCTGTGCTTGCTGCCTGTGCTGCCTGTGCTTGCTATGCTGCCTGTGCTGCCTGTGCTTGCTGCCTGTGCTTGCTGTGCTGCCTGTGCTTGCTGCCTGTGCTGCCTGAGCTGCCTGTGCTTGCTGCATGTGCTTGATGTGCTGGCTGTGCTGTGCTGCCTGTGCTTGCTGTGCTGCTAGTGCTTGATGTGCTGCCTGTGTTTGCTGCCTGTGCTTGCTGTGCTGTCTGTGCTTGCTGCCTGTGCTGCCTGTGCTTGCTGTGCTTGCTGTGCTGCCTGTGCTGCCTGTTCTTGCTGTGCTGCCTGTGCTTGCTGCCTGTGCTTGCTGTGCTGCCTGTGCTTGGTGTGCTGCGTGTGCTTGTTGCCTGTGCTTGCTGTGCTGCCTGTGCTTGCTGCCTGTGCTAGCTGTGCTGCCTGTGCTTGCAGTGCTGCCTGTGCTTGCTGCCTGTGCTTGCTGTGCTGCCTGAGCTGCCTGTGCTTGCTGCCTGTGCTTGCTGTGCTGCCTGTGCTTGCTGCCTGTGCTTGCTGTGCTGCCTGTGCTTGCTGCCTGTGCTTGCTGCCTGTGCTGCCTGTGCTTGCTATGCTGCCTGTGCTGCCTGTTCTTGCTGTGCTGCCTGTGCTTGCTGCCTGTGCTTGCTGTGCTGCCTGTGCTTGGTGTGCTGCCTGTGCTTGCTGCCTGTGCTTGCTGTGCTGCCTGTGCTTGCTGCCTGTGCTTGCTGTGCTGCCTGTGCTTGCTGTGCTGCCTGTGCTTGCTGCCTGTGCTTGGTGTGCTGCCTGTGCTGCCTGTGCTTGCTCCCTGTGCTGCCTGAGCTGCCTGTGCTTGCTGCCTGTGCTTGCTGTGCTGCCTGTGCTTGCTGCCTGTGCTTGCTGTGCTGCCTGTGCTTGCTGCCTGTGCTTGCTGCCTGTGCTGCCTGTGCTTGCTATGCTGCCTGTGCTGCCTGTGCTTGCTGCCTGTGCTTGCTGTGCTGCCTGTGCTTGCTGCCTGTGCTGCCTGAGCTGCCTGTGCTTGCTGCATGTGCTTGATGTGCTGGCTGTGCTGTGCTGCCTGTGCTTGCTGTGCTGCTAGTGCTTGATGTGCTGCCTGTGTTTGCTGCCTGTGCTTGCTGTGCTGCCTGTGCTTGCTGTGCTGCCTGTGCTTGCTGCCTGTGCTTGATGTGCTGCCTGTGCTTGCTGCCTGTGCTTGCTGTGCTGCCTGTGCTTGCTGCGTGTGCTGCCTGAGCTGCCTGTGCTTGCTGCCTGTGCTTGCTGTGCTGCCTGTGCTTGCTGCCTGTGCTTGCTGTGCTGCCTGTGCTTGCTGCCTGTGCTTGCTGTGCTGCCTGTGCTTGCTGCCTGTGCTGCCTGTGCTTGCTGTGCTGCCTGTGCTTGCTGTGCTGCCTGTGCTTGCTGCCTGTGCTGCCTGAGCTGCCTGTGCTTGCTGCATGTGCTTGCTGTGCTGCCTGTGCTGTGCTGCCTGTGCTTGCTGCCTGTGCTTGCTGTGCTGCCTGTGCTTGGTGTGCTGCCTGTGCTTGCTGCCTGTGCTTGCTGTGCTTGCTGTGCTGCCTGTGCTTGGTGTGCTGCCTGTGCTTGCTGCCTGTGCTTGCTGTGCTGCCTGTGCTTGCTGTGCTGTCTGTCATTGCTGCCTGTGCTGTCTGTGCTTGCTGTGCTGCCTGTGCTGCCTGTGCTTGCTGCCTGTGCTTGCTGCCTGTGCTGCCTGAGCTGCCTGTGCTTGCTGCCTGTGCTTGCTGTGCTGCCTGTGCTTGCTGCCTGTGCTTGCTGTGCTGCCTGTGCTTGCTGTGCTGCCTGTGCTTGCTGTGCTGCCTGTGCTTGCTGCCTGTGCTTGCTGCCTGTGCTGCCTGTGCTTGCTCTGCTGCCTGTGCTTGCTGCCTGTGCTGCCTGTGCTTGCTCTGCTGCCTGTGCTTGCTGCCTGTGCTGCCTGAACTGCCTGTGCTTGCTGTGCTGCCTGTGCTTGCTGTGCTGCCTGTGCTTGCTGCCTGTGCTTGCTGCCTGTGCTGCCTGTGCTTGCTATGCTGCGTGTGCTTGCTATGCTGCCTGTGCTGCCTGTGCTTGCTGCCTGTGCCTGCTGTGCTGCCTGTGCTTGCTGCCTGTGCTTGCTGCCTGTGCTTGCTGTACTTGCTGTGCTGCCTGTGCTTGCTGTGCTGCCTGTAATTGCTGCCTGTGCTTGCTGTGCTGTCTGTGCTTGCTGTGCTGTCTATGCTTGCTGCCTGTGCTGCCTGTGCTTGCTGCCTGTGCTTGCTGCCTGTGCTGCCTGTGCTTGCTGTGCTGTCTGTGCTTGCTGTGCTGCCTGTGCTTGCTGCCTGTGCTGTCTGAGCTGCCTGTGCTTGCTGCCTGTGCTTGCTGCCTGTGCTTGCTGCCTGTGCTTGCTGCCTGTGCTTGCTGCCTGTGCTGCCTGTGCTTGCTATGCTGCCTGTGCCTGCTTGCTGCCTGTGCTTGCTGTGCTGCCTGTGCTTGCTATGCTGCCTGTGCAAGCTGCCTGTGCTTTCTGTGCTGCCTGTGCTTGCTGCCTGTGCTTGCTGTGCTGCCTGTGCTTGCTGTGCTGCCTGCGCTTGCTGCCTGTGCTTGCTGTGCTGCCTGTGCTTGCTGTCTGTGCTTGCTGTGCTGCCTGTCCTTGCTGTCTGTGCTTGCTGTGCTGCCTGTTAGCGATGCATTTGATTTCGCCCATAACACGCGGTAATTCGACAGTGGCACACGACAGTGCGTTGCTGTGTCTCCTGTTTTTGGAGGCGCCGAGAGTCGCGGATCATATGTTTACTTCGGCGGCCGGTGCATTGACCTGCGTCTCAGTAAGAGTAAGCATTGTAAACATATGCGAGAGTGAATCTCGCCGAAGATCGGAGCAGGCTTTGCCTGTTGGAAAGAGGACGGAGCTTGACCCCTCTGCACTTCCCCCAGAATCGCTAAAACGAACACATCTCGTCGAGCTATTTTGCGGGTTTCTAACATGCCGGTGCTTGCTGCCTGTGCTTGCTGTGCTGCCTGTGCTTGCTGCCTGTGCTTGCTGTGCTGCCTATGCTTGCTGCTTGTGCTTGCTGTGCTGCCTGTGCTTGCTGCCTGTGCTGCTTGTGCTTGCTGTGCTGCCTGTGCTGCCTGTAATTGCTACCTGTGCTTGCTGTGCTGCCTGTGCTTGCTGCCTGTGCTGCTTGTGCTTGCTGTGCTGCCTGTGCTGCCTGTGCTTGTTGCCTGTGCTTGCTGCCTGTGCTTGCTGTGCTGCCTGTGCTTGCTGCCTGTGCTTGCTGCCTGTGCTGCCTGTGCTTGCTCTGCTGCCTGTGCTTGCTGCCTGTGCTGCCTGTGCTTGCTCTGCTGCCTGTGCTTGCTGCCTGTGCTGCCTGAACTGCCTGTGCTTGCTGCCTGTGCTTGCTGTGCTGCCTGTGCTTGCTGCCTGTGCTTGCTGCCTGTGCTGCCTGTGCTTGCTATGCTGCCTGTGCTTGCTATGCTGCCTGTGCTGCCTGTGCTTGCTGCCTGTGCTTGCTGTGCTGCCTGTGCTTGCTGCCTGTGCTTGCTGTGCTGTCTGTGCTTGCTGCCTGTGCTTGCTGTGCTGCCTGTGCTTGCTGCCTGTGCTTGCTGTACTTGCTGTGCTGCCTGTGCTTGCTGTGCTGCCTGTGCTTGCTGCCTGTGCTTGCTGTGCTGCCTGTGCTTGCTGCCTGTGCTTGCTGTGCTGCCTGTGCTTGCTGTGCTGCCTGTGCTTGCTGCCTGTGCTTGCTGTGCTGCCTGGGCTTGCTGCCTGTGCTTGCTGTGCTGCCTGTGCTTGCTGCCTGTGCTGCCTGAGATGCCTGTGCTTGCTGCCTGTGCTGCCTGTGCTTGCTGCCTGTGCTTGCTGTGCTGCCTGTGCTTGCTGCCTGTGCTTGCTGTGCTGCCTGTGCTTGCTGTGCTGCCTGTGCTTGCTGCCTGTGCTACCTGAGCTGCCTGTGCTTGCTGCCTGTGCTTGCTGTGCTGCCTGTGCTTGCTGCCTGTGCTTGCTGTGCTGCCTGTGCTGCCTGTGCTTGCTGCCTGTGCTTGCTGTGCTGCCTGTGCTTGCTGCCTGTGCTTGCTGTGCTGCCTGTGCTTGCTGCCTGTGCTGCCTGAGCTGCCTGTGCTTGCTGCATGTGCTTGCTGTGCTGCCTGCGCTGTGCTGCCTGTGCTTGCTGTGCTGCCAGTGCTTGCTGTGCTGCCTGTGCTTGCTGCCTGTGCTTGCTGTGCTGCCTGTGCTTGCTGTGCTGCCTGTGCTTGCTGCCTGTGCTTGCTGTGCTGCCTGTGCTTGCTGTGCTGCCTGTGCTTGGTGTGCTGCCTATGCTTGCTGCCTGTGCTTGCTGTGCTGCCTGTGCTTGCTGTGCTGCCTGTGCTTGCTGCCTGTGCTTGCTGTGCTGCCTGTGCTTGCTGCCTGTGCTGCCTGAGCTGCCTGTGCTTGCTGCCTGTGCATGCTGTGCTGCCTGTGCTTGCTGCCTGTGCTTGCTGTGCTGCCTGTGCTTGCTGCCTGTGCTTGCTGTGCTGCCTGTGCTTGCTGCCTGTGCTGCCTGAGCTGCCTGTGCTTGCTGCATGTGCTTGCTGTGCTGCCTGTGCTGTGCTGCCTGTGCTTGTTGTGCTGCCAGTGCTTGCTGTGCTGCCTGTGCTTGCTGCCTGTGCTTGCTGTGCTGCCTGTGCTTGCTGCCTGTGCTTGCTGTGCTGCCTGTGCTTGCTGCCTGTGCTTGCTGTGCTGCCTGTGCTTGGTGTGCTGCCTATGCTTGCTGCCTGTGCTTGCTGTGCTGCCTGTGCTTGCTGTGCTGCCTGTGCTTGCTGCCTGTGCTTGCTGTGCTGCCTGTGCTTGCTGCCTGTGCTGCCTGAGCTGCCTGTGCTTGCTGCCTGTGCATGCTGTGCTGCCTGTGCTTGCTGCCTGTGCTTGCTGTGCTGCCTGTGCTTGCTGCCTGTGCTTGCTGTGCTGCCTGTGCTTGCTGTGCTGCCTGTGCTGCCTGTGCTTGCTGCCTGTGCTTGCTGTGCTGCCTGTGCTTGCTGCCTATGCTTGCTGCCTGTGCTTGCTGTGCTGCCTGTGCTTGCTGCCTGTGCTTGCTGCCTGTGCTTGCTGTGCTGCCTGTGCTTGCTGCCTGTGCTTGCTGCCTGTGCTTGCTGTGCTGCCTGTGCTTGCTGCCTGTGTTTGCTGTGCTGCCTGTGCTTGCTGTGCTGCCTGTGCTTGCTGCCTGTGCTTGCTGTGCTGCCTGTGCTTGCTGCCTGTGCTGCCTGAGCTGCCTGTGCTTGCTGCCTGTGCATGCTGTGCTGCCTGTGCTTGCTGTGCTGCCTGTGCTTGCTGCCTGTGCTTGCTGCCTGTGCTTGCTGTGCTGCCTGTGCTTGCTGCCTGTGTTTGCTGTGCTGCCTGTGCTTGCTGCCTATGCTTGCTGTGCTGCCTGTGCTTGCTGTGCTGCCTGTGCTTGCTGCCTGTGCTTGCTGTGCTGCCTGTGCTTGCTGCCTGTGCTGCCTGAGCTGCCTGTGCTTGCTGCCTGTGCATGCTGTGCTGCCTGTGCTTGCTGTGCTGCCTGTGCTTGCTGCCTGTGCTTGCTGTGCTGCCTGTGCTTGCTGCCTGTGCTTGCTGTGCTGCCTGTGCTTGCTGTGCTGCCTGTTAGCGATGCATTTGATTTCGCCCATAACACGCGGTAATTCGACAGTGGCACACGACAGTGCGTTGCTGTGTCACCTGTTTTTGGAGGCGCCGAGAGTCGCGGATCATATGTTTACCTCGGCGGCCGGTGCATTGACCTGCGTCTCAGTAAGAGTAAGCATTGTAAACAAATCCGAGAGTGAATCTCGCCGAAGATCGGAGCAGGCTTTGCCTGTTGGAAAGAGGACGGAGCTTGACCCCTCTGCACTTCCCCCAGAATCGCTAAAACGAACACATCTCGTCGAGCTATTTTGCGGGGTTCTAACATGCCGGTGCTTGCTGCCTGTGCTTGCTGTGCTGCCTGTGCTTGCTGTGCTGCCAGTGCTTGCTGTGCTGCCTGTGTTTGCTGCCTGTGTTTGCTGTGCTGCCTGTGCTTGCTGCCTGTGCTTGCAGTGCTTGCTGTGCTGCCTGTGCTTGCTGCCTGTGCTTGCTGTGCTGCCTGTGCTTGCTGCCTGTGCTGCCTGAGCTGCCTGTGCTTGCTGCCTGTGCATGCTGTGCTGCCTGTGCATGCTGTGCTGCCTGTGCTTGCTGCCTGTGCTTGCTGTGCTGCCTGTGCTTGCTGCCTGTGCTTGCTGTGCTGCCTGTGCTTGCTGTGCTGCCTGTTAGCGATGCATTTGATTTCGCCCATAACACGCGGTAATTCGACAGTGGCACACGACAGTGCGTTGCTGTGTCACCTGTTTTTGGAGGCGCCGAGAGTCGCGGATCATATGTTTACCTCGGCGGCCGGTGCATTGACCTGCGTCTCAGTAAGAGTAAGCATTGTAAACAAATCCGAGAGTGAATCTCGCCGAAGATCGGAGCAGGCTTTGCCTGTTGGAAAGAGGACGGAGCTTGACCCCTCTGCACTTCCCCCAGAATCGCTAAAACGAACACATCTCGTCGAGCTATTTTGCGGGTTTCTAACATGCCGGTGCTTGCTGCCTGTGCTTGCTGTGCTGCCTGTGCTTGCTGCCTGTGCTGCCTGTGCTTGCTGCCTGTGCTTGCTGTGCTGCCTGTGCTTGCTGCCTAAGCTTGCTGCCTGTGCTTGCTGTGCTGCCTGTGCTTGCTGTGCTGCCTGTGCTTGCTGCCTGTGCTTGCTGCCTGTGCTGCCTGTGCTTGCTCTGCTGCCTGTGCTTGCTGCCTGTGCTGCCTGAACTGCCTGAACTGCCTGTGCTTGCTGCCTGTGCTTGCTGTGCTGCCTGTGCTTGCTGCCTGTGCGTGCTGTGCTGCCAGTGCTTGCTGCCTGTGCTTGCTGTGCTGCCTGTGCTGTGCTGCCTGTGCTGTGCTGCCTGTGCTTGCTGCCTGTGCTTGCTGTGCTGCCTGTGCTTGGTGTGCTGCCTGTGCTTGCTGCCTGTGCTTGCTGTGCTGCATGTGCTTGCTGCCTGTGCTTGCTGTACTTGCTGTGCTGCCTGTGCTTGCTGTGCTGCCTGTGCTTGCTGCCTGTGCTTGCTGTGCTGCCTGTGTTTGCTGTGCTGCCTGTGCTTGCTACCTGTGCTTGCTGTGCTGCCTGTGCTTGCTGCCTGTGCTGCTTGTGCTTGCTGTGCTGCCTGTGCTGCCTGTGCTTGCTGCCTGTGCTTGCTATGCTGCCTGTGCTTGCTGCCTGTGCTTGCTGTGCTGCCAGTGCTTGCTGTGCTGCCTGTGCTTGCTGCCTGTGCTTGCTGTGCTGTCTGTGCTTGCTGCCTGTGCTTGTTGTGCTGCCTGTGCTTGTTGTGCCGCCTGTGCTTGCTGCCTGTGCTTGCTGTGCTGCCTGTGCTTGCTGCCTGTGCTTGCTGTGCTGCCTGTGCTTGCTGCCTGTGCTTGCTGTGCTGCCTGTGCTTGCTGTGCTGCCTGTTCGCGATGCATTTGATTTCGCCCATAACACGCGGTAATTCGACAGTGGCACACGACAGTGCGTTGCTGTGTCAGCTGTTTTTGGAGGCGCCGAGAGTCGCGGATCATATGTTTATCTCGGCGGCCGGTGCATTGACCTGCGTCTCAGTAAGAGTAAGCATTGTAAACAAATGCGAGAGTGAATCTCGCCGAAGATCGGAGCAGGCTTTGCCTGTTGGAAAGAGGACGGAGCTTGACCCCTCTGCACTTCCCCCAGAATCGCTAAAACGAACACATCTCGTCGAGCTATTTTGCGGGTTTCTAACATGCCTGTGCTTGCTGCCTGTGCTTGCTGCGCTGCCTGTGCTTGCTGTCTGTGCTTGCTGTGCTGCCTGTGCTTGGTGTGCTGCCTGTGCTTGCTGCCTGTGCTTGCTGTGCTTGCTGTGCTGCCTGTGCTTGCTGCCTGTGCTTGCTGCCTGTGCTTGCTGTGCTGCCTGTGCTTGGTGTGCTGCCTGTGCTTGCTGCCTGTGCTTGCTGTGCTTGCTGTGCTGCCTGAGCTTACTGTGTTGCCTGTGCTTGCTGCCTGTGCGTGCTGTGCTGCCAGTGCTTGCTGCCTGTGCTTGCTGTACTGCCTGTGTCTGCTGTGCTGCCTGCGCTTGCTGCCTGTGCTGCCTGTGCTTGCTGCCTATGCTTGCTGTGCTGCCTGTGCTTGCTGTGTTGCCTGTGCTTGCTGCCTGTGCGTGCTGTGCTGCCAGTGCTTGCTGCCTGTGCTTGCTGTGCTGCCTGTGCTTGCTGTACTGCCTGTGCTTGCTGCCTGTGCTTGCTGTGCTGCCTGTGCTTGCTGCCTGTGCTTGCTGTGCTGCCTGTGCTTGCTGCCTGTGCTTGCTGTGCTGCCTGTGCTTGGTGTGCTGCCTGTGCTTGCTGCCTGTGCTTGCTGTGCTGCCTGTGCTTGGTGTGCTGCCTGTGCTTGCTGCCTGTGCTTGCTGTGCTGTCTGTGCTTGCTGTGCTGTCTGTGCTTGCTGCCTGTGCTTGCTGCGCTGCCTGTGCTTGCTGCCTGTGCTTGCTGCCTGTGCTTGCTGTGCTGCCTGAGCTGCCTGTGCTTGCCGTGCTGCCTGTGCTTGCTGCCTGTGCTTGCTGTGCTGCCTGTGCTTGCTGCCTGTGCTTGCTGTGCTGTCTGTGCTTGCTGCCTGTGCTTGCTGCGCTGCCTGTGCTTGCTGTGCTGCCTGTGCTTGCTGTGCTGCCTGTGCTTGCTGCCTGTGCTTGCTGTGCTGCCTGTGCTTGCTGTGCTGCCTGTGCTTGCTGCCTGTGCTTGCTGTGCTGCCTGTGCTTGCTGCGCTGCCTGTGCTTGCTGCCTGTGCTTGCTGTGCTGCCTGTGCTTGGTGTGCTGCCTGTGCTTGGTGCCTGTGCTTGCTGTGCTGCCTGTGCTTGCTGTGCTGCCTGTGCTTGCTGCCTGTGCTGCCTGAGCTGCCTGTGCTTGCTGCCTGTGCTTGCTGTGCTGCCTGTGCTTGCTGCCTGTGCTTGCCGTGCTTGCTGTGCTGCCAGTGCTTGCTGTGCTGCCAGTGCTCGCTGTGCTGCCTGTGCTTGCTGTGCTCGCTGTGCTGCCTGTGCTTGCTGCCTGTGCTGCCTGTGCTTGCTGTGCTGCCTATGCTTGCTGTCTGTGCTTGCTGCCTGTGCTTGCTGCCTGTGCTTGCTGTGCTGCCTGTGCTTGCTGTGCTGCCTGTACTTGCTGCCTGTGCTTGCTGCCTGTGCTGCCTGTGCTTGCTATGCTGCCTGTGCTGCCTGTGCTTGCTGCCTGTGCTTGCTGTGCTGCCTGTGCTTGCTGCCTGTGCTTGCTGTGCTGCCTGTGCTTGCTGCCTGTGCTGCCTGTGCTTGCTGTGCTGCATGTGCTTGCTGCCTGTGCTTGCTGCCTGTGCTGCCTGTGCTTGCTATGCTGCCTGTGCTGCCTGTGCTTGCTGCCTGTGCTTGCTGTGCTGCCTGTGCTTGCTGCCTGTGCTTGCTGTGCTGCCTGTGCTTGCTGCCTGTGCTGCCTGTGCTTGCTGTGCTGCATGTGCTTGCTGCCTGTGCTTGCTGCCTGTGCTGCCTGTGCTTGGTGTGCTGCCTGTGCTTGCTGTGCTGCCTGTGCTTGCTGCCTGTGCTTGCTGCCTGTGCTTGCTGTGCTGCCTGTGCTTGCTGCCTGTGCTGCCTGTGCTTGCTGTGCTGCATGTGCTTGCTGCCTGTGTTTGCTGTGCTGCCTGTGCTTGCTGCCTGTGCTTGCTGTGCTGCCTGTGCTTGCTGTGCTGCCTGTGCTTGCTGCCTGTGCTTGCTGTGCTGCCTGTGCTTGCTGCCTGTGCTTGCTGTGCTGCCTGTGCTTGGTGTGCTGCCTGTGCTTTGTGTGTTGCCTGTGCTTGCTGCCTGTGCTTGCTGTGCTGCCTGTTAGCGATGCACTTTATTTCGCCCATAACACGCGGTAATTCGACAGTGGCACACGACAGTGCGTTGCTGTGTCACCTGTTTTTGGAGGCGCCGAGAGTCGCGGATCATATGTTTACCTCGGCGGCCGGTGCATTGACCTGCGTCTCAGTAAGAGTAAGCATTGTAAACAAATGCGAGAGTGAATCTCGCCGAAGATCGGAGCAGGCTTTGCCTGTTGGAAAGAGGACGGAGCTTTACCCCTCTGCACTTCCCCCAGAATCGCTAAAACGAACACATCTCGTCGAGCTATTTTGCGGGTTTCTAACATGCCTGTGCTTGCTGTGCTGCCTGTGCTTGCTGTGCTGCCTGTGCTTGCTGCCAGTGCTGCCTGAGCTGCCTGTGCTTGCTGCATGTGCTTGCTGTGCTGCCTGTGCTGCCTGTGCTTGCTGTGCTGCCTGTGCTTGCTGCCTGTGCTTGCTGTGCTGCCTGTGCTTGCTGCCTGTGCTTGCTGTGCTGCCTGTGCTTGGTGTGCTGCCTGTGCTTGCTGTGCTGCCTGTGCTTGCTGCCTGTGCTGCCTGAGCTGCCTGTGCTTGCTGCCTGTGCTTGCTGTGCTGCCTGTGCTTGCTGTGCTGCCTGTGCTTACTGCCTGTGCTTGCTGTGCTGCCTGTGCTTGCTGTGCTGCCTGTGCTTGTTGCCTGTGCTTGCTGCCTGTGCTGCCTGTGCTTGCTATGCTGCCTGTGCTGCCTGTGCTTGCTGCCTGTGCTTGCTGTGCTGTCTGTGCTTGCTGCCTGTGCTGCCTGTGCTTGCTGTGCTTGCTGTGCTGCCTGTGCTGCCTGTTCTTGCTGTGCTGCCTGTGCTTGCTGCCTGTGCTTGCTGTGCTGCCTGTGCTTGGTGTGCTGCCTGTGCTTGCTGCCTGTGCTTGCTGTGCTGCCTGTGCTTGCTGCCTGTGCTTGCTGTGCTGCCTGTGCTTGCTGCCTGTGCTTGCTGTGCTGCCTGAGCTTGGTGTGCTGCCTGTGCTGCCTGTGCTTGCTCCCTGTGCTGCCTGAGCTGCCTGTGCTTGCTGCCTGTGCTTGCTGCCTGTGCTTGCTGCCTGTGCTGCCTGTGCTTGCTATGCTGCCTGTGCTGCCTGTGCTTGCTGCCTGTGCTTGCTGTGCTGCCTGTGCTTGCTGCCTGTGCTGCCTGAGCTGCCTGTGCTTGCTGCATGTGCTTGCTGTGCTGCCTGTGCTGTGCTGCCTGTGCTTGCTGTGCTGCTAGTGCTTGATGTGCTGCCTGTGTTTGCTGCCTGTGCTTGCTGTGCTGCCTGTGCTTGCTGCCTGTGCTGCCTGAGCTGCCTGTGCTGCCTGAGCTGCCTGTGCTTGCTGCCTGTGCTTGCTGTGCTGCCTGTGCTTGCTGCCTGTGCTTGCTGTGCTGCCTGTGCTTGCTGCCTGTGCTTGCTGTGCTGCCTGTGCTTGCTGCCTGTGCTTGCTGTGCTGCCTGTGCTTGCTGCCTGTGCTGCCTGTGCTTGCTGTGCTGCCTGTGCTTGCTGTGCTGCCTGTGCTTGCTGCCTGTGCTGCCTGAGCTGCCTGTGCTTGCTGCATGTGCTTGCTGTGCTGCCTGTGCTGTGCTGCCTGTGCTTGCTGTGCTGCCTGTGCTTGCTGCCTGTGCTTGCTGTGCTGCCTGTGCTTGGTGTGCTGCCTGTGCTTGCTGCCTGTGCTTGCTGTGCTTGCTGTGCTGCCTGTGCTTGGTGTGCTGCCTGTGCTTGCTGCCTGTGCTTGCTGTGCTGTCTGTCATTGCTGCCTGTGCTGTCTGTGCTTGCTGTGCTGCCTGTGCTGCCTGTGCTTGCTGCCTGTGCTTGCTGCCTGTGCTTGCTGCCTGTGCTTGCTGTGCTGCCTGTGCTTGCTGCCTGTGCTTGCTGCCTGTGCTGCCTGTGCTTGCTATGCTGCCTGTGCTGCCTGTGCTGCCTGTGCTTGCTGCTTGTGCTTGCTGCCTGTGCTTGCTGTGCTGCCTGTGCTTGCTGTGCTGCCTGTGCTTGCTGTGCTGTCTGTGCTTGCTGCATGTGCTTGCTGCCTGTGCTTGCTGCCTGTGCTTGCTGTGCTGCCTGAGCTGCCTGTGCTTGCCGTGCTGCCTGTGCTTGCTGCCTGTGCTTGCTGTGCTGCCTGTGCTTGCTGCCTGTGCTTGCTGTGCTGTCTGTGCTTGCTGCCTGTGCTTGCTGCGCTGCCTGTGCTTGCTGTGCTGCCTGTGCTTGCTGCCTGTGCTTGCTGTGCTGCCTGTGCTTGCTGCCTGTGCTTGCTGTGCTGCCTGTGCTTGCTGCCTGTGCTTGCTGTGCTGCCTGTGCTTGGTGTGCTGCCTGTGCTTGGTGCCTGTGCTTGCTGTGCTGCCTGTGCTTGCTGTGCTGCCTGTGCTTGCTGCCTGTGCTGCCTGAGCTGCCTGTGCTTGCTGCCTGTGCTTGCTGTGCTGCCTGTGCTTGCTGTGCTGCCTGTGCTTGCTGCCTGTGCTTGCCGTGCTTGCTGTGCTGCCAGTGCTTGCTGTGCTGCCAGTGCTCGCTGTGCTGCCTGTGCTTGCTGCCTGTGCTTGCTGTGCTCGCTGTGCTGCCTGTGCTTGGTGTGCTGCCTGTGCTTGCTGCCTGTGCTGCCTGTGCTTGCTGTGCTGCCTATGCTTGCTGTCTGTGCTTGCTGCCTGTGCTGCCTGAACTGCCTGTGCTTGCTGCCTGTGCTTGCTGTGCTGCCTGTGCTTGCTGTGCTGCCTGTACTTGCTGCCTGTGCTTGCTGCCTGTGCTGCCTGTGCTTGCTATGCTGCCTGTGCTGCCTGTGCTTGCTGCCTGTGCTTGCTGTGCTGCCTGTGCTTGCTGCCTGTGCTTGCTGTGCTGCCTGTGCTTGCTGTGCTGCCTGTGCTTGCTGCTTGTGCTGCCTGTGCTTGCTGTGCTGCATGTGCTTGCTGCCTGTGCTTGCTGTCTGTGCTGCCTGTGCTTGCTATGCTGCCTGTGCTGCCTGTGCTTGCTGCCTGTGCTTGCTGTGCTGCCTGTGCTTGCTGCCTGTGCTTGCTGCCTGTGCTTGCTGCCTGTGCTTGCTGTGCTGCCTGTGCTTGCTGCCTGTGCTTGCTGTGCTGCCTGTGCTTGCTGCCTGTGCTTGCTGTGCTGCCTGTGCTTGGTGTGCTGCCTGTGCTTGCTGTGGTGCCTGTGCTTGCTGCCTGTGCTTGCTGTGCTGCCTGTGCTTGCTGCCTGTGCTTGCTGTGCTGCCTGTGCTTGCTGCCTGTGCTGCCTGTGCTTGCTGTGCTGCATGTGCTTGCTGCCTGTGTTTGCTGTGCTGCCTGTGCTTGCTGCCTGTGCTTGCGGTGCTTGGTGTGCTGCCTATGCTTGCTGTCTGTGCTTGCTGCCTGTGCTGCCTGAACTGCCTGTGCTTGCTGCCTGTGCTTGCTGTGCTGCCTGTGCTTGCTGTGCTGCCTGTACTTGCTGCCTGTACTTGCTGCCTGTGCTTGCTGTGCTGCCTGTGCTTGCTGCCTGTGCTTGCTGTGCTGCCTGTGCTTGGTGTGCTGCCTGTGCTTTGTGTGTTGCCTGTGCTTGCTGCCTGTGCTTGCTGTGCTGCCTGTTAGCGATGCACTTTATTTCGCCCATAACACGCGGTAATTCGACAGTGGCACACGACAGTGCGTTGCTGTGTCACCTGTTTTTGGAGGCGCCGAGAGTCGCGGATCATATGTTTACCTCGGCGGCCGGTGCATTGACCTGCGTCTCAGTAAGAGTAAGCATTGTAAACAAATGCGAGAGTGAATCTCGCCGAAGATCGGAGCAGGCTTTGCCTGTTGGAAAGAGGACGGAGCTTTACCCCTCTGCACTTCCCCCAGAATCGCTAAAACGAACACATCTCGTCGAGCTATTTTGCGGGTTTCTAACATGCCTGTGCTTGCTGTGCTGCCTGTGCTTGCTGCCAGTGCTTGCTGTGCTGCCTGTGCTTGCTGCCTGTGCTTGCGGTGCTTGGTGTGCTGCCTGTGCTTGCTGCCTGTGCTTGCTGTGCTGCCTGCGCTTGGTGTGCTGCGTGTGCTTGCTGCCTGTGCTTGCTGTGCTGCCTGTGCTTGCTGCCTGTGCTTGCTGCCTGTGCTGCCTGTGCTTGCTGCCTGTGCTGCCTCAGCTGCCTGTGCTTGCTGCATGTGCTTGCTGTGCTGCCTGTGCTGTGCTGCCTGTGCTTGCTGTGCTGCCAGTGCTTGCAGTGCTGCCTGTGCTTGCTGCCTGTGCTTGCTGTGCTGCCTGTGCTTGGTGTGCTGCCTGTGCTTGGTGCCTGTGCTTGCTGTGCTGCCTGTGCTTGCTGCCTGTGCTTGCTGTGCTGCCTGTGCTTGCTGTGCTGTCTGTGCTTGCTGCCTGTGCTTGCTGCGCTGCCTGTGCTTGCTGCCTGTGCTTGCTGCCTGTGCTTGCTGTGCTGCCTGAGCTGCCTGTGCTTGCCGTGCTGCCTGTGCTTGCTGCCTGTGCTTGCTGCCTGTGCTTGCTGTGCTGCCTGAGCTGCCTGTGCTTGCCGTGCTGCCGGCGCTTGCTGCCTGTGCTTGCTGCCTGTGCTTGCTGTGCTGCCTGTGCTTGCTGTGCTGTCTGTGCTTGCTGCCTGTGCTTGCTGCGCTGCCTGTGCTTGCTGTGCTGTCTGTGCTTGCTGTGCTGCCTGAGCTGCCTGTGCTTGCCGTGCTGCCTGTGCTTGCTGCCTCTGCTTGCTGTGCTGCCTGTGCTTGCTGCCTGTGCTTGCTGTGCTGTCTGTGCTTGCTGCCTGTGCTTGCTGCGCTGCCTGTGCTTGCTGCCTGTGCTTGATGTGCTGCCTGTGCTTGCTGCCTGTGCTTGCTGTGCTGCCTGTGCTTGCTGCGTGTGCTGCCTGAGCTGCCTGTGCTTGCTGCCTGTGCTTGCTGTGCTGCCTGTGCTTGCTGCCTGTGCTTGCTGTGCTGCCTGTGCTTGCTGCCTGTGCTTGCTGTGCTGCCTGTGCTTGCTGCCTGTGCTGCCTGTGCTTGCTGTGCTGCCTGTGCTTGCTGTGCTGCCTGTGCTTGCTGCCTGTGCTGCCTGAGCTGCCTGTGCTTGCTGCATGTGCTTGCTGTGCTGCCTGTGCTGTGCTGCCTGTGCTTGCTGTGATGCCTGTGCTTGCTGCCTGTGCTTGCTGTGCTGCCTGTGCTTGGTGTGCTGCCTGTGCTTGCTGCCTGTGCTTGCTGTGCTTGCTGTGCTGCCTGTGCTTGGTGTGCTGCCTGTGCTTGCTGCCTGTGCTTGCTGTGCTGCCTGTGCTTGCTGTGCTGTCTGTCATTGCTGCCTGTGCTGTCTGTGCTTGCTGTGCTGCCTGTGCTGCCTGTGCTTGCTGCCTGTGCTTGCTGCCTGTGCTGCCTGAGCTGCCTGTGCTTGCTGCCTGTGCTTGCTGTGCTGCCTGTGCTTGCTGCCTGTGCTTGCTGTGCTGCCTGTGCTTGCTGTGCTGCCTGTGCTTGCTGCCTGTGCTTGCTGCCTGTGCTGCCTGTGCTTGCTCTGCTGCCTGTGCTTGCTGCCTGTGCTGCCTGTGCTTGCTCTGCTGCCTGTGCTTGCTGCCTGTGCTGCCTGAACTGCCTGTGCTTGCTGTGCTGCCTGTGCTTGCTGTGCTGCCTGTGCTTGCTGCCTGTGCTTGCTGCCTGTGCTGCCTGTGCTTGCTATGCTGCGTGTGCTTGCTATGCTGCCTGTGCTGCCTGTGCTTGCTGCCTGTGCTTGCTGTGCTGCCTGTGCTTGCTGCCTGTGCTTGCTGCCTGTGCTTGCTGTACTTGCTGTGCTGCCTGTGCTTGCTGTGCTGCCTGTGCTTGCTGCCTGTGCTTGCTGTGCTGTCTGTGCTTGCTGTGCTGTCTATGCTTGCTGCCTGTGCTGCCTGTGCTTGCTGCCTGTGCTGCCTGTGCTTGCTGCCTGTGCTTGCTGCCTGTGCTGCCTGTGCTTGCTGTGCTGTCTGTGCTTGCTGTGCTGCCTGTGCTTGCTGCCTGTGCTGCCTGAGCTGCCTGTGCTTGCTGCCTGTGCTTGCTGCCTGTGCTTGCTGCCTGTGCTTGCTGCCTGTGCTGCCTGTGCTTGCTATGCTGCCTGTGCCTGCTTGCTGCCTGTGCTTGCTGTGCTGCCTGTGCTTGCTATGCTGCCTGTGCAAGCTGCCTGTGCTTTCTGTACTGCCTGTGCTTGCTGCCTGTGCTTGCTGTGCTGCCTGTGCTTGCTGCCTGTGCTTGCTGCCTGTGCTGCCTGTGCTTGCTCTGCTGCCTGTGCTTGCTGCCTGTGCTGCCTGTGCTTGCTCTGCTGCCTGTGCTTGCTGCCTGTGCTGCCTGAACTGCCTGTGCTTGCTGCCTGTGCTTGCTGTGCTGCCTGTGCTTGCTGCCTGTGCTTGCTGCCTGTGCTGCCTGTGCTTGCTATGCTGCCTGTGCTTGCTAAGCTGCCTGTGCTGCCTGTGCTTGCTGCCTGTGCTTGCTGTGCTGCCTGTGCATGCTGTGCTGCCTGTGCTTGCTGCCTGTGCTTGCTGTGCTGTCTGTGCTTGCTGCCTGTGCTTGCTGTGCTGCCTGTGCTTGCTGCCTGTGCTTGCTGTACTTGCTGTGCTACCTGTGCTTGCTGTGCTGCCTGTGCTTGCTGCCTGTGCTTGCTGTGCTGCCTGTGCTTGCTGTGCTGCCTGTGCTTGCTGCCTGTGCTTGCTGTGCTGCCTGGGCTTGCTGCCTGTGCTTGCTGTGCTGCCTGTGCTGCCTGAGATGCCTGTGCTTGCTGCCTGTGCTGCCTGTGCTTGCTGCCTGTGCTTGCTGTGCTGCCTGTGCTTGCTGCCTGTGCTTGCTGTGCTGCCTGTGCTTGCTGTGCTGCCTGTGCTTGCTGCCTGTGCTACCTGAGCTGCCTGTGCTTGCTGCCTGTGCTTGCTGTGCTGCCTGTGCTTGCTGCCTGTGCTTGCTGTGCTGCCTGTGCTGCCTGTGCTTGCTGCCTGTGCTTGGTGTGCTGCCTGTGCTTGCTGCCTGTGCTGCCTGAGCTGCCTGTGCTTGCTGCCTGTGCTTGCTGCCTGTGCTTGCTGCCTGTGCTTGCTGCCTGTGCTGCCTGTGCTTGCTATGCTGCCTGTGCCTGCTTGCTGCCTGTGCTTGCTGTGCTGCCTGTGCTTGCTATGCTGCCTGTGCAAGCTGCCTGTGCTTTCTGTGCTGCCTGTGCTTGTTGCCTGTGCTTGCTGTGCTGCCTGTGCTTGCTGTGCTGCCTGCGCTTGCTGCCTGTGCTTGCTGTGCTGCCTGTGCTTGCTGTCTGTGCTTGCTGTGCTGCCTGTCCTTGCTGTCTGTGCTTGCTGTGCTGCCTGTTAGCGATGCATTTGATTTCGCCCATAACACGCGGTAATTCGACAGTGGCACACGACAGTGCGTTGCTGTGTCTCCTGTTTTTGGAGGCGCCGAGAGTCGCGGATCATATGTTTACTTCGGCGGCCGGTGCATTGACCTGCGTCTCAGTAAGAGTAAGCATTGTAAACATATGCGAGAGTGAATCTCGCCGAAGATCGGAGCAGGCTTTGCCTGTTGGAAAGAGGACGGAGCTTGACCCCTCTGCACTTCCCCCAGAATCGCTAAAACGAACACATCTCGTCGAGCTATTTTGCGGGTTTCTAACATGCCGGTGCTTGCTGCCTGTGCTTGCTGTGCTGCCTGTGCTTGCTGCCTGTGCTTGCTGTGCTGCCTATGCTTGCTGCTTGTGCTTGCTGTGCTGCCTGTGCTTGCTGCCTGTGCTGCTTGTGCTTGCTGTGCTGCCTGTGCTGCCTGTAATTGCTACCTGTGCTTGCTGTGCTGCCTGTGCTTGCTGCCTGTGCTGCTTGTGCTTGCTGTGCTGCCTGTGCTGCCTGTGCTTGCTGCCTGTGCTTGCTGCCTGTGCTTGCTGTGCTGCCTGTGCTTGCTGCCTGTGCTTGCTGCCTGTGCTGCCTGTGCTTGCTGCCTGTGCTGCCTGTGCTTGCTGCCTGTGCTGCCTGTGCTTGCTCTGCTGCCTGTGCTTGCTGCCTGTGCTGCCTGAACTGCCTGTGCTTGCTGCCTGTGCTTGCTGTGCTGCCTGTGCTTGCTGCCTGTGCTTGCTGCCTGTGCTCCCTGTGCTTGCTATGCTGCCTGTGCTTGCTATGCTGCCTGTGCTGCCTGTGCTTGCTGCCTGTGCTTGCTGTGCTGCCTGTGCTTGCTGTGCTGCCTGTGCTTGCTGCCTGTGCTTGCTGTGCTGTCTGTGCTTGCTGCCTGTGCTTGCTGTGCTGCCTGTGCTTGCTGCCTGTGCTTGCTGTACTTGCTGTGCTGCCTGTGCTTGCTGTGCTGCCTGTGCTTGCTGCCTGTGCTTGCTGTGCTGCCTGTGCTTGCTGCCTGTGCTTGCTGTGCTGCCTGGGCTTGCTGCCTGTGCTTGCTGTGCTGCCTGTGCTTGCTGCCTGTGCTGCCTGAGATGCCTGTGCTTGCTGCCTGTGCTGCCTGTGCTTGCTGCCTGTGCTTGCTGTGCTGCCTGTGCTTGCTGCCTGTGCTTGCTGTGCTGCCTGTGCTTGCTGTGCTGCCTGTGCTTGCTGCCTGTGCTACCTGAGCTGCCTGTGCTTGCTGCCTGTGCTTGCTGTGCTGCCTGTGCTTGCTGCCTGTGCTTGCTGTGCTGCCTGTGCTTGCTGCCTGTGCTGCCTGTGCTTGCTGTGCTGCCTGTGCTTGCTGCCTGTGCTGCCTGAGCTGCCTGTGCTTGCTGCATGTGCTTGCTGTGCTGCCTGCGCTGTGCTGCCTGTGCTTGCTGTGCTGCCAGTGCTTGCTGTGCTGCCTGTGCTTGCTGCCTGTGCTTGCTGTGCTGCCTGTGCTTGCTGTGCTGCCAGTGCTTGCTGTGCTGCCTGTGCTTGCTGCCTGTGCTTGCTGTGCTGCCTGTGCTTGCTGTGCTGCCTGTGCTTGCTGCCTGTGCTTGCTGTGCTGCCTGTGCTTGGTGTGCTGCCTATGCTTGCTGCCTGTGCTTGCTGTGCTGCCTGTGCTGCCTGTGCTTGCTGCCTGTGCTTGCTGTGCTGCCTGTGCTTGCTGCCTGTGCTGCCTGAGCTGCCTGTGCTTGCTGCCTGTGCATGCTGTGCTGCCTGTGCTTGCTGCCTGTGCTTGCTGTGCTGCCTGTGCTTGCTGCCTGTGCTTGCTGTGCTGCCTGTGCTTGCTGCCTGTGCTGCCTGAGCTGCCTGTGCTTGCTGCATGTGCTTGCTTTGCTGCCTGTGCTGTGCTGCCTGTGCTTGTTGTGCTGCCAGTGCTTGCTGTGCTGCCTGTGCTTGCTGCCTGTGCTTGCTGTGCTGCCTGTGCTTGCTGCCTGTGCTTGCTGTGCTGCCTGTGCTTGCTGCCTGTGCTTGCTGTGCTGCCTGTGCTTGGTGTGCTGCCTATGCTTGCTGCCTGTGCTTGCTGTGCTGCCTGTGCTTGCTGTGCTGCCTGTGCTTGCTGCCTGTGCTTGCTGTGCTGCCTGTGCTTGCTGCCTGTGCTGCCTGAGCTGCCTGTGCTTGCTGCCTGTGCATGCTGTGCTGCCTGTGCTTGCTGCCTGTGCTTGCTGTGCTGCCTGTGCTTGCTGCCTGTGCTTGCTGTGCTGCCTGTGCTTGCTGCCTGTGCTTGCTGTGCTGCCTGTGCTTGCTGTTCTGCCTGTTAGCGATGCATTTGATTTCGCCCATAACACGCGGTAATTCGACAGTGGCACACGACAGTGCGTTGCTGTGTCACCTGTTTTTGGAGGCGCCGAGAGTCGCGGATCATATGTTTACCTCGGCGGCCGGTGCATTGACCTGCGTCTCAGTAAGAGTAAGCATTGTAAACAAATCCGAGAGTGAATCTCGCCGAAGATCGGAGCAGGCTTTGCCTGTTGGAAAGAGGACGGAGCTTGACCCCTCCGCACTTCCCCCAGAATCGGTAAAACGAACACATCTCGTCGAGCTATTTTGCGGGTTTCTAACATGCCGGTGCTTGCTGCCTGTGCTTGCTGTGCTGCCTGTGCTTGCTGCCTGTGCTTGCTGTGCTGCCTATGCTTGCTGTCTGTGCTTGCTGTGCTGCCTGTGCTTGCTGTGCTGCCTGTGCTGCCTGTGCTTGCTGCCTGTGCTTGCTGTGCTGCCTGTGCTTGCTGCCTGTGCTTGCTGTGCTGCCTGTGCTTGCTGCCTGTGCTGCTTGTGCTTGCTGTGCTGCCTGTGCTGCCTGTGCTTGCTGCCTGTGCTTGCTGTGCTGCCTGTGCTTGCTGCCTATGCTTGCTGCCTGTGCTTGCTGTGCTGCCTGTGCTTGCTGCCTGTGCTTGCTGCCTGTGCTTGCTGTGCTGCCTGTGCTTGCTGCCTGTGTTTGCTGTGCTGCCTGTGCTTGCTGCCTATGCTTGCTGTGCTGCCTGTGCTTGCTGTGCTGCCTGTGCTTGCTGCCTGTGCTTGCTGTGCTGCCTGTGCTTGCTGCCTGTGCTGCCTGAGCTGCCTGTGCTTGCTGCCTGTGCATGCTGTGCTGCCTGTGCTTGCTGTGCTGCCTGTGCTTGCTGCCTGTGCTTGCTGTGCTGCCTGTGCTTGCTGCCTGTGCTTGCTGTGCTGCTTGTGCTTGCTGTGCTGCCTGTTAGCGATGCATTTGATTTCGCCCATAACACGCGGTAATTCGACAGTGGCACACGACAGTGCGTTGCTGTGTCACCTGTTTTTGGAGGCGCCGAGAGTCGCGGATCATATGTTTACCTCGGCGGCCGGTGCATTGACCTGCGTCTCAGTAAGAGTAAGCATTGTAAACAAATCCGAGAGTGAATCTCGCCGAAGATCGGAGCAGGCTTTGCCTGTTGGAAAGAGGACGGAGCTTGACCCCTCTGCACTTCCCCCAGAATCGCTAAAACGAACACATCTCGTCGAGCTATTTTGCGGGGTTCTAACATGCCGGTGCTTGCTGCCTGTGCTTGCTGTGCTGCCTGTGCTTGCTGTGCTGCCAGTGCTTGCTGTGCTGCCTGTGTTTGCTGCCTGTGTTTGCTGTGCTGCCTGTGCTTGCTGCCTGTGCTTGCAGTGCTTGCTGTGCTGCCTGTGCTTGCTGCCTGTGCTTGCTGTGCTGCCTGTGCTTGCTGCCTGTGCTGCCTGAGCTGCCTGTGCTTGCTGCCTGTGCATGCTGTGCTGCCTGTGCTTGCTGCCTGTGCTTGCTGTGCTGCCTGTGCTTGCTGCCTGTGCTTGCTGTGCTGCCTGTGCTTGCTGTGCTGCCTGTTAGCGATGCATTTGATTTCGCCCATAACACGCGGTAATTCGACAGTGGCACACGACAGTGCGTTGCTGTGTCACCTGTTTTTGGAGGCGCCGAGAGTCGCGGATCATATGTTTACCTCGGCGGCCGGTGCATTGACCTGCGTCTCAGTAAGAGTAAGCATTGTAAACAAATCCGAGAGTGAATCTCGCCGAAGATCGGAGCAGGCTTTGCCTGTTGGAAAGAGGACGGAGCTTGACCCCTCTGCACTTCCCCCAGAATCGCTAAAACGAACACATCTCGTCGAGCTATTTTGCGGGTTTCTAACATGCCGGTGCTTGCTGCCTGTGCTTGCTGTGCTGCCTGTGCTTGCTGCCTGTGCTGCCTGTGCTTGCTGCCTGTGCTTGCTGTACTGCCAGCGCTTGCTGTGCTGCCTGTGCTTGCTGCCTAAGCTTGCTGCCTGTGCTTGCTGTGCTGCCTGTGCTTGCTGTGCTGCCTGTGCTTGCTGCCTGTGCTTGCTGCCTGTGCTGCCTGTGCTTGCTCTGCTGCCTGTGCTTGCTGCCTGTGCTGCCTGAACTGCCTGAACTGCCTGTGCTTGCTGCCTGTGCTTGCTGTGCTGCCTGTGCTTGCTGTGCTGCCTGTGCTTGCTGCCTGTGCGTGCTGTGCTGCCAGTGCTTGCTGCCTGTGCTTGCTGTGCTGCCTGTGCTGTGCTGCCTGTGCTGTGCTGCCTGTGCTTGCTGCCTGTGCTTGCTGTGCTGCCTGTGCTTGGTGTGCTGCCTGTGCTTGCTGCCTGTGCTTGCTGTGCTGCATGTGCTTGCTGCCTGTGCTTGCTGTACTTGCTGTGCTGCCTGTGCTTGCTGTGCTGCCTGTGCTTGCTGCCTGTGCTTGCTGTGCTGCCTGTGTTTGCTGTGCTGCCTGTGCTTGCTACCTGTGCTTGCTGTGCTGCCTGTGCTTGCTGCCTGTGCTGCTTGTGCTTGCTGTGCTGCCTGTGCTGCCTGTGCTTGCTGCCTGTGCTTGCTATGCTGCCTGTGCTTGCTGCCTGTGCTTGCTGTGCTGCCAGTGCTTGCTGTGCTGCCTGTGCTTGCTGCCTGTGCTTGCTGTGCTGTCTGTGCTTGCTGCCTGTGCTTGTTGTGCTGCCTGTGCTTGTTGTGCCGCCTGTGCTTGCTGCCTGTGCTTGCTGTGCTGCCTGTGCTTGCTGCCTGTGCTTGCTGTGCTGCCTATGCTTGCTGCCTGTGCTTGCTGTGCTGCCTGTGCTTGCTGTGCTGCCTGTTCGCGATGCATTTGATTTCGCCCATAACACGCGGTAATTCGACAGTGGCACACGACAGTGCGTTGCTGTGTCAGCTGTTTTTGGAGGCGCCGAGAGTCGCGGATCATATGTTTATCTCGGCGGCCGGTGCATTGACCTGCGTCTCAGTAAGAGTAAGCATTGTAAACAAATGCGAGAGTGAATCTCGCCGAAGATCGGAGCAGGCTTTGCCTGTTGGAAAGAGGACGGAGCTTGACCCCTCTGCACTTCCCCCAGAATCGCTAAAACGAACACATCTCGTCGAGCTATTTTGCGGGTTTCTAACATGCCTGTGCTTGCTGCCTGTGCTTGCTGCGCTGCCTGTGCTTGCTGTCTGTGCTTGCTGTGCTGCCTGTAATTGGTGTGCTGCCTGTGCTTGCTGCCTGTGCTTGCTGTGCTTGCTGTGCTGCCTGAGCTTACTGTGTTGCCTGTGCTTGCTGCCTGTGCGTGCTGTGCTGCCAGTGCTTGCTGCCTGTGCTTGCTGTACTGCCTGTGTCTGCTGTGCTGCCTGCGCTTGCTGCCTGTGCTTGCTGTGCTGCCTGTGCTTGCTGCCTATGCTTGCTGTACTGCCTGTGCTTGCTGTGTTGCCTGTGCTTGCTGCCTGTGCGTGCTGTGCTGCCAGTGCTTGCTGCCTGTGCTTGCTGTGCTGCCTGTGCTTGCTGTACTGCCTGTGCTTGCTGCCTGTGCTTGCTGTGCTGCCTGTGCTTGCTGCCTGTGCTTGCTGTGCTGCCTGTGCTTGCTGCCTGTGCTTGCTGTGCTGCCTATGCTTGCTGCCTGTGCTTGCTGTGCTGCCTGTGCTTGCTGTGCTGCCTGTGCTTGCTGTGCTGCCTGTTAGCGATGCATTTGATTTCGCCCATAACACGCGGTAATTCGACAGTGGCACACGACAGTGCGTTGCTGTGTCAGCTGTTTTTGGAGGCGCCGAGAGTCGCGGATCATATGTTTATCTCGGCGGCCGGTGCATTGACCTGCGTATCAGTAAGAGTAAACATTGTAAACAAATGCGAGAGTGAATCTCGCCGAAGATCGGAGCAGGCTTTGCTTGTTGGAAAGAGGACGGAGCTTGACCGCTCTGCACTTCCCCCAGAATCGCTAAAACGAACACATCTCGTCGAGCTATTTTGCGGGTTTCTAACATGCCTGTGCTTGCTGCCTGTGCTGCCTGTGCTGCCTGTGCTTGCTGCCTGTGCTTGCTGTGCTGCCTTTGCTGCCTGTGCTTGCTGCCTGTGCTTGCGATGCTGCCTGTGCTTGCTGCCTGTGCTTGCTGTGCTGCCTGTGCTTGCTGCCTGTGCTTGCTGTGCTGCCTGTGCTTGGTGTGCTGCCTGTGCTTGCTGTGCTGCATGTGCTTGCTGCCTGTGCTTGCTGTACTTGCTGTGATGCCTGTGCTTGCTGTGCTGCCTGTGCTTGCTGCCTGTGCTTGCTGTGCTGCCTGTGCTTGCTGCCTGTGCTTGCTGTGCTGCCTGTGCTTGGTGTTCTGCCTGTGCTTGCTGCCTGTGCTTGCTGTGCTGCATGTGCTTGCTGCCTGTGCTTGCTGTACTTGCTGTGATGCCTGTGCTTGCTGTGCTGCCTGTGCTTGCTGCCTGTGCTTGCTGTGCTGCCTGTGTTTGCTGTGCTGCCTGTGCTTGCTGCCTGTGCTTGCTGTGCTGCCTGTGCTTGCTGCCTGTGCTTGCTGTGCTGCCTGTGCTTGCTGTGCTGCCTGTTAGCAATGCATTTGATTTCACCCATAACACGCGGTAATTCGACAGTGGCACACGACAGTGCGTTGCTGTGTCACCTGTTTTTGGAGGCGCCGAGAGTCGCGGATCATATGTTTACCTCGGCGGCCGGTGCATTGACCTGCGTCTCAGTAAGAGTAAGCATTGTAAACAAATCCGAGAGTGAATCTCGCCGAAGATCGGAGCAGGCTTTGCCTGTTGGAAAGAGGACGGAGCTTGACCCCTCTGCACTTCCCCCAGAATCGCTAAAACGAACACATCTCGTCGAGCTATTTTGCGGGGTTCTAACATGCCGGTGCTTGCTGCCTGTGCTTGCTGTGCTGCCTGTGCTTGCTGTGCTGCCAGTGCTTGCTGTGCTGCCTGTGTTTGCTGCCTGTGTTTGCTGTGCTGCCTGTGCTTGATGCCTGTGCTTGCAGTGCTTGCTGTGCTGCCTGTGCTTGCTGCCTGTGTTTGCTGTGCTGCCTGTGCTTGCTGCCTGTGCTGCCTGAGCTGCCTGTGCTTGCTGCCTGTGCATGCTGTGCTGCCTGTGCTTGCTGCCTGTGCTTGCTGTGCTGCCTGTGCTTGCTGCCTGTGCTTGCTGTGCTGCCTGTGCTTGCTGTGCTGCCTGTTAGCGATGCATTTGATTTCGCCCATAACACGCGGTAATTCGACAGTGGCACACGACAGTGCGTTGCTGTGTCACCTGTTTTTGGAGGCGCCGAGAGTCGCGGATCATATGTTTACCTCGGCGGCCGGTGCATTGACCTGCGTCTCAGTAAGAGTAAGCATTGTAAACAAATGCGAGAGTGAATCTCGCCGAAGATCGGAGCAGGCTTTGCCTGTTGGAAAGAGGACGGAGCTTGACCCCTCTGCACTTCCCCCAGAATCGCTAAAACGAACACATCTCGTCGAGCTATTTTGCGGGTTTCTAACATGCCTGTGCTTGCTGCCTGTGCTTGCTGCGCTGCCTGTGCTTGCTGTCTGTGCTTGGTGTGCTGCCTGTGCTTGGTGTGCTGCCTGTGCTTGCTGCCTGTGCTTGCTGTGCTTGCTGTGCTGCCTGTGCTTGCTGCCTGTGCTTGCTGCCTGTGCTTGCTGTGCTGCCTGTGCTTGGTGTTCTGCCTGTGCTTGCTGCCTGTGCTTGCTGTGCTTGCTGTGCTGCCTGAGCTTACTGTGTTGCCTGTGCTTGCTGCCTGTGCGTGCTGTGCTGCCAGTGCTTGCTGCCTGTGCTTGCTGTACTGCCTGTGTCTGCTGTGCTGCCTGCGCTTGCTGCCTGTGCTTGCTGTGCTGCCTGTGCTTGCTGCCTATGCTTGCTGTGCTGCCTGTGCTTGCTGTGTTGCCTGTGCTTGCTGCCTGTGCGTGCTGTGCTGCCAGTGCTTGCTGCCTGTGCTTGCTGTGCTGCCTGTGCTTGCTGTACTGCCTGTGCTTGCTGCCTGTGCTTGCTGTGCTGCCTGTGCTTGCTGCCTGTGCTTGCTGTGCTGCCTGTGCTTGCTGCCTGTGCTTGCTGTGCTGCCTATGCTTGCTGCCTGTGCTTGCTGTGCTGCCTGTGCTTGCTGTGCTGCCTGTTAGCGATGCATTTGATTTCGCCCATAACACGCGGTAATTCGACAGTGGCACACGACAGTGCGTTGCTGTGTCAGCTGTTTTTGGAGGCGCCGAGAGTCGCGGATCATATGTTTATCTCGGCGGCCGGTGCATTGACCTGCGTATCAGTAAGAGTAAGCATTGTAAACAAATGCGAGAGTGAATCTCGCCGAAGATCGGAGCAGGCTTTGCTTGTTGGAAAGAGGACGGAGCTTGACCGCTCTGCACTTCCCCCAGAATCGCTAAAACGAACACATCTCGTCGAGCTATTTTGCGGGTTTCTAACATGCCTGTGCTTGCTGCCTGTGCTGCCTGTGCTGCCTGTGCTTGCTGCCTGTGCTTGCTGTGCTGCCTTTGCTGCCTGTGCTTGCTGCCTGTGCTTGCGATGCTGCCTGTGCTTGCTGCCTGTGCTTGCTGTGCTGCCTGTGCTTGCTGCCTGTGCTTGCTGTGCTGCCTGTGCTTGGTGTGCTGCCTGTGCTTGCTGTGCTGCCTGTGCTTTCTGCCTGTGCTTGCTGTGCTGCCTGTGCTTGCTGTGCTGTCTGTGCTTGCTGCCTGTGCTTGTTGTGCTGCCTGTGCTTGTTGTGCCGCCTGTGCTTGCTGTGTTGCCTGTGCTTGCTGTGCTGCCTGTGCTTTCTGTGCTGCCTGTGCTTGCTGCCTGTGCTTGCTGCCTGTGCTTGCTGCCTGTGCTTGCTGCCTGTGCTTGCTGCCTGTGCTTGCTGTGCTTGCTGTGCCGCCTGTGCTTGCTGTGCTGCCTGTGCTTGCTGTGTTGCCTGTGCTTTCTGTGCTGCCTCAGCTTGCTATGCTGCCTCTGCTTGCTGCCTGTGCTTGCTGTGCTGCCTGTGCTTGCTGTGCTGCCTGTGCTTGCTGTCTGTGCTTTCTGTGCTTGCTGTGCTGCCTGTGCCTGATTTGCTGCCTGCGCTTGCTGCCTGTGCTTGCTGTGCTGCCTGTGCTTGCTGTGCTGCCTGTGCTGTGCTGCCTGTGCTGGCTGTGCTGCCTGTGCTGGCTGTGCTGCCAGTTAGCGATGCATTTGATTCCGCCCATAACACGCGGTAATTCGACAGTGGCACACGACAGTGCGTTGCTGTGTCACCTATTTTTGGAGGCGCCGAGAGTCGCGGATCATATGTTTACCTCGGCGGCCGGTGCATTGACCTGCGTCTCAGTAAGATTAAGCATTGTAAACAAATGCGAGAGTGAATCTCGCCGAAGATCGGAGCAGGCTTTGCCTGTTGGAAAGAGGACGGAGCTTGACCCCTCTGCACTTCCCCCAGAATCGCTAAAACGAACACATCTCGTCGAGCTATTTTGCAGGTTTCTAACATGCCTGTGCTTGCTGCCTGTGCTTGCTGTGCTGCCTGAGCTTGCTGCCTGTGCTTGCTGTGCTGCCTGTGCTTGCTGCCTGTGCTTGCTGTGCTGCCTGTGCTTGCTGCCTGTGCTTCCTGTGCTTGCTGTGCTGCCTGTGCTTGCTGCCTGTGCTTGCTGTGCTGCCTGTGCTTGCTGTGCTGCCTGTTAGCGATGCATTTGATTTCACCCATAACACGCGGTAATTCGACAGTGGCACACGACAGTGCGTTGCTGTGTCACCTGTTTTTGGAGGCGCCGAGAGTCGCGGATCATATGTTTACCTCGGCGGCCGGTGCATTGACCTGCGTCTCAGTAAGAGTAAGCATTGTAAACAAATGCGAGAGTGAATCTCGCCGAAGATCGGAGCAGGCTTTGCCTGTTGGAAAGAGGACGGAGCTTGACCCCTCTGCACATCCCCCAGAATCGCTAAAACGAACACATCTCGTAGAGCTATTTTGCGGGTTTCTAACATGCCTGTGCTTGCTGCCTGTGCTTGCTGTGCTGCCTGTGCTTACTGTGTTGCCTGTGCTTGCTGTGCTGCCTGTGCTTGCTGCCTGTGCTTGCTGTGCTGCCTGTGCTTGCTGCCTGTGCTTGCTGTACTTGCTGTGCTGCCTGTGCTTGCTTTGCTGCCTGTGCTTGCTGTACTTGCTGTGCTGCCTGTGCTTGCTGGCTGTGCTGCCTGTGCTTGCTGCCTGTGCTTGCTGTGCTGCCTGTGCTTGCTGCGTTGCCTGTGCTTGCTGCCTGTACTTGGTGTGCTGCCTGTGCTTGCTGCCTGTGCTTGCTGCCTGTGCTTGCTGTTCTGCCTTTGCTTGCTGTGCTGCCTATGCTTGCTGCCTGTGCTTGCTGTGCTGCCTGTGCTTGCTGTGCTGCCCGTGCTTGCTGCCTGTGCTTGCTGTGATGCCTGTGCTTGCTATGCTGCCTGTGCAAGCTGCCTGTGCTTGCTGTGCTGCCTGTGCTTGCTGCGCTGCCTGTGCTTGCTACCTGTGCTTGCTGTGCTGCCTGTGCTTGCTGCCTGTGCTTGCTGCCTGTGCTTGCTGTGCTGCCAGTGCTTGCTGCCTGTGCTTGCTGTGCTGCCTGTGTCTGCTGTGCTGCCTGCGCTTGCTGCCTGTGCTTGCTGTGCTGCCTGTGCTTGCTGCCTATGCTTGCTGTGCTGCCTGTGCTTGCTGTGCTGCCTGTGCATGCTGCATGTGCTTGCTGCCTGTGCTTGCTGTGCTGCCTGTGCTGTGCTGCCTGTGCTGTGCTGCCTGTGCTTGCTGTGCTGCCTGTGCTTGCTGCCTGTGCTTGCTGTGCTTGCTGTGCTGCCTGTGCTGCCTGCGCTTGCGGCCTGTGCTGCCTGTGCTTGCTGTGCTGCCTGTGCTTGTTGTGCTGCCTGTGCTTGCTGCCTGGGCTTGCTGCCTGTGCTTGCTGTGCTGCCAGTGCTTGCTGCCTGTGCTTGCTGTGCTGCCTGTGTCTGCTGTGCTGCCTGTGCTGTGCTGCCTGTGCTGTGCTGCCTGTGCTTGCTGTGCTGCCTGTGCTTGCTGCCTGTGCTTGCTGCCTGTGCTTGCTGTGCTGTCTGTGCTTGCTGTGCTGTCTATGCTTGCTGCCTGTGCTGCCTGTGCTTGCTGCCTGTGCTGCCTGTGCTTGCTGCCTGTGCTTGCTGCCTGTGCTGCCTGTGCTTGCTGTGCTGTCTGTGCTTGCTGTGCTGCCTGTGCTTGCTGCCTGTGCTGCCTGAGCTGCCTGTGCTTGCTGCCTGTGCTTGCTGCCTGTGCTTGCTGCCTGTGCTTGCTGCCTGTGCTTGCTGCCTGTGCTGCCTGTGCTTGCTATGCTGCCTGTGCCTGCTTGCTGCCTGTGCTTGCTGTGCTGCCTGTGCTTGCTATGCTGCCTGTGCAAGCTGCCTGTGCTTTCTGTGCTGCCTGTGCTTGCTGCCTGTGCTTGCTGTGCTGCCTGTGCTTGCTGTGCTGCCTGCGCTTGCTGCCTGTGCTTGCTGTGCTGCCTGTGCTTGCTGTCTGTGCTTGCTGTGCTGCCTGTCCTTGCTGTCTGTGCTTGCTGTGCTGCCTGTTAGCGATGCATTTGATTTCGCCCATAACACGCGGTAATTCGACAGTGGCACACGACAGTGCGTTGCTGTGTCTCCTGTTTTTGGAGGCGCCGAGAGTCGCGGATCATATGTTTACTTCGGCGGCCGGTGCATTGACCTGCGTCTCAGTAAGAGTAAGCATTGTAAACATATGCGAGAGTGAATCTCGCCGAAGATCGGAGCAGGCTTTGCCTGTTGGAAAGAGGACGGAGCTTGACCCCTCTGCACTTCCCCCAGAATCGCTAAAACGAACACATCTCGTCGAGCTATTTTGCGGGTTTCTAACATGCCGGTGCTTGCTGCCTGTGCTTGCTGTGCTGCCTGTGCTTGCTGTGCTGCCTGTGCTTGCTGCCTGTGCTTGCTGTGCTGCCTATGCTTGCTGCTTGTGCTTGCTGTGCTGCCTGTGCTTGCTGCCTGTGCTGCCTGTGCTTGCTGCTGCCTGTGCTGCCTGTGCTTGCTGCCTGTGCTTGCTGTGCTGCCTGTGCTTGCTGCCTGTGCTTGCTGTGCTGTCTGTGCTTGCTGCCTGTGCTTGCTGTGCTGCCTGTGCTTGCTGCCTGTGCTTGCTGTACTTGCTGTGCTGCCTGTGCTTGCTGTGCTGCCTGTGCTTGCTGCCTGTGCTTGCTGTGCTGCCTGTGCATGCTGTGCTGCCTGTGCTTGCTGCCTGTGCTTGCTGTGCTGCCTGGGCTTGCTGCCTGTGCTTGCTGTGCTGCCTGTGCTTGCTGCCTGTGCTGCCTGAGATGCCTGTGCTTGCTGCCTGTGCTGCCTGTGCTTGCTGCCTGTGCTTGCTGTGCTGCCTGTGCTTGCTGCCTGTGCTTGCTGTGCTGCCTGTGCTTGCTGTGCTGCCTGTGCTTGCTGCCTGTGCTACCTGAGCTGCCTGTGCTTGCTGCCTGTGCTTGCTGTGCTGCCTGTGCTTGCTGCCTGTGCTTGCTGTGCTGCCTGTGCTGCCTGTGCTTGCTGCCTGTGCTTGCTGTGCTGCCTGTGCTTGCTGCCTGTGCTTGCTGTGCTGCCTGTGCTTGCTGCCTGTGCTGCCTGTGCTTGCTGTGCTGCCTGTGCTTGCTGCCTGTGCTGCCTGAGCTGCCTGTGCTTGCTGCATGTGCTTGCTGTGCTGCCTGCGCTGTGCTGCCTGTGCTTGCTGTGCTGCCAGTGCTTGCTGTGCTGCCTGTGCTTGCTGCCTGTGCTTGCTGTGCTGCCTGTGCTTGCTGCCTGTGCTTGCTGTGCTGCCTGTGCTTGCTGTGCTGCCTGTGCTTGGTGTGCTGCCTATGCTTGCTGCTTGTGCTTGCTGTGCTGCCTGTGCTTGCTGTGCTGCCTGTGCTTGCTGCCTGTGCTTGCTGTGCTGCCTGTGCTTGCTGCCTGTGCTGCCTGAGCTGCCTGTGCTTGCTGCCTGTGCATGCTGTGCTGCCTGTGCTTGCTGCCTGTGCTTGCTGTGCTGCCTGTGCTTGCTGCCTGTGCTTGCTGTGCTGCCTGTGCTTGCTGCCTGTGCTGCCTGAGCTGCCTGTGCTTGCTGCATGTGCTTGCTGTGCTGCCTGTGCTGTGCTGCCTGTGCTTGTTGTGCTGCCAGTGCTTGCTGTGCTGCCTGTGCTTGCTGCCTGTGCTTGCTGTGCTGCCTGTGCTTGCTGCCTGTGCTTGCTGTGCTGCCTGTGCTTGCTGCCTGTGCTTGCTGTGCTGCCTGTGCTTGGTGTGCTGCCTATGCTTGCTGCCTGTGCTTGCTGTGCTGCCTGTGCTTGCTGCCTGTGCTGCCTGAGCTGCCTGTGCTTGCTGCCTGTGCTTGCTGTGCTGCCTGTGCTTGCTGTCTGTGCTTGCTGTGCTGCCTGTGCTTGCTGTGCTGCCTGTGCTGCCTGTGCTTGCTGCCTGTGCTTGCTGTGCTGCCTGTGCTTGCTGCCTGTGCTTGCTGTGCTGCCTGTGCTTGCTGCCTGTGCTGCTTGTGCTTGCTGTGCTGCCTGTGCTGCCTGTGCTTGCTGCCTGTGCTTGCTGTGCTGCCTGTGCTTGCTGCCTATGCTTGCTGCCTGTGCTTGCTGTGCTGCCTGTGCTTGCTGCCTGTGCTTGCTGCCTGTGCTTGCTGTGCTGCCTGTGCTTGCTGCCTGTGTTTGCTGTGCTGCCTGTGCTTGCTGCCTGTGCTTGCTGTGCTGCCTGTGATTGCTGCCTGTGCTGCCTGAGATGCCTGTGCTTGCTGCCTGTGCTGCCTGTGCTTGCTGCCTGTGCTTGCTGTGCTGCCTGTGCTTGCTGTGCTGCCTGTGCTTGCTGCCTGTGCTTTCTGTGCTGCCTGTGCTTGCTGTGCTGCCTGTGCTTGCTGCCTGTGCTACCTGAGCTGCCTGTGCTTGCTGCCTGTGCTTGCTGTGCTGCCTGTGCTTGCTGCCCGTGCTTGCTGTGCTGCCTGTGCTGCCTGTGCTTGCTGCCTGTGCTTGCTGTGCTGCCTGTGCTTGCTGCCTGTGCTTGCTGTGCTGCCTGTGCTGCCTGTGCTTGCTGTGCTGCCTGTGCTTGCTGCCTGTGCTGCCTGAGCTGCCTGTGCTTGCTGCATGTGCTTGCTGTGCTGCCTGTGCTGTGCTGCCTGTGCTTGCTGTGCTGCCAGTGCTTGCTGTGCTGCCTGTGTTTGCTGCCTGTGTTTGCTGTGCTGCCTGTGCTTGCTGCCTGTGCTTGCTGTGCTGCCTGTGCTTGCTGCCTGTGTTTGCTGTGCTGCCTGTGCTTGCTGCCTATGCTTGCTGTGCTGCCTGTGCTTGGTGTGCTGCCTGTGCTTACTGCCTGTGCTTGCTGTGCTGCCTGTGCTTGCTGCCTGTGCTTGCTGTGCTGCCTGTGCTTGCTGCCTGTGCTTGCTGTGCTGCCTGTGCTTGCTGTGCTGCCTGTGATTGCTGCCTGTGCTGCCTGAGATGCCTGTGCTTGCTGCCTGTGCTGCCTGTGCTTGCTGCCTGTGCTTGCTGTGCTGCCTGTGCTTGCTGTGCTGCCTGTGCTTGCTGCCTGTGCTTTCTGTGCTGCCTGTGCTTGCTGTGCTGCCTGTGCTTGCTGCCTGTGCTACCTGAGCTGCCTGTGCTTGCTGCCTGTGCTTGCTGTGCTGCCTGTGCTTGCTGCCCGTGCTTGCTGTGCTGCCTGTGCTGCCTGTGCTTGCTGCCTGTGCTTGCTGTGCTGCCTGTGCTGCCTGTGCTTGCTGTGCTGCCTGTGCTTGCTGCCTGTGCTGCCTGAGCTGCCTGTGCTTGCTGCATGTGCTTGCTGTGCTGCCTGTGCTGTGCTGCCTGTGCTTGCTGTGCTGCCAGTGCTTGCTGTGCTGCCTGTGTTTGCTGCCTGTGTTTGCTGTGCTGCCTGTGCTTGCTGCCTGTGCTTGCAGTGCTTGCTGTGCTGCCTGTGCTTGCTGCCTGTGCTTGCTGTGCTGCCTGTGCTTGCTGCCTGTGCTGCCTGAGCTGCCTGTGCTTGCTGCCTGTGCATGCTGTGCTGCCTGTGCTTGCTGTGCTGCCTGTGCTTGCTGCCTGTGCTTGCTGTGCTGCCTGTGCTTGCTGCCTGTGCTTGCTGTGCTGCCTGTGCTTGCTGTGCTGCCTGTTAGCGATGCATTTGATTTCGCCCATAACACGCGGTAATTCGACAGTGGCACACGACAGTGCGTTGCTGTGTCACCTGTTTTTGGAGGCGCCGAGAGTCGCGGATCATATGTTTACCTCGGCGGCCGGTGCATTGACCTGCGTCTCAGTAAGAGTAAGCATTGTAAACAAATCCGAGAGTGAATCTCGCCGAAGATCGGAGCAGGCTTTGCCTGTTGGAAAGAGGACGGAGCTTGACCCCTCTGCACTTCCCCCAGAATCGCTAAAACGAACACATCTCGTCGAGCTATTTTGCGGGGTTCTAACATGCCGGTGCTTGCTGCCTGTGCTTGCTGTGCTGCCTGTGTTTGCTGCCTGTGTTTGCTGTGCTGCCTGTGCTTGATGCCTGTGCTTGCAGTGCTTGCTGTGCTGCCTGTGCTTGCTGCCTGTGCTTGCTGTGCTGCCTGTGCTTGCTGCCTGTGCTGCCTGAGCTGCCTGTGCTTGCTGCCTGTGCATGCTGTGCTGCCTGTGCTTGCTGCCTGTGCTTGCTGTGCTGCCTGTGCTTGCTGCCTGTGCTTGCTGTGCTGCCTGTGCTTGCTGTGCTGCCTGTTAGCGATGCATTTGATTTCGCCCATAACACGCGGTAATTCGACAGTGGCACACGACAGTGCGTTGCTGTGTCACCTGTTTTTGGAGGCGCCGAGAGTCGCGGATCATATGTTTACCTCGGCGGCCGGTGCATTGACCTGCGTCTCAGTAAGAGTAAGCATTGTAAACAAATCCGAGAGTGAACCTCGCCGAAGATCGGAGCAGGCTTTGCCTGTTGGAAAGAGGACGGAGCTTGACCCCTCTGCACTTCCCCCAGAATCGCTAAAACGAACACATCTCGTCGAGCTATTTTGCGGGTTTCTAACATGCCGGTGCTTGCTGCCTGTGCTTGCTGTGCTGCCTGTGCTTGCTGCCTGTGCTGCCTGTGCTTGCTGCCTGTGCTTGCTGTGCTGCCAGCGCTTGCTGTGCTGCCTGTGCTTGCTGCCTAAGCTTGCTGCCTGTGCTTGCTGTGCTGCCTGTGCTTGCTGCCTGTGCTTGCTGCCTGTGCTGCCTGTGCTTGCTCTGCTGCATGTGCTTGCTGCCTGTGCTGCCTGAACTGCCTGAACTGCCTGTGCTTGCTGCCTGTGCTGCCTGTGCTTGCTGCCTGTGCTTGCTGTGCTGCCAGCGCTTGCTGTGCTGCCTGTGCTTGCTGCCTAAGCTTGCTGCCTGTGCTTGCTGTGCTGCCTGTGCTTGCTGCCTAAGCTTGCTGCCTGTGCTTGCTGTGCTGCCTGTGCTTGCTGCCTGTGCTTGCTGCCTGTGCTGCCTGTGCTTGCTCTGCTGCATGTGCTTGCTGCCTGTGCTGCCTGAACTGCCTGAACTGCCTGTGCTTGCTGCCTGTGCTTGCTGTGCTGCCTGTGCTTGCTGTGCTGCCTGTGCTTGCTGCCTGTGCGTGCTGTGCTGCCAGTGCTTGCTGCCTGTGCTTGCTGTGCTGCCTGTGCTGTGCTGC
The DNA here is from genome assembly GCA_963942575.1 of Priocnemis perturbator. Lineage (NCBI taxonomy): Eukaryota > Metazoa > Arthropoda > Insecta > Hymenoptera > Pompilidae > Priocnemis > Priocnemis perturbator. Next base: position 253,843 of record CAWWDK010000134.1, on the reverse strand, counting down.
CTGTGCTGTGCTGCCTGTGCTTGCTGCCTGTGCTTGCTGTGCTGCCTGTGCTTGGTGTGCTGCCTGTGCTTGCTGCCTGTGCTTGCTGTGCTGCATGTGCTTGCTGCCTGTGCTTGCTGTACTTGCTGTGCTGCCTGTGCTTGCTGTGCTGCCTGTGCTTGCTGTGCTGCCTGTGTTTGCTGTGCTGCCTGTGCTTGCTACCTGTGCTTGCTGTGCTGCCTGTGCTTGCTGCCTGTGCTGCTTGTGCTTGCTGTGCTGCCTGTGCTGCCTGTGCTTGCTGCCTGTGCTTGCTATGCTGCCTGTGCTTGCTGCCTGTGCTTGCTGTGCTGCCTGTGCTTGCTGTGCTGCCAGTGCTTGCTGTGCTGCCTGTGTTTGCTGCCTGTGTTTGCTGTGCTGCCTGTGCTTGATGCCTGTGCTTGCAGTGCTTGCTGTGCTGCCTGTGCTTGCTGCCTGTGCTTGCTGTGCTGCCTGTGCTTGCTGCCTGTGCTGCCTGAGCTGCCTGTGCTTGCTGCCTGTGCATGCTGTGCTGCCTGTGCTTGCTGCCTGTGCATGCTGTGCTGCCTGTGCTTGCTGCCTGTGCTTGCTGTGCTGCCTGTGCTTGCTGTGCTGCCTGTTAGCGATGCATTTGATTTCGCCCATAACACGCGGTAATTCGACAGTGGCACACGACAGTGCGTTGCTGTGTCACCTGTTTTTGGAGGCGCCGAGAGTCGCGGATCATATGTTTACCTCGGCGGCCGGTGCATTGACCTGCGTCTCAGTAAGAGTAAGCATTGTAAACAAATCCGAGAGTGAATCTCGCCGAAGATCGGAGCAGGCTTTGCCTGTTGGAAAGAGGACGGAGCTTGACCCCTCTGCACTTCCCCCAGAATCGCTAAAACGAACACATCTCGTCGAGCTATTTTGCGGGTTTCTAACATGCCGGTGCTTGCTGCCTGTGCTTGCTGTGCTGCCTGTGCTTGCTGCCTGTGCTGCCTGTGCTTGCTGCCTGTGCTTGCTGTGCTGCCAGCGCTTGCTGTGCTGCCTGTGCTTGCTGCCTAAGCTTGCTGCCTGTGCTTGCTGTGCTGCCTGTGCTTGCTGCCTGTGCTTGCTGCCTGTGCTGCCTGTGCTTGCTCTGCTGCCTGTGCTTGCTGCCTGTGCTGCCTGAACTGCCTGAACTGCCTGTGCTTGCTGCCTGTGCTTGCTGTGCTGCCTGTGCTTGCTGCCTGTGCGTGCTGTGCTGCCAGTGCTTGCTGCCTGTGCTTGCTGTGCTGCCTGTGCTGTGCTGCCTGTGCTGTGCTGCCTGTGCTTGCTGCCTGTGCTTGCTGTGCTGCCTGTGCTTGGTGTGCTGCCTGTGCTTGCTGCCTGTGCTTGCTGTGCTGCATGTGCTTGCTGCCTGTGCTTGCTGTACTTGCTGTGCTGCCTGTGCTTGCTGTGCTGCCTGTGCTTGCTGCCTGTGCTTGCTGTGCTGCCTGTGTTTGCTGTGCTGCCTGTGCTTGCTACCTGTGCTTGCTGTGCTGCCTGTGCTTGCTGCCTGTGCTGCTTGTGCTTGCTGTGCTGCCTGTGCTGCCTGTGCTTGCTGCCTGTGCTTGCTATGCTGCCTGTGCTTGCTGCCTGTGCTTGCTGTGCTGCCAGTGCTTGCTGTGCTGCCTGTGCTTGCTGCCTGTGCTTGCTGTGCTGTCTGTGCTTGCTGCCTGTGCTTGTTGTGCTGCCTGTGCTTGTTGTGCCGCCTGTGCTTGCTGCCTGTGCTTGCTGTGCTGCCTGTGCTTGCTGCCTGTGCTTGCTGTGCTGCCTATGCTTGCTGCCTGTGCTTGCTGTGCTGCCTGTGCTTGCTGTGCTGCCTGTTCGCGATGCATTTGATTTCGCCCATAACACGCGGTAATTCGACAGTGGCACACGACAGTGCGTTGCTGTGTCAGCTGTTTTTGGAGGCGCCGAGAGTCGCGGATCATATGTTTATCTCGGCGGCCGGTGCATTGACCTGCGTCTCAGTAAGAGTAAGCATTGTAAACAAATGCGAGAGTGAATCTCGCCGAAGATCGGAGCAGGCTTTGCCTGTTGGAAAGAGGACGGAGCTTGACCCCTCTGCACTTCCCCCAGAATCGCTAAAACGAACACATCTCGTCGAGCTATTTTGCGGGTTTCTAACATGCCTGTGCTTGCTGCCTGTGCTTGCTGCGCTGCCTGTGCTTGCTGTCTGTGCTTGCTGTGCTGCCTGTGCTTGGTGTGCTGCCTGTGCTTGCTGCCTGTGCTTGCTGTGCTTGCTGTGCTGCCTGTGCTTGCTGCCTGTGCTTGCTGTGCTGCCTGTGCTTGCTGCCTGTGCTTGCTGTGCTGCCTGTGCTTGCTGCCTGTGCTTGCTGTGCTGCCTATGCTTGCTGCCTGTGCTTGCTGTGCTGCCTGTGCTTGCTGTGCTGCCTGTTAGCGATGCATTTGATTTCGCCCATAACACGCGGTAATTCGACAGTGGCACACGACAGTGCGTTGCTGTGTCAGCTGTTTTTGGAGGCGCCGAGAGTCGCGGATCATATGTTTATCTCGGCGGCCGGTGCATTGACCTGCGTATCAGTAAGAGTAAGCATTGTAAACAAATGCGAGAGTGAATCTCGCCGAAGATCGGAGCAGGCTTTGCTTGTTGGAAAGAGGACGGAGCTTGACCGCTCTGCACTTCCCCCAGAATCGCTAAAACGAACACATCTCGTCGAGCTATTTTGCGGGTTTCTAACATGCCTGTGCTTGCTGCCTGTGCTGCCTGTGCTGCCTGTGCTTGCTGCCTGTGCTTGCTGCCTGTGCTTGCTGTGCTGCCTGTGCTGCCTGTGCTTGCTGCCTGTGCTTGCGATGCTGCCTGTGCTTGCTGCCTGTGCTTGCTGTGCTGCCTGTGCTTGCTGCCTGTGCTTGCTGTGCTGCCTGTGCTTGGTGTGCTGCCTGTGCTTGCTGTGCTGCATGTGCTTGCTGCCTGTGCTTGCTGTACTTGCTGTGATGCCTGTGCTTGCTGTGCTGCCTGTGCTTGCTGCCTGTGCTTGCTGTGCTGCCTGTGCTTGCTGCCTGTGCTTGCTGTGCTGCCTGTGCTTGGTGTTCTGCCTGTGCTTGCTGCCTGTGCTTGCTGTGCTGCATGTGCTTGCTGCCTGTGCTTGCTGTACTTGCTGTGATGCCTGTGCTTGCTGTGCTGCCTGTGCTTGCTGCCTGTGCTTGCTGTGCTGCCTGTGTTTGCTGTGCTGCCTGTGCTTGCTGCCTGTGCTTGCTGTGCTGCCTGTGCTTGCTGCTTGTGCTTGCTGTGCTGCCTGTGCTTTCTGCCTGTGCTTGCTGTGCTGCCTGTGCTTGCTGTGCTGTCTGCGCTTGCTGCCTGTGCTTGTTGTGCTGCCTGTGCTTGTTGTGCTGCCTGTGCTTGCTGTGTTGCCTGTGCTTGCTGTGCTGCCTGTGCTGCCTGTGCTTGCTGCCTGTGCTTGCTGCCTGTGCTTGCTGTGCCGCCTGTGCTTGCTGTGCTGCCTGTGCTTGCTGTGTTGCCTGTGCTTTCTGTGCTGCCTCAGCTTGCTATGCTGCCTCTGCTTGCTGCCTGTGCTTGCTGTGCTGCCTGTGCTTGCTGTGCTGCCTGTGCTTGCTGTCTGTGCTTTCTGTGCTTGCTGTGCTGCCTGTGCCTGATTTGCTGCCTGCGCTTGCTGCCTGTGCTTGCTGTGCTGCCTGTGCTTGCTGTGCTGCCTGTGCTGTGCTGCCTGTGCTGGCTGTGCTGCCTGTGCTTGCTGTGCTGCCAGTTAGCGATGCATTTGATTCCGCCCATAACACGCGGTAATTCGACAGTGGCACACGACAGTGCGTTGCTGTGTCACCTATTTTTGGAGGCGCCGAGAGTCGCGGATCATATGTTTACCTCGGCGGCCGGTGCATTGACCTGCGTCTCAGTAAGATTAAGCATTGTAAACAAATGCGAGAGTGAATCTCGCCGAAGATCGGAGCAGGCTTTGCCTGTTGGAAAGAGGACGGAGCTTGACCCCTCTGCACTTCCCCCAGAATCGCTAAAACGAACACATCTCGTCGAGCTATTTTGCAGGTTTCTAACATGCCTGTGCTTGCTGCCTGTGCTTGCTGTGCTGCCTGTGCTTGCTGCCTGTGCTTGCTGTGCTGCCTGTGCTTGCTGCCTGTGCTTGCTGTGCTGCCTGTGCTTCCTGTGCTTGCTGTGCTGCCTGTGCTTGCTGCCTGTGCTTGCTGTGCTGCCTGTGCGTGCTGTGCTGCCTGTTAGCGATGCATTTGATTTCACCCATAACACGCGGTAATTCGACAGTGGCACACGACAGTGCGTTGCTGTGTCACCTGTTTTTGGAGGCGCCGAGAGTCGCGGATCATATGTTTACCTCGGCGGCCGGTGCATTGACCTGCGTCTCAGTAAGAGTAAGCATTGTAAACAAATGCGAGAGTGAATCTCGCCGAAGATCGGAGCAGGCTTTGCCTGTTGGAAAGAGGACGGAGCTTGACCCCTCTGCACATCCCCCAGAATCGCTAAAACGAACACATCTCGTAGAGCTATTTTGCGGGTTTCTAACATGCCTGTGCTTGCTGCCTGTGCTTGCTGTGCTGCCTGTGCTTACTGTGTTGCCTGTGCTTGCTGTGCTGCCTGTGCTTGCTGCCTGTGCTTGCTGTGCTGCCTGTGCTTGCTGCCTGTGCTTGCTGTACTTGCTGTGCTGCCTGTGCTTGCTTTGCTGCCTGTGCTTGCTGTACTTGCTGTGCTGCCTGTGCTTGCTGGCTGTGCTGCCTGTGCTTGCTGCCTGTGCTTGCTGTGCTGCCTGTGCTTGCTGCGTTGCCTGTGCTTGCTGCCTGTACTTGGTGTGCTGCCTGTGCTTGCTGCCTGTGCTTGCTGTTCTGCCTTTGCTTGCTGTGCTGCCTGTGCTTGCTGCCTGTGCTTGCTATGCTGCCTGTGCTTGCTGCCTGTGCTTGCTGTGCTGCCAGTGCTTGCTGTGCTGCCTGTGCTTGCTGCCTGTGCTTGCTGTGCTGTCTGTGCTTGCTGCCTGTGCTTGTTGTGCTGCCTGTGCTTGTTGTGCCGCCTGTGCTTGCTGCCTGTGCTTGCTGTGCTGCCTGTGCTTGCTGCCTGTGCTTGCTGTGCTGCCTATGCTTGCTGCCTGTGCTTGCTGTGCTGCCTGTGCTTGCTGTGCTGCCTGTTCGCGATGCATTTGATTTCGCCCATAACACGCGGTAATTCGACAGTGGCACACGACAGTGCGTTGCTGTGTCAGCTGTTTTTGGAGGCGCCGAGAGTCGCGGATCATATGTTTATCTCGGCGGCCGGTGCATTGACCTGCGTCTCAGTAAGAGTAAGCATTGTAAACAAATGCGAGAGTGAATCTCGCCGAAGATCGGAGCAGGCTTTGCCTGTTGGAAAGAGGACGGAGCTTGACCCCTCTGCACTTCCCCCAGAATCGCTAAAACGAACACATCTCGTCGAGCTATTTTGCGGGTTTCTAACATGCCTGTGCTTGCTGCCTGTGCTTGCTGCGCTGCCTGTGCTTGCTGTCTGTGCTTGCTGTGCTGCCTGTGCTTGGTGTGCTGCCTGTGCTTGCTGCCTGTGCTTGCTGTGCTTGCTGTGCTGCCTGTGCTTGCTGCCTGTGCTTGCTGTGCTGCCTGTGCTTGCTGCCTGTGCTTGCTGTGCTGCCTGTGCTTGCTGCCTGTGCTTGCTGTGCTGCCTATGCTTGCTGCCTGTGCTTGCTGTGCTGCCTGTGCTTGCTGTGCTGCCTGTTAGCGATGCATTTGATTTCGCCCATAACACGCGGTAATTCGACAGTGGCACACGACAGTGCGTTGCTGTGTCAGCTGTTTTTGGAGGCGCCGAGAGTCGCGGATCATATGTTTATCTCGGCGGCCGGTGCATTGACCTGCGTATCAGTAAGAGTAAGCATTGTAAACAAATGCGAGAGTGAATCTCGCCGAAGATCGGAGCAGGCTTTGCTTGTTGGAAAGAGGACGGAGCTTGACCGCTCTGCACTTCCCCCAGAATCGCTAAAACGAACACATCTCGTCGAGCTATTTTGCGGGTTTCTAACATGCCTGTGCTTGCTGCCTGTGCTGCCTGTGCTGCCTGTGCTTGCTGCCTGTGCTTGCTGTGCTGCCTGTGCTGCCTGTGCTTGCTGCCTGTGCTTGCGATGCTGCCTGTGCTTGCTGCCTGTGCTTGCTGTGCTGCCTGTGCTTGCTGCCTGTGCTTGCTGTGCTGCCTGTGCTTGGTGTGCTGCCTGTGCTTGCTGTGCTGCATGTGCTTGCTGCCTGTGCTTGCTGTACTTGCTGTGATGCCTGTGCTTGCTGTGCTGCCTGTGCTTGCTGCCTGTGCTTGCTGTGCTGCCTGTGCTTGCTGCCTGTGCTTGCTGTGCTGCCTGTGCTTGGTGTTCTGCCTGTGCTTGCTGCCTGTGCTTGCTGTGCTGCATGTGCTTGCTGCCTGTGCTTGCTGTACTTGCTGTGATGCCTGTGCTTGCTGTGCTGCCTGTGCTTGCTGCCTGTGCTTGCTGTGCTGCCTGTGTTTGCTGTGCTGCCTGTGCTTGCTGCCTGTGCTTGCTGTGCTGCCTGTGCTTGCTGCTTGTGCTTGCTGTGCTGCCTGTGCTTTCTGCCTGTGCTTGCTGTGCTGCCTGTGCTTGCTGTGCTGTCTGCGCTTGCTGCCTGTGCTTGTTGTGCTGCCTGTGCTTGTTGTGCCGCCTGTGCTTGCTGTGTTGCCTGTGCTTGCTGTGCTGCCTGTGCTGCCTGTGCTTGCTGCCTGTGCTTGCTGTGCCGCCTGTGCTTGCTGTGCTGCCTGTGCTGCCTGTGCTTGCTGCCTGTGCTTGCTGCCTGTGCTTGCTGTGCCGCCTCTGCTTGCTGCCTGTGCTTGCTGTGCTGCCTGTGCTTGCTGTCTGTGCTTTCTGTGCTTGCTGTGCTGCCTGTGCCTGATTTGCTGCCTGCGCTTGCTGCCTGTGCTTGCTGTGCTGCCTGTGCTTGCTGTGCTGCCTGTGCTGTGCTGCCTGTGCTGGCTGTGCTGCCTGTGCTTGCTGTGCTGCCAGTTAGCGATGCATTTGATTTCGCCCATAACACGCGGTAATTCGACAGTGGCACACGTCAGTGCGTTGCTGTGTCACCTATTTTTGGAGGCGCCGAGAGTCGCGGATCATAGTTTACCTCGGCGGCCGGTGCATTGACCTGCGTCTCAGTAAGAGTAAGCATTGTAAACAAATGCGAGAGTGAATCTCGCCGAAGATCGGAGCAGGCTTTGCCTTTTGGAAAGAGGACGGAGCTTGACCCCTCTGCACTTCCCCCAGAATCGCTAAAACGAACACATCTCGTCGAGCTATTTTGCGGGTTTCTAACATGTCTGTGCTTGCTGCCTGTGCTTGCTGTGCTGCCTGTGCTTGCTGCCTGTGCTTGCTGTGCTGCCTATGCTTGCTGCCTGTGCTTGCTGTACTTGCTGTGCTGCCTGTGCTTGTTGCCTGTGCTTGCTGTGCTGCCTGTTCTTGCTGCCTGTGCTTGCTGTGCTGCCTGTGCTTGCTGCCTGTGCTTGCTGTGCTGCCTGTGCTTGCTGCCTGTGCTTGTTGTGCTGCCTGTGCTTTCTGCCTGTGCTTGCTGTGCTGCCTGTGCTTGCTGTGCTGCTTGTGCTGTGCTGCCTGTGCTGTGCTGCCAGTGCTTGCTGTGCTGCCTGTGCTGGCTGTGCTGTCTGTGCTTGCTGCCTGTGCTTGCTGCCTGTGCTGCCTGTGCTTGCTGTGCTACCTGTGCTTGCTGTGCTACCTGTGCTTGCTGTGCTTGCTGCGCTGCCTGTGCTTGCTGCCTGTGCTTGCTGTGCTGCCTGTGCTTGCTGCCTGTGCTTGCTGTGCTGCCTGTGCTTGCTGCCTGTGCTTGCTGTGCTGCCTGTGCTTGCTGCCTGTGCTTGCTGTGCTGCCTGTGCTTGCTGTGCCGCCTGTGCTTGCTGTGCTGCCTGTGCTTGCTGTGTTGCCTGTGCTTTCTGTGCTGCCTCAGCTTGCTATGCTGCCTCTGCTTGCTGCCTGTGCTTGCTGTGCTGCCTGTGCTTGCTGCCTGTGCTTTCTGTGCTTGCTGTGCTGCCTGTGCCTGATTTGCTGCCTGCCCTTGCTGCCTGTGCTTGCTGTGCTGCCTGTGCTTGCTGCCTGTGCTTGCTGTGCTGCCTGTGCTTGCAGTGCTGCCTGTGCTGTGCTGCCTGTGCTGGCTGTGCTGCCTGTGCTTGCTGTGCTGCCTGTGCTTGCTGTGCTGCCAGTTAGCGATGCATTTGATTTCGCCCATAACACGCGGTAATTCGACAGTGGCACGCGACAGTGCGTTGCTGTGTCACCTATTTTTGGAGGCGCCGAGAGTCGCGGATCATATGTTTACCTCGGCGGCCGGTGCATTGACCTGCGTCTCAGTAAGAGTAAGCATTGTAAACAAATGCGAGAGTTAATCTCGCCGAAGATCGGAGCAGGCTCTGCCTTTTGGAAAGAGGACGGAGCTTGACCCCTCTGCACTTCCCCCAGAATCGCTAAAACGAACACATCTCGTCGAGCTATTTTGCGGGTTTCTAACATGCCTGTGCTTGCTGCCTGTGCTTGTTGTGCTGCCTGTGCTTGCTGTGCTGCCTGTGCTTGCTGCCTGTGCTTGCTGTGCTGCCTGTGCTTGCTGCCTGTGCTTGCTGTGCTGCCTGTGCTTGCTGCCTGTGCTTGCTGCCTGTGCTTGCTGTGCTGCCTGTGCTTGCTATGCTGCCTGTGCAAGCTGCCTGTGCTTGCTGCCTGTGCTTGCTGTGCTGCCTGTGCTTGCTGCCTGTGCTTTCTGTGCTTGCTGTGCTGCCTGTGCCTGATTTGCTGCCTGCGCTTGCTGCCTGTGCTGCCTGTGCTTGCTGCCTGTGCTTGCTGTGCTGCCTGTGCTGTGCTGCCTGTGCTGGCTGTGCTGCCTGTGCTTGCTGTGCTGCCAGTTAGAGATGCATTTGATTTCGCCCATAACACGCGGTAATTCGACAGTGGCACACGTCAGTGCGTTGCTGTGTCACCTATTTTTGGAGGCGCCGAGAGTCGCGGAACATAGTTTACCTCGGCGGCCGGTGCATTGACCTGCGCCTCAGTAAGAGTAAGCATTGTAAACAAATGCGAGAGTGAATCTCGCCGAAGATCGGAGCAGGCTTTGCCTTTTGGAAAGAGGACGGAGCTTGACCCCTCTGCACTTCCCCCAGAATCGCTAAAACGAACACATCTCGTCGAGCTATTTTGCGGGTTTCTAACATGTCTGTGCTTGCTGCCTGTGCTTGCTGTGCTGCCCGTGCTTGCTGCCTGTGCTTGCTGTGCTGCCTGTGCTTGCTGCCTGTGCTTGCTGTGCTGCCTGTGCTTGCTGCCTGTGCTTGCTGTACTTGCTGTGCTGCCTGTGCTTGCTGCCTGTGCTTGCTGTGCTGCCTGTTCTTGCTGCCTGTGCTTGCTGTGCTGCCTGTGCTTGCTGCCTGTGCTTGCTGCCTGTGCTTTCTGCCTGTGCTTGCTGTGCTGCCTGTGCTTGCTGTGCTGCCTGTGCTTGCTGCCTCTGCTTGCTGTGCTGCCTGTGCTTGCTGTGCTGTCTGTGCTTGCTGCCTGTGCTTGCTGTGCTGCCCGTGCTTGCTGCGCTGTCTGTGCTTGCTGCCTGTGCTTGCTGTGCTGCCTGTGCTTGCTGCCTGTGCTTGCTGTGCTTGCTATGCTGCCTGTGCAAGCTGCCTGTGCTTGCTGTGCTGCCTGTGCTTGCTGTGCTCCCTGTGCTGCCTGTGCTTGCTGTGCTCCCTGTGCTTGCTGCCTGTGCTTGCTGCCTGTGCTTGCTGTGCTGCCTGTGCTTGCTGTGCTCCCTGTGCTTGCTGCCTGTGCTTGCTGCCTGTGCTTGCTGTGCTGCCTGTGCTTGCTGCCTGTGCTTGCTGTGCTGCCTGTTCTTGCTGCCTGTGCTTGCTGCGCTGCCTGTGCTTGCTGCCTGTGCTTGCTGTGCTGCCTGTGCTTGCTGCCTGTGCTTGCTGCCTGTGCTTGCTGCCTGTGCTTGCTCTGCTGCCTGTGCTTGCTGCCTGTGCTTGCTGTTGTGCCTGTGCTTGCTGTGCTGCCTGTGCTTGCTGTGCTGCCTGTGCTTGCTGCCTGTGCTTGTTGTGCTGCCTGTGCTTTCTGCCTGTGCTTGCTGTGCTGCCTGTGCTTGCTGTGCTGCCTGTGCTTGCTGCCTGTGCTTGCTGTGCTGCCTGTGCTTGCTGCCTGTGCTTGCTGTGCTGCCTGTGCTTGCTGCCTGTGCTTGCTGTGCTGCCTGTGCTTGCTGCCTGTGCTTGCTGTGCTGCCTGTGCTTGCTGCCTGTGCTTGCTGCCTGTGCTTGCTGTGCTGCCTGTGCTTGCTGTGCTTGCTATGCTGCCTGTGCAAGCTGCCTGTGCTTGCTGTGCTGCCTGTGCTTGCTGTGCTGCCTGTGCTTGCTGTGCTTGCTATGCTGCCTGTGCAAGCTGCCTGTGCGTGCTGTGCTGCCTGTGCTTGCTTTGCTGCCTGTGCTTGCTGCCTGTGCTTGCTGTGCTGCCTGTGCTTGCTGCCTGTGCTTACTGTGTTGCCTGTGCTTGCTGTGCTGCCTGTGCTTGGTGTGCTGCCTGTGCTTGCTGCCTGTGCTTGCTGTGCTTGCTGTGCTGCCTGTGCTTGATGTGCTGCCTGTGCTTGCTGCCTGTGCTTGCTGTGCTGCCTGTGCTTGCTGTGCTGCCTGTGCTTGCTGCCTGTGCTTGATGTGCTGCCTGTGCTTGCTGCCTGTGCTTGCTGTGCTGCCTGTGCTTGCTGCCTGTGCTTGCTGTGCTGCCTGTGCTTGCTGCCTGTGCTTGCTGTGCTGCCTGTGCTTGCTGTACTGCCTGTGCTTGCTGCCTGTGCTTGCTGCCTGTGCTGCCTGTGCTTGCTGCCTGTGCTTACTGTGTTGCCTGTGCTTGCTGTGCTGCCTGTGCTTGGTGTGCTGCCTGTGCTTGCTGCCTGTGCTTGCTGTGCTGCCTGTGCTTGATGTGCTGCCTGTGCTTGCTGCCTGTGCTTGCTGTGCTGCCTGTGCTTGCTGCCTGTGCTTGCGGTTCTGCCTGTGCTTGCTGCCTGTGCTTGCTGTGCTGCCTGTGCTTGCTGCCTGTGCTTGCTGTGCTTGCTATGCTGCCTGTGCAAGCTGCCTGTGTTTGCTGTGCTGCCTGTGCTTGCTGCCTGTGCTTGCTGTGCTGCCTGTGCATGCTGTGCTGCCTGTGCTTGCTGCCTGTGCTTGCTGTGCTGCCTGTGCTTGATGCCTGTGCTTACTGTGTTGCCTGTGCTTGCTGTGCTGCCTGTGCTTGCTGTGCTGCCTGGGCTTGCTGCCTGTGCTTGCTGTACTTGTTGTGCTGCCTGTGCTTGCTGCCTGTGCTTGCTGCCTGTGCTTGCTGTGCTTGCTATGCTGCCTGTGCAAGCTGCCTGTGCTTGCTGTGCTGCCTGTGCTCGCTGTGCTGCCTGTGCTTACTGCCTGTGCTTGCTGTGCTGCCTGTGCTTGCTGCCTGTGCTTACTGTGTTGCCTGTGCTTGCTGTGCTGCCTGTGCTTGGTGTGCTGCCTGTGCTTGCTGCCTGTGCTTGCTGTGCTGCCTGTGCTTGATGTGCTGCCTGTGCTTGCTGCCTGTGCTTGCTGTGCTGCCTGTGCTTGCTGTGCAGCCTGTGCTTGCTGCCTGTGCTTGCTGTGCTGCCTGTGCTTGCTGCCTGTGCTTGCTGTGCTGCCTGTGCTTGCTGCCTGTGCTTGCTGCCTGTGCTTGCTGTGCTGCCTGTCCTTGCTGCCTGTGCTTGCTATGCTGCCTGTGCTTGCTGTGCTGCCTGTGCTTGCTGCCTGTGCTTGCTGCCTGTGCTTTCTGTGCTGCCTGTCCTTGCTGCCTGTGCTTGCTGTGCTGCCTGTGCTTGCTGCCTGTGCTTGCTCTGCTGCCTGTGCTTGCTGCCTGTGCTTGCTGTTGTGCCTGTGCTTGCTGTGCTGCCTGTGCTTGCTGTGCTGCCTGTGCTTGCTGCCTGTGCTTGTTGTGCTGCCTGTGCTTTCTGCCTGTGCTTGCTGTGCTGCCTGTGCTTGCTGTGCTGCCTGTGCTTGCTGCCTGTGCTTGCTGTGCTGCCTGTGCTTGCTGCCTGTGCTTGCTGTGCTGCCTGTGCTTGCTGCCTGTGCTTGCTGTGCTGCCTGTGCTTGCTGCCTGTGCTTGCTGTGCTGCCTGTGCTTGCTGCCTGTGCTTGCTGCCTGTGCTTGCTGTGCTGCCTGTGCTTGCTGTGCTTGCTATGCTGCCTGTGCAAGCTGCCTGTGCTTGCTGTGCTGCCTGTGCTTGCTGTGCTGCCTGTGCTTGCTGTGCTTGCTATGCTGCCTGTGCAAGCTGCCTGTGCGTGCTGTGCTGCCTGTGCTTGCTTTGCTGCCTGTGCTTGCTGCCTGTGCTTGCTGACTGTGCTTGCTGTGCTGCCTGTCCTTGCTGCCTGTGCTTGGTGTGCTGCCTGTGCTTGCTGCCTGTGCTTGCTGCCTGTGCTTGCTGCCTGTGCTTGCTGTGCTTGCTATGCTGCCTGTGCAAGCTGCCTGTGCTTGCTGTGCTGCCTGTGCTTGCTGTGCTGCCTGTGCTTGGTGTGCTGCCTGTGCTTGCTGTGCTGCCTGTGCTTGCTGCCTGTGCTTGCTGTGCTGCCTGTGCTTGCTGCCTGTGCTTGCTATGCTGCCTGTGCTTGCTGTGCTGCCTGTGCTTGCTGCCTGTGCTTGCTGCCTGTGCTTTCTGTGCTGCCTGTCCTTGCTGCCTGTGCTTGCTGTGCTGCCTGTGCTTGCTGCCTGTGCTTGCTGTGCTGCCTGTGCTTGGTGTGCTGCCTGTGCTTGCTGCCTGTGCTTGCTGTGCTGCCTGTGCTTGCTGCCTGTGCTGCTTGTGCTTGCTGTGCTGCCTGTGCTTGCTGCCTGTGCTTGCTGACTGTGCTTGCTGTGCTGCCTGTCCTTGCTGCCTGTGCTTGGTGTGCTGCCTGTGCTTGCTGCCTGTGCTTGCTGCCTGTGCTTGCTGCCTGTGCTTGCTGTGCTTGCTATGCTGCCTGTGCTTGCTGCCTGTGCTTGCTGTGCTGCCTGTGCTTGATGTGCTGCCTGTGCTTGCTGCCTGTGCTTGCTGCCTGTGCTTGCTGTGCTGCCTGTGCTTGCTGTGCTTGCTATGCTGCCTGTGCAAGCTGCCTGTGCTTGCTGTGCTGCCTGTGCTTGCTGTGCTGCCTGTGCTTGCTGTGCTTGCTATGCTGCCTGTGCAAGCTGCCTGTGCGTGCTGTGCTGCCTGTGCTTGCTTTGCTGCCTGTGCTTGCTGCCTGTGCTTGCTGACTGTGCTTGCTGTGCTGCCTGTCCTTGCTGCCTGTGCTTGGTGTGCTGCCTGTGCTTGCTGCCTGTGCTTGCTGCCTGTGCTTGCTGCCTGTGCTTGCTGTGCTTGCTATGCTGCCTGTGCTTGCTGCCTGTGCTTGCTGTGCTGCCTGTGCTTGATGTGCTGCCTGTGCTTGCTGCCTGTGCTCGCTGTGCTGCCTGTGCTTGGTGCCTGTGCTTGCTGTGCTGCCTGTGCTTGCTGCCTGTGCTTGCTGCCTGTGCTTACTGTGCTTGCTATGCTGCCTGTGCAAGCTGCCTGTGCTTGCTGTGCTGCCTGTGCTTGCTGCCTGTGCTTGCTGTGCTGCCTGTGCTTGCTGCCTGTGCTTACTGTGTTGCCTGTGCTTGCTGTGCTGCCTGTGCTTGGTGTGCTGCCTGTGCTTGCTGCCTGTGCTTGCTGCCTGTGCTTGCTGTGCTGCCTGTGCTTGCTGTGCTGCCTGTCCTTGCTGCCTGTGCTTGCTGTGCTGCCTGTGCTTGCTGTGCTGCCTGTGCTTGGTGTGCTGCCTGTGCTTGCTGTGCTGCCTGTGCTTGCTGCCTGTGCTTGCTGTGCTGCCTGTGCTTGCTGCCTGTGCTGCTTGTGCTTGCTGTGCTGCCTGTGCTTGCTGCCTATGCTTGCTGTGCTGCCTGTGCTTACTGCCTGTGCTTGCTGTGCTGCCTGTGCTTGCTGCCTGTGCTTGCTGTGCTGCCTGTGCTTGCTGCCTGTGCTTGCTGTGCTGCCTGTGATTGCTGCCTGTGCTGCCTGAGATGCCTGTGCTTGCTGCCTGTGCTGCCTGTGCTTGCTGCCTGTGCTTGCTGTGCTGCCTGTGCTTGCTGTGCTGCCTGTGCTTGCTGCCTGTGCTTTCTGTGCTGCCTGTGCTTGCTGTGCTGCCTGTGCTTGCTGCCTGTGCTACCTGAGCTGCCTGTGCTTGCTGCCTGTGCTTGCTGTGCTGCCTGTGCTTGCTGCCTGTGCTTGCTGTGCTGCCTGTGCTGCCTGTGCTTGCTGCCTGTGCTTGCTGTGCTGCCTGTGTTTGCTGCCTGTGCTTGCTGTGCTGCCTGTGCTTGCTGCCTGTGCTGCCTGTGCTTGCTGTGCTGCCTGTGCTTGCTGCCTGTGCTGCCTGAGCTGCCTGTGCTTGCTGCATGTGCTTGCTGTGCTGCCTGTGCTGTGCTGCCTGTGCTTGCTGTGCTGCCAGTGCTTGCTGTGCTGCCTGTGTTTGCTGCCTGTGTTTGCTGTGCTGCCTGTGCTTGCTGCCTGTGCTTGCAGTGCTTGCTGTGCTGCCTGTGCTTGCTGCCTGTGCTTGCTGTGCTGCCTGTGCTTGCTGCCTGTGCTGCCTGAGCTGCCTGTGCTTGCTGCCTGTGCATGCTGTGCTGCCTGTGCTTGCTGCCTGTGCTTGCTGTGCTGCCTGTGCTTGCTGCCTGTGCTTGCTGTGCTGCCTGTGCTTGCTGCCTGTGCTTGCTGTGCTGCCTGTGCTTGCTGTGCTGCCTGTTAGCGATGCATTTGATTTCGCCCATAACACGCGGTAATTCGACAGTGTCACACGACAGTGCGTTGCTGTGTCACCTGTTTTTGGAGGCGCCGAGAGTCGCGGATCATATGTTTACCTCGGCGGCCGGTGCATTGACCTGCGTCTCAGTAAGAGTAAGCATTGTAAACAAATCCGAGAGTGAATCTCGCCGAAGATCGGAGCAGGCTTTGCCTGTTGGAAAGAGGACGGAGCTTGACCCCTCTGCACTTCCCCCAGAATCGCTAAAACGAACACATCTCGTCGAGCTATTTTGCGGGCTTCTAACATGCCGGTGCTTGCTGCCTGTGCTTGCTGTGCTGCCTGTGCTTGCTGTGCTGCCAGTGCTTGCTGTGCTGCCTGTGTTTGCTGCCTGTGTTTGCTGTGCTGCCTGTGCTTGCTGCCTGTGCTTGCAGTGCTTGCTGTGCTGCCTGTGCTTGCTGCCTGTGCTTGCTGTGCTGCCTGTGCTTGCTGCCTGTGCTGCCTGAGCTGCCTGTGCTTGCTGCCTGTGCATGCTGTGCTGCCTGTGCTTGCTGCCTGTGCTTGCTGTGCTGCCTGTGCTTGCTGCCTGTGCTTGCTGTGCTGCCTGTGCTTGCTGTGCTGCCTGTGCTTGCTGTGCTGCCTGTTAGCGATGCATTTGATTTCGCCCATAACACGCGGTAATTCGACAGTGGCACACGACAGTGCGTTGCTGTGTCACCTGTTTTTGGAGGCGCCGAGAGTCGCGGATCATATGTTTACCTCGGCGGCCGGTGCATTGACCTGCGTCTCAGTAAGAGTAAGCATTGTAAACAAATCCGAGAGTGAATCTCGCCGAAGATCGGAGCAGGCTTTGCCTGTTGGAAAGAGGACGGAGCTTGACCCCTCTGCACTTCCCCCAGAATCGCTAAAACGAACACATCTCGTCGAGCTATTTTGCGGGCTTCTAACATGCCGGTGCTTGCTGCCTGTGCTTGCTGTGCTGCCTGTGCTTGCTGCCTGTGCTTGCTGTGCTGCCTGTTAGCGATGCATTTGATTTCGCCCATAACACGCGGTAATTCGACAGTGGCACACGACAGTGCGTTGCTGTGTCACCTGTTTTTGGAGGCGCCGAGAGTCGCGGATCATATGTTTACCTCGGCGGCCGGTGCATTGACCTGCGTCTCAGTAAGAGTAAGCATTGTAAACAAATCCGAGAGTGAATCTCGCCGAAGATCGGAGCAGGCTTTGCCTGTTGGAAAGAGGACGGAGCTTGACACTTCTGCACTTCCCCCAGAATCGCTAAAACGAACACATCTCGTCGAGCTATTTTGCGGGTTTCTAACATGCCGGTGCTTGCTGCCTGTGCTTGCTGTGCTGCCTGTGCTTGCTGCCTGTGCTGCCTGTGCTTGCTGCCTGTGCTTGCTGCCTGTGCTGCCTGTGCTTGCTGCCTGTGCTTGCTGCCTGTGCTTGCTGTGCTGCCAGCGCTTGCTGTGCTGCCTGTGCTTGCTGCCTAAGCTTGCTGCCTGTGCTTGCTGTGCTGCCTGTGCTTGCTGTGCTGCCTGTGCTTGCTGCCTGTGCTGCCTGTGCTTGCTCTGCTGCCTGTGCTTGCTGCCTGTGCTGCCTGAACTGCCTGAACTGCCTGTGCTTGCTGCCTGTGCTTGCTGTGCTGCCTGTGCTTGCTGCCTGTGCGTGCTGTGCTGCCAGTGCTTGCTGCCTGTGCTTGCTGTGCTGCCTGTGCTGTGCTGCCTGTGCTGTGCTGCCTGTGCTTGCCGCCTGTGCTTGCTGTGCTCCCTGTGCTTGGTGTGCTGCCTGTGCTTGCTGCCTGTGCTTGCTGTGCTGCATGTGCTTGCTGCCTGTGCTTGCTGTACTTGCTGTGCTGCCTGTGCTGCCTGTGCTTGCTGCCTGTGCTTGCTGTGCTGCCTGTGTTTGCTGTGCTGCCTGTGCTTGCTGCCTGTGCTTGCTGTGCTGCCTGTGCTTGCTGCCTGTGCTGCTTGTACTTGCTGTGCTGCCTGTGCTGCCTGTGCTTGCTGCCTGTGCTTGCTATGCTGCCTATGCTTGCTGCCTGTGCTTGCTGTGCTGCCAGTGCTTGCTGTGCTGCCTGTGCTTGCTGCCTGTGCTTGCTGTGCTGTCTGTGCTTGCTGCCTGTGCTTGTTGTGCTGCCTGTGCTTGTTGTGCCGCCTGTGCTTGCTGCCTGTGCTTGCTGTGCTGCCTGTGCTTGCTGCCTGTGCTTGCTGTGCTGCCTATGCTTGCTGCCTGTGCTTGCTGTGCTGCCTGTGCTTGCTGTGCTGCCTGTTCGCGATGCATTTGATTTCGCCCATAACACGCGGTAATTCGACAGTGGCACACGACAGTGCGTTGCTGTGTCAGCTGTTTTTGGAGGCGCCGAGAGTCGCGGATCATATGTTTATCTCGGCGGCCGGTGCATTGACCTGCGTATCAGTAAGAGTAAGCATTGTAAACAAATGCGAGAGTGAATCTCGCCGAAGATCGGAGCAGGCTTTGCCTGTTGGAAAGAGGACGGAGCTTGACCGCTCTGCACTTCCCCCAGAATCGCTAAAACGAACACATCTCGTCGAGCTATTTTGCGGGTTTCTAACATGCCTGTGCTTGCTGCCTGTGCTGCCTGTGCTGCCTGTGCTTGCTGCCTGTGCTTGCTGTGCTGCCTGTGCTGCCTGTGCTTGCTGCCTGTGCTTGCTGTGCTGCCTGTGCTGCCTGTGCTTGCTGCCTGTGCTTGCTATGCTGCCTGTGCTTGCTGCCTGTGCTTGCTGCCTGTGCTGCCTGTGCTGCCTGTGCTTGCTGCCTGTGCTTGCTATGCTGCCTGTGCTTGCTGCCTGTGCTTGCTGTGCTGCCTGTGCTTGCTGCCTGTGCTTGCTGTGCTTGGTGTGCTGCCTGTGCTTGCTGTGCTGCCTGTGCTTGCTGCCTGTGCTTGCTGTGCTGCCTGTGCTTGCTGCCTGTGCTTGCTGTGCTGCCTGTGCTTGGTGTGCTGCCTGTGCTTGCTGTGCTGCATGTGCTTGCTGCCTGTGCTTGCTGTACTTGCTGTGATGCCTGTGCTTGCTGTGCTGCCTGTGCTTGCTGCCTGTGCTTGCTGTGCTGCCTGTGTTTGCTGTGCTGCCTGTGCTTGCTGCCTGTGCTTGCTGTGCTGCCTGTGCTTGCTGCTTGTGCTTGCTGTGCTGCCTGTGCTTTCTGCCTGTGCTTGCTGTGCTGCCTGTGCTTGCTGTGCTGTCTGTGCTTGCTGCCTGTGCTTGTTGTGCTGCCTGTGCTTGTTGTGCCGCCTGTGCTTGCTGTGTTGCCTGTGCTTGCTGTGCTGCCTGTGCTTTCTGTGCTGCCTGTGCTTGCTGCCTGTGCTTGCTGCCTGTGCTGCCTGTGCTTGCTGTGCTACCTGTGCTTGCTGTGCTTGCTGCGCTGCCTGTGCTTGCTGCCTGTGCTTGCTGTGCTGCCTGTGCTTGCTGCCTGTGCTTGCTGTGCCGCCTGTGCTTGCTGTGCTGCCTGTGCTTGCTGTGTTGCCTGTGCTTTCTGTGCTGCCTCAGCTTGCTATGCTGCCTCTGCTTGCTGCCTGTGCTTGCTGTGCTGCCTGTGCTTGCTGTGCTGCCTGTGCTTGCTGCCTGTGCTTTCTGTGCTTGCTGTGCTGCCTGTGCCTGATTTGCTGCCTGCGCTTGCTGCCTGTGCTTGCTGTGCTGCCTGTGCTTGCTGTGCTGCCTGTGCTGTGCTGCCTGTGCTGGCTGTGCTGCCTGTGCTTGCTGTGCTGCCAGTTAGCGATGCATTTGATTCCGCCCATAACACGCGGTAATTCGACAGTGGCACACGACAGTGCGTTGCTGTGTCACCTATTTTTGGAGGCGCCGAGAGTCGCGGATCATATGTTTACCTCGGCGGCCGGTGCATTGACCTGCGTCTCAGTAAGATTAAGCATTGTAAACAAATGCGAGAGTGAATCTCGCCGAAGATCGGAGCAGGCTTTGCCTGTTGGAAAGAGGACGGAGCTTGACCCCTCTGCACTTCCCCCAGAATCGCTAAAACGAACACATCTCGTCGAGCTATTTTGCAGGTTTCTAACATGCCTGTGCTTGCTGCCTGTGCTTGCTGTGCTGCCTGTGCTTGCTGCCTGTGCTTGCTGTGCTGCCTGTGCTTGCTGCCTGTGCTTGCTGTGCTGCCTGTGCTTGCTGCCTGTGCTTCCTGTGCTTGCTGTGCTGCCTGTGCTTGCTGCCTGTGCTTGCTGTGCTGCCTGTGCTTGCTGTGCTGCCTGTTAGCGATGCATTTGATTTCACCCATAACACGCGGTAATTCGACAGTGGCACACGACAGTGCGTTGCTGTGTCACCTGTTTTTGGAGGCGCCGAGAGTCGCGGATCATATGTTTACCTCGGCGGCCGGTGCATTGACCTGCGTCTCAGTAAGAGTAAGCATTGTAAACAAATGCGAGAGTGAATCTCGCCGAAGATCGGAGCAGGCTTTGCCTGTTGGAAAGAGGACGGAGCTTGACCCCTCTGCACATCCCCCAGAATCGCTAAAACGAACACATCTCGTAGAGCTATTTTGCGGGTTTCTAACATGCCTGTGCTTGCTGCCTGTGCTTGCTGTGCTGCCTGTGCTTACTGTGTTGCCTGTGCTGCATGTGCTTGCTGCCTGTGCTTGCTGTGCTGCCTGTGCTTGCTGCCTGTGCTTGCTGTACTTGCTGTGCTGCCTGTGCTTGCTTTGCTGCCTGTGCTTGCTGTACTTGCTGTGCTGCCTGTGCTTGCTGGCTGTGCTGCCTGTGCTTGCTGCCTGTGCTTGCTGTGCTGCCTGTGCTTGCTGCGTTGCCTGTGCTTGCTGCCTGTACTTGGTGTGCTGCCTGTGCTTGCTGCCTGTGCTTGCTGCCTGTGCTTGCTGTTCTGCCTGTGCTGCCTGTGCTTGCTGCCTGTGCTTGCTGTGCTGCCTGTGCTTGCTGTGCTGCCCGTGCTTGCTGCCTGTGCTTGCTGTGCTGCCTGTGCTTGCTATGCTGCCTGTGCAAGCTGCCTGTGCTTGCTGTGCTGCCTGTGCTTGCTGCGCTGCCTGTGCTTGCTACCTGTGCTTGCTGTGCTGCCTGTGCTTGCTGCCTGTGCTTGCTGCCTGTGCTTGCTGTGCTGCCAGTGCTTGCTGCCTGTGCTTGCTGTGCTGCCTGTGTCTGCTGTGCTGCCTGCGCTTGCTGCCTGTGCTTGCTGTGCTGCCTGTGCTTGCTGCCTATGCTTGCTGTGCTGCCTGTGCTTGCTGTGCTGCCTGTGCATGCTGCATGTGCTTGCTGCCTGTGCTTGCTGTGCTGCCTGTGCTGTGCTGCCTGTGCTGTGCTGCCTGTGCTTGCTGTGCTGCCTGTGCTTGCTGCCTGTGCTTGCTGTGCTTGCTGTGCTGCCTGTGCTGCCTGCGCTTGCGGCCTGTGCTGCCTGTGCTTGCTGTGCTGCCTGTGCTTGTTGTGCTGCCTGTGCTTGCTGCCTGTGCTTGCTGCCTGTGCTTGCTGTGCTGCCTATGCTTGCTGCCTGTGCTTGCTGTGCTGCCTGTGCTTGCTGTGCTGCCTGTTCGCGATGCATTTGATTTCGCCCATAACACGCGGTAATTCGACAGTGGCACACGACAGTGCGTTGCTGTGTCAGCTGTTTTTGGAGGCGCCGAGAGTCGCGGATCATATGTTTATCTCGGCGGCCGGTGCATTGACCTGCGTCTCAGTAAGAGTAAGCATTGTAAACAAATGCGAGAGTGAATCTCGCCGAAGATCGGAGCAGGCTTTGCCTGTTGGAAAGAGGACGGAGCTTGACCCCTCTGCACTTCCCCCAGAATCGCTAAAACGAACACATCTCGTCGAGCTATTTTGCGGGTTTCTAACATGCCTGTGCTTGCTGCCTGTGCTTGCTGCGCTGCCTGTGCTTGCTGTCTGTGCTTGCTGTGTTGCCTGTGCTTGGTGTGCTGCCTGTGCTTGCTGCCTGTGCTTGCTGTGCTTGCTGTGTTGCCTGTGCTTGCTGCCTGTGCTTGCTGCCTGTGCTTGCTGTGCTGCCTGTGCTTGGTGTGCTGCCTGTGCTTGCTGCCTGTGCTTGCTGTGCTTGCTGTGCTGCCTGAGCTTACTGTGTTGCCTGTGCTTGCTGCCTGTGCGTGCTGTGCTGCCAGTGCTTGCTGCCTGTGCTTGCTGTACTGCCTGTGTCTGCTGTGCTGCCTGCGCTTGCTGCCTGTGCTTGCTGTGCTGCCTGTGCTTGCTGCCTATGCTTGCTGTGCTGCCTGTGCTTGCTGTGTTGCCTGTGCTTGCTGCCTGTGCGTGCTGTGCTGCCAGTGCTTGCTGCCTGTGCTTGGTGTGCTGCCTGTGCTTGCTGCCTGTGCTTGCTGTGCTTGCTGTGCTGCCTGAGCTTACTGTGTTGCCTGTGCTTGCTGCCTGTGCGTGCTGTGCTGCCAGTGCTTGCTGCCTGTGCTTGCTGTACTGCCTGTGTCTGCTGTGCTGCCTGCGCTTGCTGCCTGTGCTTGCTGTGCTGCCTGTGCTTGCTGCCTATGCTTGCTGTGCTGCCTGTGCTTGCTGTGTTGCCTGTGCTTGCTGCCTGTGCGTGCTGTGCTGCCAGTGCTTGCTGCCTGTGCTTGCTGTGCTGCCTGTGCTTGCTGTACTGCCTGTGCTTGCTGCCTGTGCTTGCTGTGCTGCCTGTGCTTGCTGCCTGTGCTTGCTGTGCTGCCTGTGCTTGCTGCCTGTGCTTGCTGTGCTGCCTATGCTTGCTGCCTGTGCTTGCTGTGCTGCCTGTGCTTGCTGTGCTGCCTGTTAGCGATGCATTTGATTTCGCCCATAACACGAGGTAATTCGACAGTGGCACACGACAGTGCGTTGCTGTGTCAGCTGTTTTTGGAGGCGCCGAGAGTCGCGGATCATATGTTTATCTCGGCGGCCTGGTGCATTGACCTGCGTATCAGTAAGAGTAAGCATTGTAAACAAATGCGAGAGTGAATCTCGCCGAAGATCGGAGCAGGCTTTGCCTGTTGGAAAGAGGACGGAGCTTGACCGCTCTGCACTTCCCCCAGAATCGCTAAAACGAACACATCTCGTCGAGCTATTTTGCGGGTTTCTAACATGCCTGTGCTTGCTGCCTGTGCTGCCTGTGCTGCCTGTGCTTGCTGCCTGTGCTTGCTGTGCTGCCTGTGCTGCCTGTGCTTGCTGCATGTGCTTGCTATGCTGCCTGTGCTTGCTGCCTGTGCTTGCTGTGCTGCCTGTGCTTGCTGCCTGTGCTTGCTGTGCTGCCTGTGCTTGGTGTGCTGCCTGTGCTTGCTGTGCTGCATGTGCTTGCTGCCTGTGCTTGCTGTACTTGCTGTGATGCCTGTGCTGCCTGTGCTTGCTGCCTGTGCTTGCTGTGCTGCCTGTGCTTGCTGCCTGTGCTTGCTGTGCTGCCTGTGCTTGGTGTGCTGCCTGTGCTTGCTGCCTGTGCTTGCTGTGCTGCATGTGCTTGCTGCCTGTGCTTGCTGTACTTGCTGTGATGCCTGTGCTTGCTGTGCTGCCTGTGCTTGCTGCCTGTGCTTGCTGTGCTGCCTGTGTTTGCTGTGCTGCCTGTGCTTGCTGCCTGTGCTTGCTGTGCTGCCTGTGCTTGCTGCTTGTGCTTGCTGTGCTGCCTGTGCTTTCTGCCTGTGCTTGCTGTGCTGCCTGTGCTTGCTGTGCTGTCTGTGCTTGCTGCCTGTGCTTGTTGTGCTGCCTGTGCTTGTTGTGCCGCCTGTGCTTGCTGTGTTGCCTGTGCTTGCTGTGCTGCCTGTGCTTTCTGTGCTGCCTGTGCTTGCTGCCTGTGCTTGCTGCCTGTGCTGCCTGTGCTTGCTGTGCTACCTGTGCTTGCTGTGCTTGCTGCGCTGCCTGTGCTTGCTGCCTGTGCTTGCTGTGCTGCCTGTGCTTGCTGCCTGTGCTTGCTGTGCTTGCTGTGCCGCCTGTGCTTGCTGTGCTGCCTGTGCTTGCTGTGTTGCCTGTGCTTTCTGTGCTGCCTCAGCTTGCTATGCTGCCTCTGCTTGCGGCCTGTGCTTGCTGTGCTGCCTGTGCTTGCTGTGCTGCCTGTGCTTGCTGCCTGTGCTTTCTGTGCTTGCTGTGCTGCCTGTGCCTGATTTGCTGCCTGCGCTTGCTGCCTGTGCTTGCTGTGCTGCCTGTGTTTGCTGTGCTGCCTGTGCTGTGCTGCCTGTGCTGGCTGTGCTGCCTGTGCTTGCTGTGCTGCCAGTTAGCGATGCATTTGATTCCGCCCATAACACGCGGTAATTCGACAGTGGCACACGACAGTGCGTTGCTGTGTCACCTATTTTTGGAGGCGCCGAGAGTCGCGGATCATATGTTTACCTCGGCGGCCGGTGCATTGACCTGCGTCTCAGTAAGATTAAGCATTGTAAACAAATGCGAGAGTGAATCTCGCCGAAGATCGGAGCAGGCTTTGCCTGTTGGAAAGAGGACGGAGCTTGACCCCTCTGCACTTCCCCCAGAATCGCTAAAACGAACACATCTCGTCGAGCTATTTTGCAGGTTTCTAACATGCCTGTGCTTGCTGCCTGTGCTTGCTGTGCTGCCTGTGCTTGCTGCCTGTGCTTGCTGTGCTGCCTGTGCTTGCTGCCTGTGCTTGCTGTGCTGCCTGTGCTTGCTGCCTGTGCTTCCTGTGCTTGCTGTGCTGCCTGTGCTTGCTGCCTGTGCTTGCTGTGCTGCCTGTGCTTGCTGTGCTGCCTGTTAGCGATGCATTTGATTTCACCCATAACACGCGGTAATTCGACAGTGGCACACGACAGTGCGTTGCTGTGTCACCTGTTTTTGGAGGCGCCGAGAGTCGCGGATCATATGTTTACCTCGGCGGCCGGTGCATTGACCTGCGTCTCAGTAAGAGTAAGCATTGTAAACAAATGCGAGAGTGAATCTCGCCGAAGATCGGAGCAGGCTTTGCCTGTTGGAAAGAGGACGGAGCTTGACCCCTCTGCACATCCCCCAGAATCGCTAAAACGAACACATCTCGTAGAGCTATTTTGCGGGTTTCTAACATGCCTGTGCTTGCTGCCTGTGCTTGCTGTGCTGCCTGTGCTTACTGTGTTGCCTGTGCTGCATGTGCTTGCTGCCTGTGCTTGCTGTGCTGCCTGTGCTTGCTGCCTGTGCTTGCTGTACTTGCTGTGCTGCCTGTGCTTGCTTTGCTGCCTGTGCTTGCTGTACTTGCTGTGCTGCCTGTGCTTGCTGGCTGTGCTGCCTGTGCTTGCTGCCTGTGCTTGCTGTGCTGCCTGTGCTTGCTGCCTGTGCTTGCTGCCTGTACTTGGTGTGCTGCCTGTGCTTGCTGCCTGTGCTTGCTGCCTGTGCTTGCTGTTCTGCCTGTGCTGCCTGTGCTTGCTGCCTGTGCTTGCTGTGCTGCCTGTGCTTGCTGTGCTGCCCGTGCTTGCTGCCTGTGCTTGCTGTGCTGCCTGTGCTTGCTATGCTGCCTGTGCTTGCTGTGCTGCCTGTGCTTGCTGCCTGTGCTTGTTGCCTGTGCTTGCTGTGCTTGCTATGCTGCCTGTGCAAGCTGCCTGTGCTTGCTGTGCTGCCTGTGCTCGCTGTGCTGCCTGTGCTTGCTGCCTGTGCTTGCTGTGCTGCCTGTGCTTGCTGCCTGTGCTTACTGTGTTGCCTGTGCTTGCTGTGCTGCCTGTGCTTGGTGTGCTGCCTGTGCTTGCTGCCTGTGCTTGCTGTGCTGCCTGTCCTTGCTGCCTGTGCTTGCTATGCTGCCTGTGCTTGCTGTGCTGCCTGTGCTTGCTGCCTGTGCTTGCTGTGCTGCCTATCCTTGCTGCCTGTGCTTGCTGTGCTGCCTGTGCTTGCTGCCTGTGCTTGCTGCCTGTGCTTGCTGTGCTGCCTGTGCTTGCTGCCTGTGCTTGCTGTGCTGACTGTGCTTGCTGCCTGTGCTTGCTGCCTGTGCTTATTGTGCTTGCTATGCTGCCTGTGCAAGCTGCCTGTGCTTGCTGTGCTGCCTGTGCTTGCTGTGCTGCCTGTGCTTGCTGCCTGTGCTTGCTGTGCTGCCTGTGCTTGCTGCCTGTGCTTACTGTGTTGCCTGTGCTTGCTGTGCTGCCTGTGCTTGCTGCCTGTGCTTGCTGCCTGTGCTTGCTGTGCTGCCTGTCCTTGCTGCCTGTGCTTGCTGTGCTGCCTGTGCTTGCTGCCTGTGCTTGCTGCCTGTGCTTGCTGTGCTGCCTGTGCTTGCTGCCTGTGCTTGCTGTGCTGCCTGTGCTTGCTGCCTGTGCTTGCTGTGCTGCCTGTGCTTGCTGCCTGTGCTTGCTATGCTGCCTGTGCTTGCTGTGCTGCCTGTGCTTGCTGCCTGTGCTTGCTGTGCTTGCTGTGCCGCCTGTGCTTGCTGTGCTGCCTGTGCTTGCTGTGCTGCCTGTGCTTGCTGCCTGTGCTTCCTGTGCTTGCTGTGCTGCCTGTGCTTGCTGCCTGTGCTTGCTGTGCTGCCTGTCCTTGCTGCCTGTGCTTACTGTGTTGCCTGTGCTTGCTGTGCTGCCTGTGCTTGGTGTGCTGCCTGTGCTTGCTGCCTGTGCTTGCTGTGCTTGCTGTGCTGCCTGTGCTTGATGTGCTGCCTGTGCTTGCTGCCTGTGCTTGCTGTGCTGCCTGTGCTTGCTGCCTGTGCTTGCTGTGCTGCCTGTGCTTGCTGCCTGTGCTTGCTGTGCTGCCTGTGCTTGCTGTGCTGCCTGTGCTTGCTGCCTGTGCTTGCTGTGCTGCCTGTGCTTGCTGCCTGTGCTTGCTGTGCTGCCTGTGCTTGCTGTGCTGCCTGTGCTTGGTGCCTGTGCTTGCTGTGCTTGCTGTGCTGCCTGTGCTTGCTGCCTGTGCTTGCTGTGCTGCCTGTCCTTGCTGCCTGTGCTTACTGTGTTGCCTGTGCTTGCTGTGCTGCCTGTGCTTGGTGTGCTGCCTGTGCTTGCTGCCTGTGCTTGCTGTGCTGCCTGTGCTTGATGTGCTGCCTGTGCTTGCTGCCTGTGCTTGCTGTGCTGCCTGTGCTTGCTGCCTGTGCTTGCTGTGCTGCCTGTGCTTGCTGCCTGTGCTTGCTGTGCTGCCTGTGCTTGCTGTGCTGCCTGTGCTTGCTGCCTGTGCTTGCTGTGCTGCCTGTGCTTGCTGCCTGTGCTTGCTGCCTGTGCTTGCTGTGCTGCCTCTGCTTGCTGCCTGTGCTTGCTGTGCTGCCTGTGCTTGCTGCCTGTGCTTGCTGTGCTGCCTGTGCTTGCTGCCTGTGCTTGCTGTGCTGCCTGTGCTTGCTGCCTGTGCTTGCTGTGCTGCCTGTGCTTGCTGCCTGTGCTTGCTGTGCTGCCTGTGCTTGGTGTGCTGCCTGTGCTTGCTGCCTGTGCTTGCTGTGCTGCCTGTGCTTGGTGTGCTGCCTGTGCTTGCTGCCTGTGCTTGCTGTGCTGTCTGTGCTTGCTGTGCTGCCTGTGCTTGCTGTGCTGCCTGTGCTTGCTGCCTGTGCTTGCTGTGCTTGCTATGCTGCCTGTGCTTGCTGCCTGTGCTTGCTGTGCTGCCTGTGCTTGCTGCCTGTGCTTGCTGTGCTTGCTGTGCTGCCTGTGCTTGCTGCCTGTGCTTGCTGTGCTGCCTGTGCTTGGTGTGCTGCCTGTGCTTGCTGCCTGTGCTGTCTGTGCTGCCTGTGCTTGCTGCCTGTGCTTGCTGTGCTGCCTGTGCTTGGTGTGCTGCCTGTGCTTGCTGCCTGTGCTTGCTGTGCTGTCTGTGCTTGCTGCCTGTGCTTGCTGCATGTGCTTGCTGTGCTGCCTGTGCTTGCGGCCTGTGCTTGCTGCGCTGCTTGTGCTGTGCTGCCTGTGCTTGCTGTGCTGCTTGTGCTTGCTGCCTGTGCTTGCTGTGCCGCCTGTGCTTGTTGTGCTGCCTGTGCTTGCTGCCTGTGCTTGCTGCCTGTGCTTGCTGTGCTACCTGTGCTTGCTGCCTGTGCTTGCTGCCTGTGCTTGCTCTGCTGCCTGTGCTTGCTGCCTGTGCTTGCTGTGCTGCCTCTGCTTGCTGTGCTGCCTGTGCTTGCTGCCTGTGCTTGCTGTGCTGCCTGTGCTGTCTGTGCTTGCTGCCTGTGCTTGCTGTGCTGCCTGTGCTTGCTGCCTGTGCTTGCTGTGCTGCCTGTGCTTGGTGTGCTGCCTGTGCTTGCTGCCTGTGCTTGCTGTGCTGTCTGTGCTTGCTGTCTGTGCTTGCTGCATGTGCTTGCTGTGCTGCCTGTGCTTGCTGCGCTGCTTGTGCTGTGCTGCCTGTGCTTGCTGTGCTGCCTGTGCTTGCCGCCTGTGCTTGTTGTGCTGCCTGTGCTTGCTGTGTTGCCTGTGCTTGCTGTGCTGCCTGTGCTTGCTGCCTGTGCTTGCTGTGCTTGCTGTGCCGCCTGTGCTTGTTGTGCTGCCTGTGCTTGCTGTACTGCCTGTGCTTGCTGTACTGCCTGTGCTTGCTGTGCTGCCTGTGCTTGCTGCCTGTGCTTGCTGCCTGTGCTTGCTGTGCTACCTGTGCTTGCTGCCTGTGCTTGCTGCCTGTGCTTGCTGTGCTGCCTGTGCTTGCTGCCTCTGCTTGCTGTGCTGCCTGTGCTTGCTGCCTGTGCTTGCTGCCTGTGCTTGCTGTGCTGCCTGTGCTTGCTGCCTGTGCTTGCTGCCTGTGCTTGCTGCCTGTGCTTGCTGTGCTGCCTGTGCTGTCTGTGCTTGCTGCCTGTGCTTGCTGTGCTGCCTGTGCTTGCTGTGCTGCCTGTGCTTGCTGCCTGTGCTTGCTGTGCTTGCTATGCTGCCTGTGCTTGCTGCCTGTGCTTGCTGTACTTGCTGTGCTGCCTGTGCTTGCTGTGCTGCCTGTGCTTGCTGCCTGTGCTTGCTGCCTGTGCTTGCTGTGCTGCCTGTGCTTGCTGCCTGTGCTTGCTGCCTGTGCTTGCTGTGCTGCCTGTGCTTGCTGCCTGTGCTTGCTGTGCTGCCTGTGCTTGCTGCCTGTGTTTGCTGTGCTGCCTGTGCTTGCTGTGCTGTCTGTGCTTGCTGCCTGTGCTTGCTGCCTGTGCTTACTGTGTTGCCTGTGCTTGCTGTGCTGCCTGTGCTTGGTGTGCTGCCTGTGCTTGCTGCCTGTGCTTGCTGTGCTGCCTGTGCTTGATGTGCTGCCTGTGCTTGCTGCCTGTGCTTGCTGTGCTGCCTGTGCTTGCTGCCTGTGCTTGCTGTGCTGCCTGTGCTTGCTGCCTGTGCTTGCTGTGCTGCCTGTGCTTGCTGCCTGTGCTTGCTGTGCTGCCTGTGCTTGCTGCCTGTGCTTGCTGCCTGTGCTTGCTGTGCTGCCTGTGCTTGCTGCCTGTGCTTGCTGTGCTGCCTGTGCTTGGTGTGCTGCCTGTGCTTGCTGCCTGTGCTTGCTGTGCTGCCTGTGCTTGCTGCCTATGCTTGCTGTGCTACCTGTGCTTGCTGTGCTGCCTGTGCATGCTGCATGTGCTTGCTGCCTGTGCTTGCTGTGCTGCCTGTGCTTGATGTGCTGCCTGTGCTTGCTGCCTGTGCTTGCTGTGCTGCCTGTGCTTGCTGCCTGTGCTTGCTGCCTGTGCTTACTGTGTTGCCTGTGCTTGCTGTGCTGCCTGTGCTAGGTGTGCTGCCTGTGCTTGCTGCCTGTGCTTGCTGTGCTGCCTGTGCTTGATGTGCTGCCTGTGCTTGCTGCCTGTGCTTGCTGTGCTGCCTGTGCTTGCTGCCTGTGCTTGCTGTGCTGCCTGTGCTTGCTGCCTGTGCTTGCTGTGCTGCCTGTGCTTGCTGCCTGTGCTTGCTGTGCTGCCTGTGCTTGCTGCCTGTGCTTGCTGCCTGTGCTTGCTGTGCTGCCTGTGCTTGCTGCCTGTGCTTGCTGTGCTGCCTGTGCTTGGTGTGCTGCCTGTGCTTGCTGCCTGTGCTTGCTGTGCTGCCTGTGCTTGCTGCCTGTGCTTGCTGTGCCGCCTGTGCTTGTTGTGCTGCCTGTGCTTGCTGCCTGTGCTTGCTGCCTGTGCTTGCTGTGCTACCTGTGCTTGCTGCCTGTGCTTGCTGCCTGTGCTTGCTCTGCTGCCTGTGCTTGCTGCCTGTGCTTGCTGTGCTGCCTCTGCTTGCTGTGCTGCCTGTGCTTGCTGCCTGTGCTTGCTGTGCTGCCTGTGCTGTCTGTGCTTGCTGCCTGTGCTTGCTGTGCTGCCTGTGCTTGCTGCCTGTGCTTGCTGCCTGTGCTTGCTGTGCTGCCTGTGCTTGCTGCCTGTGCTTGCTGTGCTGCCTGTGCTTGGTGTGCTGCCTGTGCTTGCTGCCTGTGCTTGCTGTGCTGTCTGTGCTTGCTGTCTGTGCTTGCTGCATGTGCTTGCTGTGCTGCCTGTGCTTGCGGCCTGTGCTTGCTGCGCTGCTTGTGCTGTGCTGCCTGTGCTTGCTGTGCTGCCTGTGCTTGCCGCCTGTGCTTGTTGTGTTGCCTGTGCTTGGTGTGCTGCCTGTGCTTGCTGCCTGTGCTTGCTGTGCTTGCTGTGTTGCCTGTGCTTGCTGCCTGTGCTTGCTGCCTGTGCTTGCTGTGCTTGCTGTGCTGCCTGTGCTTGCTGTGCTGCCTGTGCTTGCTGCCTGTGCTTTCTGTGCTTGCTGTGCTGCCTGTGCCTGATTTGCTGCCTGCGCTTGCTGCCTGTGCTTGCTGTGCTGCCTGTGTTTGCTGTGCTGCCTGTGCTGTGCTGCCTGTGCTGGCTGTGCTGCCTGTGCTTGCTGTGCTGCCAGTTAGCGATGCATTTGATTCCGCCCATAACACGCGGTAATTCGACAGTGGCACACGACAGTGCGTTGCTGTGTCACCTATTTTTGGAGGCGCCGAGAGTCGCGGATCATATGTTTACCTCGGCGGCCGGTGCATTGACCTGCGTCTCAGTAAGATTAAGCATTGTAAACAAATGCGAGAGTGAATCTCGCCGAAGATCGGAGCAGGCTTTGCCTGTTGGAAAGAGGACGGAGCTTGACCCCTCTGCACTTCCCCCAGAATCGCTAAAACGAACACATCTCGTCGAGCTATTTTGCAGGTTTCTAACATGCCTGTGCTTGCTGCCTGTGCTTGCTGTGCTGCCTGTGCTTGCTGCCTGTGCTTGCTGTGCTGCCTGTGCTTGCTGCCTGTGCTTGCTGTGCTGCCTGTGCTTGCTGCCTGTGCTTCCTGTGCTTGCTGTGCTGCCTGTGCTTGCTGCCTGTGCTTGCTGTGCTGCCTGTGCTTGCTGTGCTGCCTGTTAGCGATGCATTTGATTTCACCCATAACACGCGGTAATTCGACAGTGGCACACGACAGTGCGTTGCTGTGTCACCTGTTTTTGGAGGCGCCGAGAGTCGCGGATCATATGTTTACCTCGGCGGCCGGTGCATTGACCTGCGTCTCAGTAAGAGTAAGCATTGTAAACAAATGCGAGAGTGAATCTCGCCGAAGATCGGAGCAGGCTTTGCCTGTTGGAAAGAGGACGGAGCTTGACCCCTCTGCACATCCCCCAGAATCGCTAAAACGAACACATCTCGTAGAGCTATTTTGCGGGTTTCTAACATGCCTGTGCTTGCTGCCTGTGCTTGCTGTGCTGCCTGTGCTTACTGTGTTGCCTGTGCTGCATGTGCTTGCTGCCTGTGCTTGCTGTGCTGCCTGTGCTTGCTGCCTGTGCTTGCTGTACTTGCTGTGCTGCCTGTGCTTGCTTTGCTGCCTGTGCTTGCTGTACTTGCTGTGCTGCCTGTGCTTGCTGGCTGTGCTGCCTGTGCTTGCTGCCTGTGCTTGCTGTGCTGCCTGTGCTTGCTGCCTGTGCTTGCTGCCTGTACTTGGTGTGCTGCCTGTGCTTGCTGCCTGTGCTTGCTGCCTGTGCTTGCTGTTCTGCCTGTGCTGCCTGTGCTTGCTGCCTGTGCTTGCTGTGCTGCCTGTGCTTGCTGTGCTGCCCGTGCTTGCTGCCTGTGCTTGCTGTGCTGCCTGTGCTTGCTATGCTGCCTGTGCTTGCTGTGCTGCCTGTGCTTGCTGCCTGTGCTTGTTGCCTGTGCTTGCTGTGCTTGCTATGCTGCCTGTGCAAGCTGCCTGTGCTTGCTGTGCTGCCTGTGCTCGCTGTGCTGCCTGTGCTTGCTGCCTGTGCTTGCTGTGCTGCCTGTGCTTGCTGCCTGTGCTTACTGTGTTGCCTGTGCTTGCTGTGCTGCCTGTGCTTGGTGTGCTGCCTGTGCTTGCTGCCTGTGCTTGCTGTGCTGCCTGTCCTTGCTGCCTGTGCTTGCTATGCTGCCTGTGCTTGCTGTGCTGCCTGTGCTTGCTGCCTGTGCTTGCTGTGCTGCCTATCCTTGCTGCCTGTGCTTGCTGTGCTGCCTGTGCTTGCTGCCTGTGCTTGCTGCCTGTGCTTGCTGTGCTGCCTGTGCTTGCTGCCTGTGCTTGCTGTGCTGACTGTGCTTGCTGCCTGTGCTTGCTGCCTGTGCTTATTGTGCTTGCTATGCTGCCTGTGCAAGCTGCCTGTGCTTGCTGTGCTGCCTGTGCTTGCTGTGCTGCCTGTGCTTGCTGCCTGTGCTTGCTGTGCTGCCTGTGCTTGCTGCCTGTGCTTACTGTGTTGCCTGTGCTTGCTGTGCTGCCTGTGCTTGCTGCCTGTGCTTGCTGCCTGTGCTTGCTGTGCTGCCTGTCCTTGCTGCCTGTGCTTGCTGTGCTGCCTGTGCTTGCTGCCTGTGCTTGCTGCCTGTGCTTGCTGTGCTGCCTGTGCTTGCTGCCTGTGCTTGCTGTGCTGCCTGTGCTTGCTGCCTGTGCTTGCTGTGCTGCCTGTGCTTGCTGCCTGTGCTTGCTATGCTGCCTGTGCTTGCTGTGCTGCCTGTGCTTGCTGCCTGTGCTTGCTGTGCTTGCTGTGCCGCCTGTGCTTGCTGTGCTGCCTGTGCTTGCTGTGCTGCCTGTGCTTGCTGCCTGTGCTTCCTGTGCTTGCTGTGCTGCCTGTGCTTGCTGCCTGTGCTTGCTGTGCTGCCTGTCCTTGCTGCCTGTGCTTACTGTGTTGCCTGTGCTTGCTGTGCTGCCTGTGCTTGGTGTGCTGCCTGTGCTTGCTGCCTGTGCTTGCTGTGCTTGCTGTGCTGCCTGTGCTTGATGTGCTGCCTGTGCTTGCTGCCTGTGCTTGCTGTGCTGCCTGTGCTTGCTGCCTGTGCTTGCTGTGCTGCCTGTGCTTGCTGCCTGTGCTTGCTGTGCTGCCTGTGCTTGCTGTGCTGCCTGTGCTTGCTGCCTGTGCTTGCTGTGCTGCCTGTGCTTGCTGCCTGTGCTTGCTGTGCTGCCTGTGCTTGCTGTGCTGCCTGTGCTTGGTGCCTGTGCTTGCTGTGCTTGCTGTGCTGCCTGTGCTTGCTGCCTGTGCTTGCTGTGCTGCCTGTCCTTGCTGCCTGTGCTTACTGTGTTGCCTGTGCTTGCTGTGCTGCCTGTGCTTGGTGTGCTGCCTGTGCTTGCTGCCTGTGCTTGCTGTGCTGCCTGTGCTTGATGTGCTGCCTGTGCTTGCTGCCTGTGCTTGCTGTGCTGCCTGTGCTTGCTGCCTGTGCTTGCTGTGCTGCCTGTGCTTGCTGCCTGTGCTTGCTGTGCTGCCTGTGCTTGCTGTGCTGCCTGTGCTTGCTGCCTGTGCTTGCTGTGCTGCCTGTGCTTGCTGCCTGTGCTTGCTGCCTGTGCTTGCTGTGCTGCCTCTGCTTGCTGCCTGTGCTTGCTGTGCTGCCTGTGCTTGCTGCCTGTGCTTGCTGTGCTGCCTGTGCTTGCTGCCTGTGCTTGCTGTGCTGCCTGTGCTTGCTGCCTGTGCTTGCTGTGCTGCCTGTGCTTGCTGCCTGTGCTTGCTGTGCTGCCTGTGCTTGGTGTGCTGCCTGTGCTTGCTGCCTGTGCTTGCTGTGCTGCCTGTGCTTGGTGTGCTGCCTGTGCTTGCTGCCTGTGCTTGCTGTGCTGTCTGTGCTTGCTGTGCTGCCTGTGCTTGCTGTGCTGCCTGTGCTTGCTGCCTGTGCTTGCTGTGCTTGCTATGCTGCCTGTGCTTGCTGCCTGTGCTTGCTGTGCTGCCTGTGCTTGCTGCCTGTGCTTGCTGTGCTTGCTGTGCTGCCTGTGCTTGCTGCCTGTGCTTGCTGTGCTGCCTGTGCTTGGTGTGCTGCCTGTGCTTGCTGCCTGTGCTGTCTGTGCTGCCTGTGCTTGCTGCCTGTGCTTGCTGTGCTGCCTGTGCTTGGTGTGCTGCCTGTGCTTGCTGCCTGTGCTTGCTGTGCTGTCTGTGCTTGCTGCCTGTGCTTGCTGCATGTGCTTGCTGTGCTGCCTGTGCTTGCGGCCTGTGCTTGCTGCGCTGCTTGTGCTGTGCTGCCTGTGCTTGCTGTGCTGCTTGTGCTTGCTGCCTGTGCTTGCTGTGCCGCCTGTGCTTGTTGTGCTGCCTGTGCTTGCTGCCTGTGCTTGCTGCCTGTGCTTGCTGTGCTACCTGTGCTTGCTGCCTGTGCTTGCTGCCTGTGCTTGCTCTGCTGCCTGTGCTTGCTGCCTGTGCTTGCTGTGCTGCCTCTGCTTGCTGTGCTGCCTGTGCTTGCTGCCTGTGCTTGCTGTGCTGCCTGTGCTGTCTGTGCTTGCTGCCTGTGCTTGCTGTGCTGCCTGTGCTTGCTGCCTGTGCTTGCTGTGCTGCCTGTGCTTGGTGTGCTGCCTGTGCTTGCTGCCTGTGCTTGCTGTGCTGTCTGTGCTTGCTGTCTGTGCTTGCTGCATGTGCTTGCTGTGCTGCCTGTGCTTGCTGCGCTGCTTGTGCTGTGCTGCCTGTGCTTGCTGTGCTGCCTGTGCTTGCCGCCTGTGCTTGTTGTGCTGCCTGTGCTTGCTGTGTTGCCTGTGCTTGCTGTGCTGCCTGTGCTTGCTGCCTGTGCTTGCTGTGCTTGCTGTGCCGCCTGTGCTTGTTGTGCTGCCTGTGCTTGCTGTACTGCCTGTGCTTGCTGTACTGCCTGTGCTTGCTGTGCTGCCTGTGCTTGCTGCCTGTGCTTGCTGCCTGTGCTTGCTGTGCTACCTGTGCTTGCTGCCTGTGCTTGCTGCCTGTGCTTGCTGTGCTGCCTGTGCTTGCTGCCTCTGCTTGCTGTGCTGCCTGTGCTTGCTGCCTGTGCTTGCTGCCTGTGCTTGCTGTGCTGCCTGTGCTTGCTGCCTGTGCTTGCTGCCTGTGCTTGCTGCCTGTGCTTGCTGTGCTGCCTGTGCTGTCTGTGCTTGCTGCCTGTGCTTGCTGTGCTGCCTGTGCTTGCTGTGCTGCCTGTGCTTGCTGCCTGTGCTTGCTGTGCTTGCTATGCTGCCTGTGCTTGCTGCCTGTGCTTGCTGTACTTGCTGTGCTGCCTGTGCTTGCTGTGCTGCCTGTGCTTGCTGCCTGTGCTTGCTGCCTGTGCTTGCTGTGCTGCCTGTGCTTGCTGCCTGTGCTTGCTGCCTGTGCTTGCTGTGCTGCCTGTGCTTGCTGCCTGTGCTTGCTGTGCTGCCTGTGCTTGCTGCCTGTGTTTGCTGTGCTGCCTGTGCTTGCTGTGCTGTCTGTGCTTGCTGCCTGTGCTTGCTGCCTGTGCTTACTGTGTTGCCTGTGCTTGCTGTGCTGCCTGTGCTTGGTGTGCTGCCTGTGCTTGCTGCCTGTGCTTGCTGTGCTGCCTGTGCTTGATGTGCTGCCTGTGCTTGCTGCCTGTGCTTGCTGTGCTGCCTGTGCTTGCTGCCTGTGCTTGCTGTGCTGCCTGTGCTTGCTGCCTGTGCTTGCTGTGCTGCCTGTGCTTGCTGCCTGTGCTTGCTGTGCTGCCTGTGCTTGCTGCCTGTGCTTGCTGCCTGTGCTTGCTGTGCTGCCTGTGCTTGCTGCCTGTGCTTGCTGTGCTGCCTGTGCTTGGTGTGCTGCCTGTGCTTGCTGCCTGTGCTTGCTGTGCTGCCTGTGCTTGCTGCCTATGCTTGCTGTGCTACCTGTGCTTGCTGTGCTGCCTGTGCATGCTGCATGTGCTTGCTGCCTGTGCTTGCTGTGCTGCCTGTGCTTGATGTGCTGCCTGTGCTTGCTGCCTGTGCTTGCTGTGCTGCCTGTGCTTGCTGCCTGTGCTTGCTGCCTGTGCTTACTGTGTTGCCTGTGCTTGCTGTGCTGCCTGTGCTAGGTGTGCTGCCTGTGCTTGCTGCCTGTGCTTGCTGTGCTGCCTGTGCTTGATGTGCTGCCTGTGCTTGCTGCCTGTGCTTGCTGTGCTGCCTGTGCTTGCTGCCTGTGCTTGCTGTGCTGCCTGTGCTTGCTGCCTGTGCTTGCTGTGCTGCCTGTGCTTGCTGCCTGTGCTTGCTGTGCTGCCTGTGCTTGCTGCCTGTGCTTGCTGCCTGTGCTTGCTGTGCTGCCTGTGCTTGCTGCCTGTGCTTGCTGTGCTGCCTGTGCTTGGTGTGCTGCCTGTGCTTGCTGCCTGTGCTTGCTGTGCTGCCTGTGCTTGCTGCCTGTGCTTGCTGTGCCGCCTGTGCTTGTTGTGCTGCCTGTGCTTGCTGCCTGTGCTTGCTGCCTGTGCTTGCTGTGCTACCTGTGCTTGCTGCCTGTGCTTGCTGCCTGTGCTTGCTCTGCTGCCTGTGCTTGCTGCCTGTGCTTGCTGTGCTGCCTCTGCTTGCTGTGCTGCCTGTGCTTGCTGCCTGTGCTTGCTGTGCTGCCTGTGCTGTCTGTGCTTGCTGCCTGTGCTTGCTGTGCTGCCTGTGCTTGCTGCCTGTGCTTGCTGCCTGTGCTTGCTGTGCTGCCTGTGCTTGCTGCCTGTGCTTGCTGTGCTGCCTGTGCTTGGTGTGCTGCCTGTGCTTGCTGCCTGTGCTTGCTGTGCTGTCTGTGCTTGCTGTCTGTGCTTGCTGCATGTGCTTGCTGTGCTGCCTGTGCTTGCGGCCTGTGCTTGCTGCGCTGCTTGTGCTGTGCTGCCTGTGCTTGCTGTGCTGCCTGTGCTTGCCGCCTGTGCTTGTTGTGCTGCCTGTGCTTGCTGTGTTGCCTGTGCTTGCTGTGCTGCCTGTGCTTGCTGCCTGTGCTTGCTGTGCTTGCTGTGCCGCCTGTGCTTGTTGTGCTGCCTGTGCTTGCTGTACTGCCTGTGCTTGCTGTACTGCCTGTGCTTGCTGTGCTGCCTGTGCTTGCTGCCTGTGCTTGCTGCCTGTGCTTGCTGTGCTACCTGTGCTTGCTGCCTGTGCTTGCTGCCTGTGCTTGCTGTGCTGCCTGTGCTTGCTGCCTCTGCTTGCTGTGCTGCCTGTGCTTGCTGCCTGTGCTTGCTGCCTGTGCTTGCTGTGCTGCCTGTGCTTGCTGCCTG
Source organism: Priocnemis perturbator (assembly GCA_963942575.1). NCBI lineage: Eukaryota > Metazoa > Arthropoda > Insecta > Hymenoptera > Pompilidae > Priocnemis > Priocnemis perturbator. The sequence goes on along the minus strand of CAWWDK010000134.1, from coordinate 218,102 downwards.
TGCTTGCTGCCTGTGCTTGCTGCCTGTGCTTGCTGTGCTGCCTGTGCTGTCTGTGCTTGCTGCCTGTGCTTGCTGTGCTGCCTGTGCTTGCTGTGCTGCCTGTGCTTGCTGCCTGTGCTTGCTGTGCTTGCTATGCTGCCTGTGCTTGCTGCCTGTGCTTGCTGTACTTGCTGTGCTGCCTGTGCTTGCTGTGCTGCCTGTGCTTGCTGCCTGTGCTTGCTGCCTGTGCTTGCTGTGCTGCCTGTGCTTGCTGCCTGTGCTTGCTGCCTGTGCTTGCTGTGCTGCCTGTGCTTGCTGCCTGTGCTTGCTGTGCTGCCTGTGCTTGCTGCCTGTGTTTGCTGTGCTGCCTGTGCTTGCTGTGCTGTCTGTGCTTGCTGCCTGTGCTTGCTGCCTGTGCTTACTGTGTTGCCTGTGCTTGCTGTGCTGCCTGTGCTTGGTGTGCTGCCTGTGCTTGCTGCCTGTGCTTGCTGTGCTGCCTGTGCTTGATGTGCTGCCTGTGCTTGCTGCCTGTGCTTGCTGTGCTGCCTGTGCTTGCTGCCTGTGCTTGCTGTGCTGCCTGTGCTTGCTGCCTGTGCTTGCTGTGCTGCCTGTGCTTGCTGCCTGTGCTTGCTGTGCTGCCTGTGCTTGCTGCCTGTGCTTGCTGCCTGTGCTTGCTGTGCTGCCTGTGCTTGCTGCCTGTGCTTGCTGTGCTGCCTGTGCTTGGTGTGCTGCCTGTGCTTGCTGTCTGTGCTTGCTGTGCTGCCTGTGCTTGCTGCCTATGCTTGCTGTGCTGCCTGTGCATGCTGCATGTGCTTGCTGCCTGTGCTTGCTGTGCTGCCTGTGCTTGATGTGCTGCCTGTGCTTGCTGCCTGTGCTTGCTGTGCTGCCTGTGCTTGCTGCCTGTGCTTGCTGCCTGTGCTTACTGTGTTGCCTGTGCTTGCTGTGCTGCCTGTGCTTGGTGTGCTGCCTGTGCTTGCTGCCTGTGCTTGCTGTGCTGCCTGTGCTTGATGTGCTGCCTGTGCTTGCTGCCTGTGCTTGCTGTGCTGCCTGTGCTTGCTGCCTGTGCTTGCTGTGCTGCCTGTGCTTGCTGCCTGTGCTTGCTGTGCTGCCTGTGCTTGCTGCCTGTGCTTGCTGTGCTGCCTGTGCTTGCTGCCTGTGCTTGCTGCCTGTGCTTGCTGTGCTGCCTGTGCTTGCTGCCTGTGCTTGCTGTGCTGCCTGTGCTTGGTGTGCTGCCTGTGCTTGGTGTGCTGCCTGTGCTTGCTGCCTGTGCTTGCTGTGCTGCCTGTGCTTGCTGCCTATGCTTGCTGTGCTGCCTGTGCTTGCTGTGCTGCCTGTGCATGCTGCATGTGCTTGCTGCCTGTGCTTGCTGTGCTGCCTGTGCTGTGCTGCCTGTGCTGTGCTGCCTGTGCTTGCTGTGCTGCCTGTGCTTGCTGCCTGTGCTTGCTGTGCTTGCTGTGCTGCCTGTGCTGCCTGCGCTTGCGGCCTGTGCTGCCTGTGCTTGCTGTGCTGCCTGTGCTTGTTGTGCTGCCTGTGCTTGCTGCCTGTGCTTGCTGCCTGTGCTGCCAGTGCTTGCTGCCTGTGCTTGCTGTGCTGCCTGTGTCTGCTGTGCTGCCTGTGCTGTGCTGCCTGTGCTGTGCTGCCTGTGCTTGCTGTGCTGCCTGTGCTTGCTGCCTGTGCTTGCTGTGCTGCCAGTGCTTGCTGCCTGTGCTTGCTGTGCTGCCTGTGTCTGCTGTGCTGCCTGTGCTGTGCTGCCTGTGCTTGCTGTGCTGCCTGTGCTTGCTGCCTGTGCTTGCTGTGCTTGCTGTGCTGCCTGTGCTTGCTGTGCTCCCTGTGCTTGCTGTGCTGCCTGTGCTGTGCTGCCTGTGCTGTGCTGCCTGTGCTGCCTGTGCTTGCTGCCTGTGCTTGCTGTGCGGCCTGTGCTTGCTGTGCTGCTTGTGCTGTGCTGCCTGTGCTGTGCTGCCAGTGCTTGCTGTGCTGCCTGTGCTGGCTGTGCTGTCTGTGCTTGCTGCCTGTGCTTGCTGCCTGTGCTGCCTGTGCTTGCTGTGCTACCTGTGCTTGCTGTGCTACCTGTGCTTGCTGTGCTTGCTGCGCTGCCTGTGCTTGCTGCCTGTGCTTGCTGTGCTGCCTGTGCTTGCTGCCTGTGCTTGCTGTGCTGCCTGTTCTTGCTGCCTGTGCTTGCTGTGCTGCCTTTGCTTGCTGCCTAGGCTTGCTGTGCTACCTGTGCTTGCTGTGCTGCCTGTGCATGCTGCCTGTGCTTGCTGCCTGTGCTTGCTGTGCTTGCTGCGCTGCCTGTGCTTGCTGCCTGTGCTGCCTGTGCTTGCTGCCTGTGCTTGCTGTGCTGCCTGTTCTTGCTGCCTGTGCTTGCTGCCTGTGCTTGCTGTGCTGCCTGTGCCTGCTGCTTGTGCTTGCTGTGCTGCCTGTGCTTTCTGCCTGTGCTTGCTGTGCTGCCTGTGCTTGCTGCCTGTGCTTGCTGTGCTGCCTGTTCTTGCTGCCTGTGCTTGCTGCCTGTGCTTGCTGTGCTGCCTGTGCCTGCTGCTTGTGCTTGCTGTGCTGCCTGTGCTTTCTGCCTGTGCTTGCTGTGCTGCCTGTGCTTGCTGTGCTGTCTGTCCTTGCTGCCCGTGCTTGTTGTGCTGCCTGTGCTTGTTGTGCCGCCTGTGCTTGCTGTGTTGCCTGTGCTTGCTGTGCTGCCTGTGCTTTCTGTGCTGCCTGTGGTTGCTGCCTGTGCTTGCTGCCTGTGCTGCCTGTGCTTGCTGTGCTACCTGTGCTTTCTGTGCTTGCTGCGCTGCCTGTGCTTGCTGCCTGTGCTTGCTGTGCTTGCTGTGCTGCCTGTGCCTGATTTGCTGCCTGCCCTTGCTGCCTGTGCTTGCTGTGCTGCCTGTGCTTGCTGCCTGTGCTTGCTGTGCTGCCTGTGCTTGCAGTGCTGCCTGTGCTGTGCTGCCTGTGCTGGCTGTGCTGCCTGTGCTTGCTGTGCTGCCTGTGCTTGCTGTGCTGCCAGTTAGCGATGCATTTGATTTCGCCCATAACACGCGGTAATTCGACAGTGGCACACGACAGTGCGTTGCTGTGTCACCTATTTTTGGAGGCGCCGAGAGTCGCGGATCATATGTTTACCTCGGCGGCCGGTGCATTGACCTGCGTCTCAGTAAGAGTAAGCATTGTAAACAAATGCGAGAGTTAATCTCGCCGAAGATCGGAGCAGGCTCTGCCTTCTGGAAAGAGGACGGAGCTTGACCCCTCTGCACTTCCCCCAGAATCGCTAAAACGAACACATCTCGTCGAGCTATTTTGCGGGTTTCTAACATGCCCGTGCTTGCTGCCTGTGCTTGTTGTGCTGCCTGTGCTTGCTGTGCTGCCTGTGCTTGCTGCCTGTGCTTGCTGTGCTGTCTGTGCTTGCTGCCTGTGCTTGCTGTGCTGCCTGTGCTTGCTGCCTGTGCTTGCTGCCTGTGCTTGCTGCCTGTGCTTGCTGTGCTGCCTGTGCTTGCTATGCTGCCTGTGCAAGCTGCCTGTGCTTGCTGCCTGTGCTTGCTGTGCTGCCTGTGCTTGCTGCCTGTGCTTTCTGTGCTTGCTGTGCTGCCTGTGCCTGATTTGCTGCCTGCGCTTGCTGCCTGTGCTGCCTGTGCTTGCTGTGCTGCCTGTGCTTGCTGTGCTGCCTGTGCTGTGCTGCCTGTGCTGGCTGTGCTGCCTGTGCTTGCTGTGCTGCCAGTTAGCGATGCATTTGATTTCGCCCATAACACGCGGTAATTCGACAGTGGCACACGTCAGTGCGTTGCTGTGTCACCTATTTTTGGAGGCGCCGAGAGTCGCGGATCATAGTTTACCTCGGCGGCCGGTGCATTGACCTGCGTCTCAGTAAGAGTAAGCATTGTAAACAAATGCGAGAGTGAATCTCGCCGAAGATCGGAGCAGGCTTTGCCTTTTGGAAAGAGGACGGAGCTTGACCCCTCTGCACTTCCCCCAGAATCGCTAAAACGAACACATCTCGTCGAGCTATTTTGCGGGTTTCTAACATGTCTGTGCTTGCTGCCTGTGCTTGCTGTGCTGCCTGTGCTTGCTGCCTGTGCTTGCTGTGCTGCCTATGCTTGCTGCCTGTGCTTGCTGTACTTGCTGTGCTGCCTGTGCTTGTTGCCTGTGCTTGCTGTGCTGCCTGTTCTTGCTGCCTGTGCTTGCTGTGCTGCCTGTGCTTGCTGCCTGTGCTTGCTGTGCTGCCTGTGCTTGCTGCCTGTGCTTGTTGTGCTGCCTGTGCTTTCTGCCTGTGCTTGCTGTGCTGCCTGTGCTTGCTGTGCGGCCTGTGCTTGCTGTGCTGCTTGTGCTGTGCTGCCTGTGCTGTGCTGCCAGTGCTTGCTGTGCTGCCTGTGCTGGCTGTGCTGTCTGTGCTTGCTGCCTGTGCTTGCTGCCTGTGCTGCCTGTGCTTGCTGTGCTACCTGTGCTTGCTGTGCTACCTGTGCTTGCTGTGCTTGCTGCGCTGCCTGTGCTTGCTGCCTGTGCTTGCTGTGCTGCCTGTGCTTGCTGCCTGTGCTTGCTGTGCTGCCTGTTCTTGCTGCCTGTGCTTGCTGTGCTGCCTTTGCTTGCTGCCTAAGCTTGCTGTGCTACCTGTGCTTGCTGTGCTGCCTGTGCATGCTGCCTGTGCTTGCTGCCTGTGCTTGCTGTGCTGCCTGTGCTGTGCTGCCAGTGCTTGCTGTGCTGCCTGTGCTTGCTGTGCTGTCTGTGCTTACTGCCTGTGCTTGCTGCCTGTGCTTGCTGCCTGTGCTGCCTGTGCTTGCTGTGCTACCTGTGCTTGCTGTGCTTGCTGCGCTGCCTGTGCTTGCTGCCTGTGCTGCCTGTGCTTGCTGCCTGTGCTTGCTGTGCTGCCTGTTCTTGCTGCCTGTGCTTGCTGTGCTGCCTTTGCTTGCTGCCTGTGCATGCTCTGCTGCCTGTGCTTGCTGCCTGTGCTTGCTATGCTGCCTGTGCTTGCTGCCTGTGCTTGCTGTGCTGCCTGTGCTTGCTGCCTGTGCTTGGTGTGCTGCCTGTGCTTGGTGTGCTGCCAGTGCTTGCTGCCTGTGCTTGCTGTGCTGCATGTGCTTGCTGCCTGTGCTTGCTGTACTTGCTGTGATGCCTGTGCTTGCTGTGCTGCCTGTGCTTGCTGCCTGTGCTTGCTGTGCTGCCTGTGTTTGCTGTGCTGCCTGTGCTTGCTGCCTGTGCTTGCTGTGCTGCCTGTGCTTGCTGCTTGTGCTTGCTGTGCTGCCTGTGCTTTCTGCCTGTGCTTGCTGTGCTGCCTGTGCTTGCTGTGCTGTCTGTCCTTGCTGCCCGTGCTTGTTGTGCTGCCTGTGCTTGTTGTGCCGCCTGTGCTTGCTGTGTTGCCTGTGCTTGCTGTGCTGCCTGTGCTTTCTGTGCTGCCTGTGGTTGCTGCCTGTGCTTGCTGCCTGTGCTGCCTGTGCTTGCTGTGCTACCTGTGCTTTCTGTGCTTGCTGCGCTGCCTGTGCTTGCTGCCTGTGCTTGCTGTGCTGCCTGTGCTTGCTGCCTGTGCTTGCTGTGCTGCCTGTGCTTGCTGTGCCGCCTGTGCTTGCTGTGCTGCCTGTGCTTGCTGTGTTGCCTGTGCTTTCTGTGCTGCCTCAGCTTGCTATGCTGCCTCTGCTTGCTGCCTGTGCTTGCTGTGCTGCCTGTGCTTGCTGCCTGTGCTTTCTGTGCTTGCTGTGCTGCCTGTGCCTGATTTGCTGCCTGCCCTTGCTGCCTGTGCTTGCTGTGCTGCCTGTGCTTGCTGCCTGTGCTTGCTGTGCTGCCTGTGCTTGCAGTGCTGCCTGTGCTGTGCTGCCTGTGCTGGCTGTGCTGCCTGTGCTTGCTGTGCTGCCTGTGCTTGCTGTGCTGCCAGTTAGCGATGCATTTGATTTCGCCCATAACACGCGGTAATTCGACAGTGGCACGCGACAGTGCGTTGCTGTGTCACCTATTTTTGGAGGCGCCGAGAGTCGCGGATCATATGTTTACCTCGGCGGCCGGTGCATTGACCTGCGTCTCAGTAAGAGTAAGCATTGTAAACAAATGCGAGAGTTAATCTCGCCGAAGATCGGAGCAGGCTCTGCCTTTTGGAAAGAGGACGGAGCTTGACCCCTCTGCACTTCCCCCAGAATCGCTAAAACGAACACATCTCGTCGAGCTATTTTGCGGGTTTCTAACATGCCTGTGCTTGCTGCCTGTGCTTGTTGTGCTGCCTGTGCTTGCTGTGCTGCCTGTGCTTGCTGCCTGTGCTTGCTGTGCTGCCTGTGCTTGCTGCCTGTGCTTGCTGTGCTGCCTGTGCTTGCTGCCTGTGCTTGCTGCCTGTGCTTGCTGTGCTGCCTGTGCTTGCTATGCTGCCTGTGCAAGCTGCCTGTGCTTGCTGCCTGTGCTTGCTGTGCTGCCTGTGCTTGCTGCCTGTGCTGTCTGTGCTTGCTGTGCTGCCTGTGCCTGATTTGCTGCCTGCGCTTGCTGCCTGTGCTGCCTGTGCTTGCTGCCTGTGCTTGCTGTGCTGCCTGTGCTGTGCTGCCTGTGCTGGCTGTGCTGCCTGTGCTTGCTGTGCTGCCAGTTAGCGATGCATTTGATTTCGCCCATAACACGCGGTAATTCGACAGTGGCACACGTAAGTGCGTTGCTGTGTCACCTATTTTTGGAGGCGCCGAGAGTCGCGGATCATAGTTTACCTCGGCGGCCGGTGCATTGACCTGCGTCTCAGTAAGAGTAAGCATTGTAAACAAATGCGAGAGTGAATCTCGCCGAAGATCGGAGCAGGCTTTGCCTTTTGGAAAGAGGACGGAGCTTGACCCCTCTGCACTTCCCCCAGAATCGCTAAAACGAACACATCTCGTCGAGCTATTTTGCGGGTTTCTAACATGTCTGTGCTTGCTGCCTGTGCTTGCTGTGCTGCCCGTGCTTGCTGCCTGTGCTTGCTGCGCTGTCTGTGCTTGCTGCCTGTGCTTGCTGTGCTGCCTGTGCTTGCTGCCTGTGCTTGCTGTGCTTGCTATGCTGCCTGTGCAAGCTGCCTGTGCTTGCTGTGCTGCCTGTGCTTGCTGTGCTCCCTGTGCTTGCTGCCTGTGCTTGCTGCCTGTGCTTGCTGTGCTGCCTGTGCTTGCTGTGCTCCCTGTGCTTGCTGCCTGTGCTTGCTGTGCTGCCTGTGCTTGCTGCCTGTGCTTGCTGTGCTGCCTGTTCTTGCTGCCTGTGCTTGCTGCGCTGCCTGTGCTTGCTGCCTGTGCTTGCTGTGCTGCCTGTGCTTGCTGCCTGTGCTTGCTGCCTGTGCTTGCTGCCTGTGCTTGCTCTGCTGCCTGTGCTTGCTGCCTGTGCTTGCTGTTGTGCCTGTGCTTGCTGTGCTGCCTGTGCTTGCTGCCTGTGCTTGTTGTGCTGCCTGTGCTTTCTGCCTGTGCTTGCTGTGCTGCCTGTGCTTGCTGTGCTGCCTGTGCTTGCTGCCTGTGCTTGCTGTGCTGCCTGTGCTTGCTGCCTGTGCTTGCTGCCTGTGCTTGCTGCCTGTGCTTGCTCTGCTGCCTGTGCTTGCTGCCTGTGCTTGCTGTTGCGCCTGTGCTTGCTGTGCTGCCTGTGCTTGCTGCCTGTGCTTACTGTGTTGCCTGTGCTTGCTGTGCTGCCTGTGCTTGGTGTGCTGCCTGTGCTTGCTGTGCTTGCTGTGCTGCCTGTGCTTGATGTGCTGCCTGTGCTTGCTGCCTGTGCTTGCTGTGCTGCCTGTGCTTGCTGCCTGTGCTTGATGTGCTGCCTGTGCTTGCTGCCTGTGCTTGCTGTGCTGCCTGTGCTTGCTGCCTGTGCTTGCTGTGCTGCCTGTGCTTGCTGCCTGTGCTTGCTGTACTGCCTGTGCTTGCTGCCTGTGCTTGCTGCCTGTGCTTGCTGTGCTGCCTGTGCTTGCTGCCTGTGCTTACTGTGTTGCCTGTGCTTGCTGTGCTGCCTGTGCTTGGTGTGCTGCCTGTGCTTGCTGCCTGTGCTTGCTGTGCTGCCTGTGCTTGATGTGCTGCCTGTGCTTGCTGCCTGTGCTTGCTGTGCTGCCTGTGCTTGCTGTGCAGCCTGTGCTTGCTGCCTGTGCTTGCTGTGCTGCCTGTGCTTGCTGCCTGTGCTTGCTGTGCTGCCTGTGCTTGCTGCCTGTGCTTGCTGCCTGTGCTTGCTGTGCTGCCTGTCCTTGCTGCCTGTGCTTGCTATGCTGCCTGTGCTTGCTGTGCTGCCTGTGCTTGCTGCCTGTGCTTGCTGCCTGTGCTTTCTGTGCTGCCTGTCCTTGCTGCCTGTGCTTGCTGTGCTGCCTGTGCTTGCTGCCTGTGCTTGCTGTGCTGCCTGTGCTTGGTGTGCTGCCTGTGCTTGCTGCCTGCGCTTGCTGTGCTGCCTGTGCTTGATGTGCTGCCTGTGCTTGCTGCCTGTGCTTGCTGTGCTGCCTGTGCTTGCTGCCTGTGCTTGCTGTGCTGCCTGTGCTTGCTGCCTGTGCTTGCTGTGCTGCCTGTGCTTGCTGACTGTGCTTGCTGTGCTGCCTGTCCTTGCTGCCTGTGCTTGCTATGCTGCCTGTGCTTGCTGTGCTGCCTGTGCTTGCTGACTGTGCTTGCTGCCTGTGCTTGCTGTGCTTGCTATGCTGCCTGTGCAAGCTGCCTGTGCTTGCTGTGCTGCCTGTGCTCGCTGTGCTGCCTGTGCTTGGTGCCTGTGCTTGCTGTGCTGCCTGTGCTTGCTGCCTGTGCTTGCTGCCTGTGCTTACTGTGCTTGCTATGCTGCCTGTGCAAGCTGCCTGTGCTTGCTGTGCTGCCTGTGCTTGCTGCCTGTGCTTGCTGTGCTGCCTGTGCTTGCTGCCTGTGCTTACTGTGTTGCCTGTGCTTGCTGTGCTGCCTGTGCTTGGTGTGCTGCCTGTGCTTGCTGCCTGTGCTTGCTGTGCTGCCTGTGCTTGCTGTGCTGCCTGTCCTTGCTGCCTGTGCTTGCTGTGCTGCCTGTGCTTGCTGTGCTGCCTGTGCTTGGTGTGCTGCCTGTGCTTGCTGTGCTGCCTGTGCTTGCTGCCTGTGCTGCTTGTGCTTGCTGTGCTGCCTGTGCTGCCTGTGCTTGCTGCCTGTGCTTGCTGCCTGTTCTTGCTGTGCTGCCAGTGCTTGCTGTGCTGCCTGTGCTTGCTGCCTATGCTTGCTGCCTGTGCTTGCTGTGCTGCCTGTGCTTGCTGCCTGTGCTTGCTGCCTGTGCTTGCTGTGCTGCCTGTGCTTGCTGCCTGTGTTTGCTGTGCTGCCTGTGCTTGCTGCCTATGCTTGCTGTGCTGCCTGTGCTTACTGCCTGTGCTTGCTGCCTGTGCTTGCTGTGCTGCCTGTGCTTGCTGCCTGTGCTTGCTGTGCTGCCTGTGCTTGCTGTGCTGCCTGTGCTTGCTGCCTGTGCTTTCTGTGCTGCCTGTGCTTGCTGTGCTGCCTGTGCTTGCTGCCTGTGCTACCTGAGCTGCCTGTGCTTGCTGCCTGTGCTTGCTGTGCTGCCTGTGCTTGCTGCCTGTGCTTGCTGTGCTGCCTGTGCTGCCTGTGCTTGCTGTGCTGCCTGTGCTTGCTGCCTGTGCTTGCTGTGCTGCCTGTGCTTGCTGCCTGTGCTGCCTGTGCTTGCTGTGCTGCCTGTGCTTGCTGCCTGTGCTGCCTGAGCAGCCTGTGCTTGCTGCATGTGCTTGCTGTGCTGCCTGTGCTGTGCTGCCTGTGCTTGCTGTGCTGCCAGTGCTTGCTGTGCTGCCTGTGTTTGCTGCCTGTGTTTGCTGTGCTGCCTGTGCTTGCTGCCTGTGCTTGCAGTGCTTGCTGTGCTGCCTGTGCTTGCTGCCTGTGCTTGCTGTGCTGCCTGTGCTTGCTGCCTGTGCTGCCCGAGCTGCCTGTGCTTGCTGCCTGTGCATGCTGTGCTGCCTGTGCTTGCTGCCTGTGCTTGCTGTGCTGCCTGTGCTTGCTGCCTGTGCTTGCTGTGCTGCCTGTGCTTGCTGCCTGTGCTTGCTGTGCTGCCTGTGCTTGCTGTGCTGCCTGTTAGCGATGCATTTGATTTCGCCCATAACACGCGGTAATTCGACAGTGTCACACGACAGTGCGTTGCTGTGTCACCTGTTTTTGGAGGCGCCGAGAGTCGCGGATCATATGTTTACCTCGGCGGCCGGTGCATTGACCTGCGTCTCAGTAAGAGTAAGCATTGTAAACAAATCCGAGAGTGAATCTCGCCGAAGATCGGAGCAGGCTTTGCCTGTTGGAAAGAGGACGGAGCTTGACCCCTCTGCACTTCCCCCAGAATCGCTAAAACGAACACATCTCGTCGAGCTATTTTGCGGGCTTCTAACATGCCGGTGCTTGCTGCCTGTGCTTGCTGTGCTGCCTGTGCTTGCTGTGCTGCCAGTGCTTGCTGTGCTGCCTGTGTTTGCTGCCTGTGTTTGCTGTGCTGCCTGTGCTTGCTGCCTGTGCTTGCAGTGCTTGCTGTGCTGCCTGTGCTTGCTGCCTGTGTTTGCTGTGCTGCCTGTGCTTGCTGCCTGTGCTGCCTGAGCTGCCTGTGCTTGCTGCCTGTGCATGCTGTGCTGCCTGTGCTTGCTGCCTGTCCTTGCTGTGCTGCCTGTGCTTGCTGCCTGTGCTTGCTGTGCTGCCTGTGCTTGCTGTGCTGCCTGTTAGCGATGCATTTGATTTCGCCCATAACACGCGGTAATTCGACAGTGGCACACGACAGTGCGTTGCTGTGTCACCTGTTTTTGGAGGCGCCGAGAGTCGCGGATCATATGTTTACCTCGGCGGCCGGTGCATTGACCTGCGTCTCAGTAAGAGTAAGCATTGTAAACAAATCCGAGAGTGAATCTCGCCGAAGATCGGAGCAGGCTTTGCCTGTTGGAAAGAGGACGGAGCTTGACCCCTCTGCACTTCCCCCAGAATCGCTAAAACGAACACATCTCGTCGAGCTATTTTGCGGGCTTCTAACATGCCGGTGCTTGCTGCCTGTGCTTGCTGTGCTGCCTGTGCTTGCTGCCTGTGCTTGCTGTGCTGCCTGTGCTTGGTGTGCTGCCTGTGCTTGCTGTGCTGCCTGTGCTTGCTGCCTGTGCTTGCTGTGCTGCCTGTGCTTGCTGCCTGTGCTTGCTGTGCTGCCTGTGCTTGGTGTGCTGCCTGTGCTTGCTGTGCTGCATGTGCTTGCTGCCTGTGCTTGCTGTACTTGCTGTGATGCCTGTGCTTGCTGTGCTGCCTGTGCTTGCTGCCTGTGCTTGCTGTGCTGCCTGTGTTTGCTGTGCTGCCTGTGCTTGCTGCCTGTGCTTGCTGTGCTGCCTGTGCTTGCTGCTTGTGCTTGCTGTGCTGCCTGTGCTTTCTGCCTGTGCTTGCTGTGCTGCCTGTGCTTGCTGTGCTGTCTGTGCTTGCTGCCTGTGCTTGTTGTGCTGCCTGTGCTTGTTGTGCCGCCTGTGCTTGCTGTGTTGCCTGTGCTTGCTGTGCTGCCTGTGCTTTCTGTGCTGCCTGTGCTTGCTGCCTGTGCTTGCTGCCTGTGCTGCCTGTGCTTGCTGTGCTACCTGTGCTTGCTGTGCTTGCTGCGCTGCCTGTGCTTGCTGCCTGTGCTTGCTGTGCTGCCTGTGCTTGCTGCCTGTGCTTGCTGTGCTTGCTGTGCCGCCTGTGCTTGCTGTGCTGCCTGTGCTTGCTGTGTTGCCTGTGCTTTCTGTGCTGCCTCAGCTTGCTATGCTGCCTCTGCTTGCTGCCTGTGCTTGCTGTGCTGCCTGTGCTTGCTGCCTGTGCTTTCTGTGCTTGCTGTGCTGCCTGTGCCTGATTTGCTGCCTGCGCTTGCTGCCTGTGCTTGCTGTGCTGCCTGTGCTTGCTGTGCTGCCTGTGCTGTGCTGCCTGTGCTGGCTGTGCTGCCTGTGCTTGCTGTGCTGCCAGTTAGCGATGCATTTGATTCCGCCCATAACACGCGGTAATTCGACAGTGGCACACGACAGTGCGTTGCTGTGTCACCTATTTTTGGAGGCGCCGAGAGTCGCGGATCATATGTTTACCTCGGCGGCCGGTGCATTGACCTGCGTCTCAGTAAGATTAAGCATTGTAAACAAATGCGAGAGTGAATCTCGCCGAAGATCGGAGCAGGCTTTGCCTGTTGGAAAGAGGACGGAGCTTGACCCCTCTGCACTTCCCCCAGAATCGCTAAAACGAACACATCTCGTCGAGCTATTTTGCAGGTTTCTAACATGCCTGTGCTTGCTGCCTGTGCTTGCTGTGCTGCCTGTGCTTGCTGCCTGTGCTTGCTGTGCTGCCTGTGCTTGCTGCCTGTGCTTGCTGTGCTGCCTGTGCTTGCTGCCTGTGCTTCCTGTGCTTGCTGTGCTGCCTGTGCTTGCTGCCTGTGCTTGCTGTGCTGCCTGTGCTTGCTGTGCTGCCTGTTAGCGATGCATTTGATTTCACCCATAACACGCGGTAATTCGACAGTGGCACACGACAGTGCGTTGCTGTGTCACCTGTTTTTGGAGGCGCCGAGAGTCGCGGATCATATGTTTACCTCGGCGGCCGGTGCATTGACCTGCGTCTCAGTAAGAGTAAGCATTGTAAACAAATGCGAGAGTGAATCTCGCCGAAGATCGGAGCAGGCTTTGCCTGTTGGAAAGAGGACGGAGCTTGACCCCTCTGCACATCCCCCAGAATCGCTAAAACGAACACATCTCGTAGAGCTATTTTGCGGGTTTCTAACATGCCTGTGCTTGCTGCCTGTGCTTGCTGTGCTGCCTGTGCTTACTGTGTTGCCTGTGCTGCATGTGCTTGCTGCCTGTGCTTGCTGTGCTGCCTGTGCTTGCTGCCTGTGCTTGCTGTACTTGCTGTGCTGCCTGTGCTTGCTTTGCTGCCTGTGCTTGCTGTACTTGCTGTGCTGCCTGTGCTTGCTGGCTGTGCTGCCTGTGCTTGCTGCCTGTGCTTGCTGTGCTGCCTGTGCTTGCTGCGTTGCCTGTGCTTGCTGCCTGTACTTGGTGTGCTGCCTGTGCTTGCTGCCTGTGCTTGCTGCCTGTGCTTGCTGTTCTGCCTGTGCTGCCTGTGCTTGCTGCCTGTGCTTGCTGTGCTGCCTGTGCTGCCCGTGCTTGCTGCCTGTGCTTGCTGTGCTGCCTGTGCTTGCTATGCTGCCTGTGCAAGCTGCCTGTGCTTGCTGTGCTGCCTGTGCTTGCTGCGCTGCCTGTGCTTGCTACCTGTGCTTGCTGTGCTGCCTGTGCTTGCTGCCTGTGCTTGCTGCCTGTGCTTGCTGTGCTGCCAGTGCTTGCTGCCTGTGCTTGCTGTGCTGCCTGTGTCTGCTGTGCTGCCTGCGCTTGCTGCCTGTGCTTGCTGTGCTGCCTGTGCTTGCTGCCTATGCTTGCTGTGCTGCCTGTGCTTGCTGTGCTGCCTGTGCATGCTGCATGTGCTTGCTGCCTGTGCTTGCTGTGCTGCCTGTGCTGTGCTGCCTGTGCTGTGCTGCCTGTGCTTGCTGTGCTGCCTGTGCTTGCTGCCTGTGCTTGCTGTGCTTGCTGTGCTGCCTGTGCTGCCTGCGCTTGCGGCCTGTGCTGCCTGTGCTTGCTGTGCTGCCTGTGCTTGTTGTGCTGCCTGTGCTTGCTGCCTGTGCTTGCTGCCTGTGCTTGCTGTGCTGCCTATGCTTGCTGCCTGTGCTTGCTGTGCTGCCTGTGCTTGCTGTGCTGCCTGTTCGCGATGCATTTGATTTCGCCCATAACACGCGGTAATTCGACAGTGGCACACGACAGTGCGTTGCTGTGTCAGCTGTTTTTGGAGGCGCCGAGAGTCGCGGATCATATGTTTATCTCGGCGGCCGGTGCATTGACCTGCGTCTCAGTAAGAGTAAGCATTGTAAACAAATGCGAGAGTGAATCTCGCCGAAGATCGGAGCAGGCTTTGCCTGTTGGAAAGAGGACGGAGCTTGACCCCTCTGCACTTCCCCCAGAATCGCTAAAACGAACACATCTCGTCGAGCTATTTTGCGGGTTTCTAACATGCCTGTGCTTGCTGCCTGTGCTTGCTGCGCTGCCTGTGCTTGCTGTCTGTGCTTGCTGTGTTGCCTGTGCTTGGTGTGCTGCCTGTGCTTGCTGCCTGTGCTTGCTGTGCTGCCTGTGCTTGCTGCCTGTGCTTGCTGCCTGTGCTTGCTGTGCTGCCTGTGCTTGCTGCCTGTGCTTGCTGTGCTGCCTGTGCTTGCTGCCTGTGCTTGCTGTGCTGCCTGTGCTTGCTGCCTGTGCTTGCTGTGCTGCCTGTGCTTGCTGCCTGTGCTTGCTGTGCTGCCTGTGCTTGCTGCCTGTGCTTGCTGTGCTGCCTGTGCTTGCTGCCTGTGCTTGCTGTGCTGCCTGTGCTTGCTGCCTGTGCTTGCTGTGCTGCCTGTGCTTGGTGTGCTGCCTGTGCTTGCTGCCTGTGCTTGCTGTGCTGCCTGTGCTTGGTGTGCTGCCTGTGCTTGCTGCCTGTGCTTGCTGTGCTGTCTGTGCTTGCTGTGCTGCCTGTGCTTGCTGTGCTGCCTGTGCTTGCTGCCTGTGCTTGCTGTGCTTGCTATGCTGCCTGTGCTTGCTGCCTGTGCTTGCTGTGCTGCCTGTGCTTGCTGCCTGTGCTTGCTGTGCTTGCTGTGCTGCCTGTGCTTGCTGCCTGTGCTTGCTGTGCTGCCTGTGCTTGGTGTGCTGCCTGTGCTTGCTGCCTGTGCTTGCTGTGCTGTCTGTGCTGCCTGTGCTTGCTGCCTGTGCTTGCTGTGCTGCCTGTTCTTGCTGCCTGTGCTTGCTGTGCTGCCTTTGCTTGCTGCCTGTGCATGCTCTGCTGCCTGTGCTTGCTGCCTGTGCTTGCTATGCTGCCTGTGCTTGCTGCCTGTGCTTGCTGTGCTGCCTGTGCTTGCTGCCTGTGCTTGGTGTGCTGCCTGTGCTTGGTGTGCTGCCAGTGCTTGCTGCCTGTGCTTGCTGTGCTGCATGTGCTTGCTGCCTGTGCTTGCTGTACTTGCTGTGATGCCTGTGCTTGCTGTGCTGCCTGTGCTTGCTGCCTGTGCTTGCTGTGCTGCCTGTGTTTGCTGTGCTGCCTGTGCTTGCTGCCTGTGCTTGCTGTGCTGCCTGTGCTTGCTGCTTGTGCTTGCTGTGCTGCCTGTGCTTTCTGCCTGTGCTTGCTGTGCTGCCTGTGCTTGCTGTGCTGTCTGTCCTTGCTGCCCGTGCTTGTTGTGCTGCCTGTGCTTGTTGTGCCGCCTGTGCTTGCTGTGTTGCCTGTGCTTGCTGTGCTGCCTGTGCTTTCTGTGCTGCCTGTGGTTGCTGCCTGTGCTTGCTGCCTGTGCTGCCTGTGCTTGCTGTGCTACCTGTGCTTTCTGTGCTTGCTGCGCTGCCTGTGCTTGCTGCCTGTGCTTGCTGTGCTGCCTGTGCTTGCTGCCTGTGCTTGCTGTGCTGCCTGTGCTTGCTGTGCCGCCTGTGCTTGCTGTGCTGCCTGTGCTTGCTGTGTTGCCTGTGCTTTCTGTGCTGCCTCAGCTTGCTATGCTGCCTCTGCTTGCTGCCTGTGCTTGCTGTGCTGCCTGTGCTTGCTGTGCTGCCTGTGCTTGCTGCCTGTGCTTTCTGTGCTTGCTGTGCTGCCTGTGCCTGATTTGCTGCCTGCCCTTGCTGCCTGTGCTTGCTGTGCTGCCTGTGCTTGCTGCCTGTGCTTGCTGTGCTGCCTGTGCTTGCAGTGCTGCCTGTGCTGTGCTGCCTGTGCTGGCTGTGCTGCCTGTGCTTGCTGTGCTGCCTGTGCTTGATGTGCTGCCAGTTAGCGATGCATTTGATTTCGCCCATAACACGCGGTAATTCGACAGTGGCACGCGACAGTGCGTTGCTGTGTCACCTATTTTTGGAGGCGCCGAGAGTCGCGGATCATATGTTTACCTCGGCGGCCGGTGCATTGACCTGCGTCTCAGTAAGAGTAAGCATTGTAAACAAATGCGAGAGTTAATCTCGCCGAAGATCGGAGCAGGCTCTGCCTTTTGGAAAGAGGACGGAGCTTGACCCCTCTGCACTTCCCCCAGAATCGCTAAAACGAACACATCTCGTCGAGCTATTTTGCGGGTTTCTAACATGCCTGTGCTTGCTGCCTGTGCTTGTTGTGCTGCCTGTGCTTGCTGTGCTGCCTGTGCTTGCTGCCTGTGCTTGCTGTGCTGCCTGTGCTTGCTGCCTGTGCTTGCTGTGCTGCCTGTGCTTGCTGCCTGTGCTTGCTGCCTGTGCTTGCTGCCTGTGCTTGCTGTGCTGCCTGTGCTTGCTATGCTGCCTGTGCAAGCTGCCTGTGCTTGCTGCCTGTGCTTGCTGTGCTGCCTGTGCTTGCTGCCTGTGCTTTCTGTGCTTGCTGTGCTGCCTGTGCCTGATTTGCTGCCTGCGCTTGCTGCCTGTGCTGCCTGTGCTTGCTGCCTGTGCTTGCTGTGCTGCCTGTGCTGTGCTGCCTGTGCTGGCTGTGCTGCCTGTGCTTGCTGTGCTGCCAGTTAGCGATGCATTTGATTTCGCCCATAACACGCGGTAATTCGACAGTGGCACACGTCAGTGCGTTGCTGTGTCACCTATTTTTGGAGGCGCCGAGAGTCGCGGATCATAGTTTACCTCGGCGGCCGGTGCATTGACCTGCGTCTCAGTAAGAGTAAGCATTGTAAACAAATGCGAGAGTGAATCTCGCCGAAGATCGGAGCAGGCTTTGCCTTTTGGAAAGAGGACGGAGCTTGACCCCTCTGCACTTCCCCCAGAATCGCTAAAACGAACACATCTCGTCGAGCTATTTTGCGGGTTTCTAACATGTCTGTGCTTGCTGCCTGTGCTTGCTGTGCTGCCCGTGCTTGCTGCCTGTGCTTGCTGTGCTGCCTGTGCTTGCTGCCTGTGCTTGCTGTGCTGCCTGTGCTTGCTGCCTGTGCTTGCTGTACTTGCTGTGCTGCCTGTGCTTGCTGCCTGTGCTTGCTGTGCTGCCTGTTCTTGCTGCCTGTGCTTGCTGTGCTGCCTGTGCTTGCTGCCTGTGCTTGCTGTGCTGCCTGTGCTTGCTGCCTGTGCTTGTTGTGCTGCCTGTGCTTTCTGCCTGTGCTTGCTGTGCTGCCTGTGCTTGCTGTGCTGCCTGTGCTTGCTGCCTCTGCTTGCTGTGCTGCCTGTGCTTGCTGTGCTGTCTGTGCTTGCTGCCTGTGCTTGCTGTGCTGCCCGTGCTTGCTGCGCTGTCTGTGCTTGCTGCCTGTGCTTGCTGTGCTGCCTGTGCTTGCTGCCTGTGCTTGCTGTGCTTGCTATGCTGCCTGTGCAAGCTGCCTGTGCTTGCTGTGCTGCCTGTGCTTGCTGTGCTCCCTGTGCTGCCTGTGCTTGCTGTGCTCCCTGTGCTTGCTGCCTGTGCTTGCTGCCTGTGCTTGCTGTGCTGCCTGTGCTTGCTGTGCTCCCTGTGCTTGCTGCCTGTGCTTGCTGCCTGTGCTTGCTGTGCTGCCTGTGCTTGCTGCCTGTGCTTGCTGTGCTGCCTGTTCTTGCTGCCTGTGCTTGCTGCGCTGCCTGTGCTTGCTGCCTGTGCTTGCTGTGCTGCCTGTGCTTGCTGCCTGTGCTTGCTGCCTGTGCTTGCTGCCTGTGCTTGCTCTGCTGCCTGTGCTTGCTGCCTGTGCTTGCTCTGCTGCCTGTGCTTGCTGCCTGTGCTTGCTGTTGTGCCTGTGCTTGCTGTGCTGCCTGTGCTTGCTGTGCTGCCTGTGCTTGCTGCCTGTGCTTGTTGTGCTGCCTGTGCTTTCTGCCTGTGCTTGCTGTGCTGCCTGTGCTTGCTGTGCTGCCTGTGCTTGCTGCCTGTGCTTGCTGCCTGTGCTTGCTGTGCTGCCTGTGCTTGCTGCCTGTGCTTGCTGTGCTGCCTGTGCTTGCTGCCTGTGCTTGCTGTGCTGCCTGTGCTTGCTGCCTGTGCTTGCTGCCTGTGCTTGCTATGCTGCCTGTGCTTGCTGTGCTGCCTGTGCTTGCTGCCTGTGCTTGCTGCCTGTGCTTGCTGTGCTTGCTATGCTGCCTGTGCAAGCTGCCTGTGCTTGCTGTGCTGCCTGTGCTCGCTGTGCTGCCTGTGCTTGGTGCCTGTGCTTGCTGTGCTGCCTGTGCTTGCTGCCTGTGCTTGCTGCCTGTGCTTACTGTGCTTGCTATGCTGCCTGTGCAAGCTGCCTGTGCTTGCTGTGCTGCCTGTGCTTGCTGCCTGTGCTTGCTGTGCTGCCTGTGCTTGCTGCCTGTGCTTACTGTGTTGCCTGTGCTTGCTGTGCTGCCTGTGCTTGGTGTGCTGCCTGTGCTTGCTGCCTGTGCTTGCTGTGCTGCCTGTGCTTGCTGTGCTGCCTGTCCTTGCTGCCTGTGCTTGCTGTGCTGCCTGTGCTTGCTGTGCTGCCTGTGCTTGGTGTGCTGCCTGTGCTTGCTGTGCTGCCTGTGCTTGCTGCCTGTGCTGCTTGTGCTTGCTGTGCTGCCTGTGCTGCCTGTGCTTGCTGCCTGTGCTTGCTGCCTGTGCTTGCTGCCTGTTCTTGCTGTGCTGCCAGTGCTTGCTGTGCTGCCTGTGCTTGCTGCCTATGCTTGCTGCCTGTGCTTGCTGTGCTGCCTGTGCTTGCTGCCTGTGCTTGCTGCCTGTGCTTGCTGTGCTGCCTGTGCTTGCTGCCTGTGTTTGCTGTGCTGCCTGTGCTTGCTGCCTATGCTTGCTGTGCTGCCTGTGCTTACTGCCTGTGCTTGCTGCCTGTGCTTGCTGTGCTGCCAGTGCTTGCTGTGCTGCCTGTGTTTGCTGCCTGTGTTTGCTGTGCTGCCTGTGCTTGCTGCCTGTGCTTGCAGTGCTTGCTGTGCTGCCTGTGCTTGCTGCCTGTGCTTGCTGTGCTGCCTGTGCTTGCTGCCTGTGCTGCCCGAGCTGCCTGTGCTTGCTGCCTGTGCATGCTGTGCTGCCTGTGCTTGCTGCCTGTGCTTGCTGTGCTGCCTGTGCTTGCTGCCTGTGCTTGCTGTGCTGCCTGTGCTTGCTGCCTGTGCTTGCTGTGCTGCCTGTGCTTGCTGTGCTGCCAGTGCTTGCTGTGCTGCCTGTGTTTGCTGCCTGTGTTTGCTGTGCTGCCTGTGCTTGCTGCCTGTGCTTGCAGTGCTTGCTGTGCTGCCTGTGCTTGCTGCCTGTGCTTGCTGTGCTGCCTGTGCTTGCTGCCTGTGCTGCCTGAGCTGCCTGTGCTTGCTGCCTGTGCATGCTGTGCTGCCTGTGCTTGCTGCCTGTGCTTGCTGTGCTGCCTGTGCTTGCTGCCTGTGCTTGCTGTGCTGCCTGTGCTTGCTGTGCTGCCTGTGCTTGCTGTGCTGCCTGTTAGCGATGCATTTGATTTCGCCCATAACACGCGGTAATTCGACAGTGGCACACGACAGTGCGTTGCTGTGTCACCTGTTTTTGGAGGCGCCGAGAGTCGCGGATCATATGTTTACCTCGGCGGCCGGTGCATTGACCTGCGTCTCAGTAAGAGTAAGCATTGTAAACAAATCCGAGAGTGAATCTCGCCGAAGATCGGAGCAGGCTTTGCCTGTTGGAAAGAGGACGGAGCTTGACCCCTCTGCACTTCCCCCAGAATCGCTAAAACGAACACATCTCGTCGAGCTATTTTGCGGGCTTCTAACATGCCGGTGCTTGCTGCCTGTGCTTGCTGTGCTGCCTGTGCTTGCTGCCTGTGCTTGCTGCCTGTGCTTGCTTTGCTGCCTGTGCTTGCTGCCTGTGCTTGTTGTGCTGCCTGTGCTTTCTGCCTGTGCTTGCTGTGCTGCCTGTGCTTGCTGTGCTGCCTGTGCTTGCTGCCTCTGCTTGCTGTGCTGCCTGTGCTTGCTGTGCTGTCTGTGCTTGCTGCCTGTGCTTGCTGTGCTGCCCGTGCTTGCTGCGCTGTCTGTGCTTGCTGCCTGTGCTTGCTGTGCTGCCTGTGCTTGCTGCCTGTGCTTGCTGTGCTTGCTATGCTGCCTGTGCAAGCTGCCTGTGCTTGCTGTGCTGCCTGTGCTTGCTGTGCTCCCTGTGCTGCCTGTGCTTGCTGTGCTCCCTGTGCTTGCTGCCTGTGCTTGCTGCCTGTGCTTGCTGTGCTGCCTGTGCTTGCTGTGCTCCCTGTGCTTGCTGCCTGTGCTTGCTGCCTGTGCTTGCTGTGCTGCCTGTGCTTGCTGCCTGTGCTTGCTGTGCTGCCTGTTCTTGCTGCCTGTGCTTGCTGCGCTGCCTGTGCTTGCTGCCTGTGCTTGCTGTGCTGCCTGTGCTTGCTGCCTGTGCTTGCTGCCTGTGCTTGCTGCCTGTGCTTGCTCTGCTGCCTGTGCTTGCTGCCTGTGCTTGCTGTTGTGCCTGTGCTTGCTGTGCTGCCTGTGCTTGCTGTGCTGCCTGTGCTTGCTGCCTGTGCTTGTTGTGCTGCCTGTGCTTTCTGCCTGTGCTTGCTGTGCTGCCTGTGCTTGCTGTGCTGCCTGTGCTTGCTGCCTGTGCTTGCTGTGCTGCCTGTGCTTGCTGCCTGTGCTTGCTGTGCTGCCTGTGCTTGCTGCCTGTGCTTGCTGTGCTGCCTGTGCTTGCTGCCTGTGCTTGCTGCCTGTGCTTGCTGTGCTGCCTGTGCTTGCTGTGCTTGCTATGCTGCCTGTGCAAGCTGCCTGTGCTTGCTGTGCTGCCTGTGCTTGCTGCCTGTGCTTGCTGTGCTTGCTATGCTGCCTGTGCAAGCTGCCTGTGCGTGCTGTGCTGCCTGTGCTTGCTTTGCTGCCTGTGCTTGCTGCCTGTGCTTGCTGTGCTGCCTGTGCTTGCTGCCTGTGCTTACTGTGTTGCCTGTGCTTGCTGTGCTGCCTGTGCTTGGTGTGCTGCCTGTGCTTGCTGCCTGTGCTTGCTGTGCTTGCTGTGCTGCCTGTGCTTGATGTGCTGCCTGTGCTTGCTGCCTGTGCTTGCTGTGCTGCCTGTGCTTGCTGCCTGTGCTTGATGTGCTGCCTGTGCTTGCTGCCTGTGCTTGCTGTGCTGCCTGTGCTTGCTGCCTGTGCTTGCTGTGCTGCCTGTGCTTGCTGCCTGTGCTTGCTGTACTGCCTGTGCTTGCTGCCTGTGCTTGCTGCCTGTGCTTGCTGTGCTGCCTGTGCTTGCTGCCTGTGCTTACTGTGTTGCCTGTGCTTGCTGTGCTGCCTGTGCTTGGTGTGCTGCCTGTGCTTGCTGCCTGTGCTTGCTCTGCTGCCTGTGCTTGATGTGCTGCCTGTGCTTGCTGCCTGTGCTTGCTGTGCTGCCTGTGCTTGCTGCCTGTGCTTGCGGTGCTGCCTGTGCTTGCTGCCTGTGCTTGCTGTGCTGCCTGTGCTTGCTGCCTGTGCTTGCTGTGCTTGCTATGCTGCCTGTGCAAGCTGCCTGTGTTTGCTGTGCTGCCTGTGCTTGCTGCCTGTGCTTGCTGTGCTGCCTGTGCATGCTGTGCTGCCTGTGCTTGCTGCCTGTGCTTGCTGTGCTGCCTGTGCTTGATGCCTGTGCTTACTGTGTTGCCTGTGCTTGCTGTGCTGCCTGTGCTTGCTGTGCTGCCTGGGCTTGCTGCCTGTGCTTGCTGTACTTGTGCTGCCTGTGCTTGCTGCCTGTGCTTGCTGCCTGTGCTTGCTGTGCTTGCTATGCTGCCTGTGCAAGCTGCCTGTGCTTGCTGTGCTGCCTGTGCTCGCTGTGCTGCCTGTGCTTACTGCCTGTGCTTGCTGTGCTGCCTGTGCTTGCTGCCTGTGCTTACTGTGTTGCCTGTGCTTGCTGTGCTGCCTGTGCTTGGTGTGCTGCCTGTGCTTGCTGCCTGTGCTTGCTGTGCTGCCTGTGCTTGATGTGCTGCCTGTGCTTGATGTGCTGCCTGTGCTTGCTGCCTGTGCTTGCTGTGCTGCCTGTGCTTGCTGCCTGTGCTTGCGGTGCTGCCTGTGCTTGCTGTGCTGCCTGTGCTTGCTGCCTGTGCTTGCGGTGCTGCCTGTGCTTGCTGCCTGTGCTTGCTGTGCTGCCTGTGCTTGCTGCCTGTGCTTGCTGTGCTTGCTATGCTGCCTGTGCAAGCTGCCTGTGTTTGCTGTGCTGCCTGTGCTTGCTGCCTGTGCTTGCTGTGCTGCCTGTGCATGCTGTGCTGCCTGTGCTTGCTGCCTGTGCTTGCTGTGCTGCCTGTGCTTGATGCCTGTGCTTACTGTGTTGCCTGTGCTTGCTGTGCTGCCTGTGCTTGCTGTGCTGCCTGGGCTTGCTGCCTGTGCTTGCTGTACTTGTGCTGCCTGTGCTTGCTGCCTGTGCTTGCTGCCTGTGCTTGCTGTGCTTGCTATGCTGCCTGTGCAAGCTGCCTGTGCTTGCTGTGCTGCCTGTGCTCGCTGTGCTGCCTGTGCTTACTGCCTGTGCTTGCTGTGCTGCCTGTGCTTGCTGCCTGTGCTTACTGTGTTGCCTGTGCTTGCTGTGCTGCCTGTGCTTGGTGTGCTGCCTGTGCTTGCTGCCTGTGCTTGCTGTGCTGCCTGTGCTTGATGTGCTGCCTGTGCTTGATGTGCTGCCTGTGCTTGCTGCCTGTGCTTGCTGTGCTGCCTGTGCTTGCTGCCTGTGCTTGCGGTGCTGCCTGTGCTTGCTGCCTGTGCTTGCTGTGCTGCCTGTGCTTGCTGCCTGTGCTTGCTGTGCTTGCTATGCTGCCTGTGCAAGCTGCCTGTGTTTGCTGTGCTGCCTGTGCTTGCTGCCTGTGCTTGGTGTGCTGCCTGTGCTTGCTGCCTGTGCTTGCTGTGCTGCCTGTGCTTGGTGTGCTGCCTGTGCTTGCTGCCTGTGCTTGCTGTGCTTGCTGTGCTGCCTGTGCTTGCTGTGCTGCCTGTGCTTGCTGTGCTGCCTGTGCTTGCTGTGCTGTCTGTGCTTGCTGTGCTGCCTGTGCTTGCTGCCTGTGCTTACTGTGTTGCCTGTGCTTGCTGTGCTGCCTGTGCTTGGTGTGCTGCCTGTGCTTGCTGCCTGTGCTTGCTGTGCTGCCTGTGCTTGCTGCCTGTGCTTGCTGTGCTGCCTGTGCTTGCTGCCTGTGCTTGCTGTGCTGCCTGTGCTTGCTGCCTGTGCTTGCTGCCTGTGCTTGCTGTGCTGCCTGTGCTTGCTGTGCTTGCTATGCTGCCTGTGCAAGCTGCCTGTGCTTGCTGTGCTGCCTGTGCTTGCTGCCTGTGCTTGCTGTGCTTGCTATGCTGCCTGTGCAAGCTGCCTGTGCGTGCTGTGCTGCCTGTGCTTGCTTTGCTGCCTGTGCTTGCTGCCTGTGCTTGCTGTGCTGCCTGTGCTTGCTGCCTGTGCTTGGTGTGCTGCCTGTGCTTGCTGCCTGTGCTTGCTGTGCTGCCTGTGCTTGGTGTGCTGCCTGTGCTTGCTGCCTGTGCTTGCTGTGCTTGCTGTGCTGCCTGTGCTTGCTGTGCTGCCTGTGCTTGCTGTGCTGCCTGTGCTTGCTGTGCTGTCTGTGCTTGCTGTGCTGCCTGTGCTTGCTGCCTGTGCTTACTGTGTAGCCTGTGCTTGCTGTGCTGCCTGTGCTTGGTGTGCTGCCTGTGCTTGCTGCCTGTGCTTGCTGTGCTGCCTGTGCTTGCTGCCTGTGCTTGCTGTGCTGCCTGTCCTTGCTGCCTGTGCTTGCTATGCTGCCTGTGCTTGCTGTGCTGCCTGTGCTTGCTGCCTGTGCTTGCTGCCTGTGCTTTCTGTGCTGCCTGTCCTTGCTGCCTGTGCTTGCTGTGCTGCCTGTGCTTGCTGCCTGTGCTTGCTGTGCTGCCTGTGCTTGGTGTGCTGCCTGTGCTTGCTGCCTGTGCTTGCTGTGCTGCCTGTGCTTGATGTGCTGCCTGTGCTTGCTGCCTGTGCTTGCTGTGCTGCCTGTGCTTGCTGCCTGTGCTTGCTGTGCTGCCTGTGCTTGCTGCCTGTGCTTGCTGTGCTGCCTGTGCTTGCTGACTGTGCTTGCTGTGCTGCCTGTCCTTGCTGCCTGTGCTTGCTATGCTGCCTGTGCTTGCTGTGCTGCCTGTGCTTCCTGCCTGTGCTTGCTGCCTGTGCTTGCTGTGCTTGCTATGCTGCCTGTGCAAGCTGCCTGTGCTTGCTGTGCTGCCTGTGCTCGCTGTGCTGCCTGTGCTTGGTGCCTGTGCTTGCTGTGCTGCCTGTGCTTGCTGCCTGTGCTTGCTGCCTGTGCTTACTGTGCTTGCTATGCTGCCTGTGCAAGCTGCCTGTGCTTGCTGTGCTGCCTGTGCTTGCTGCCTGTGCTTGCTGTGCTGCCTGTGCTTGCTGCCTGTGCTTACTGTGTTGCCTGTGCTTGCTGTGCTGCCTGTGCTTGGTGTGCTGCCTGTGCTTGCTGCCTGTGCTTGCTGTGCTGCCTGTGCTTGCTGTGCTGCCTGTCCTTGCTGCCTGTGCTTGCTGTGCTGCCTGTGCTTGCTGTGCTGCCTGTGCTTGGTGTGCTGCCTGTGCTTGCTGTGCTGCCTGTGCTTGCTGCCTGTGCTGCTTGTGCTTGCTGTGCTGCCTGTGCTGCCTGTGCTTGCTGCCTGTGCTTGCTGCCTGTGCTTGCTGCCTGTTCTTGCTGTGCTGCCAGTGCTTGCTGTGCTGCCTGTGCTTGCTGCCTATGCTTGCTGCCTGTGCTTGCTGTGCTGCCTGTGCTTGCTGCCTGTGCTTGCTGCCTGTGCTTGCTGTGCTGCCTGTGCTTGCTGCCTGTGTTTGCTGTGCTGCCTGTGCTTGCTGCCTATGCTTGCTGTGCTGCCTGTGCTTACTGCCTGTGCTTGCTGCCTGTGCTTGCTGTGCTGCCAG
Source organism: Priocnemis perturbator (assembly GCA_963942575.1). NCBI lineage: Eukaryota > Metazoa > Arthropoda > Insecta > Hymenoptera > Pompilidae > Priocnemis > Priocnemis perturbator. The sequence continues at coordinate 193,611 of CAWWDK010000134.1, read as the reverse complement.
TGCTTGCTGTGCTGCCTGTGTTTGCTGCCTGTGTTTGCTGTGCTGCCTGTGCTTGCTGCCTGTGCTTGCAGTGCTTGCTGTGCTGCCTGTGCTTGCTGCCTGTGCTTGCTGTGCTGCCTGTGCTTGCTGCCTGTGCTGCCCGAGCTGCCTGTGCTTGCTGCCTGTGCATGCTGTGCTGCCTGTGCTTGCTGCCTGTGCTTGCTGTGCTGCCTGTGCTTGCTGCCTGTGCTTGCTGTGCTGCCTGTGCTTGCTGCCTGTGCTTGCTGTGCTGCCTGTGCTTGCTGTGCTGCCAGTGCTTGCTGTGCTGCCTGTGTTTGCTGCCTGTGTTTGCTGTGCTGCCTGTGCTTGCTGCCTGTGCTTGCAGTGCTTGCTGTGCTGCCTGTGCTTGCTGCCTGTGCTTGCTGTGCTGCCTGTGCTTGCTGCCTGTGCTGCCTGAGCTGCCTGTGCTTGCTGCCTGTGCATGCTGTGCTGCCTGTGCTTGCTGCCTGTGCTTGCTGTGCTGCCTGCGCTTGCTGCCTGTGCTTGCTGTGCTGCCTGTGCTTGCTGTGCTGCCTGTGCTTGCTGTGCTGCCTGTTAGCGATGCATTTGATTTCGCCCATAACACGCGGTAATTCGACAGTGGCACACGACAGTGCGTTGCTGTGTCACCTGTTTTTGGAGGCGCCGAGAGTCGCGGATCATATGTTTACCTCGGCGGCCGGTGCATTGACCTGCGTCTCAGTAAGAGTAAGCATTGTAAACAAATCCGAGAGTGAATCTCGCCGAAGATCGGAGCAGGCTTTGCCTGTTGGAAAGAGGACGGAGCTTGACCCCTCTGCACTTCCCCCAGAATCGCTAAAACGAACACATCTCGTCGAGCTATTTTGCGGGCTTCTAACATGCCGGTGCTTGCTGCCTGTGCTTGCTGTGCTGCCTGTGCTTGCTGCCTGTGCTTGCTGCCTGTGCTTGCTTTGCTGCCTGTGCTTGCTGCCTGTGCTTGTTGTGCTGCCTGTGCTTTCTGCCTGTGCTTGCTGTGCTGCCTGTGCTTGCTGTGCTGCCTGTGCTTGCTGCCTCTGCTTGCTGTGCTGCCTGTGCTTGCTGTGCTGTCTGTGCTTGCTGCCTGTGCTTGCTGTGCTGCCCGTGCTTGCTGCGCTGTCTGTGCTTGCTGCCTGTGCTTGCTGTGCTGCCTGTGCTTGCTGCCTGTGCTTGCTGTGCTTGCTATGCTGCCTGTGCAAGCTGCCTGTGCTTGCTGTGCTGCCTGTGCTTGCTGTGCTCCCTGTGCTGCCTGTGCTTGCTGTGCTCCCTGTGCTTGCTGCCTGTGCTTGCTGCCTGTGCTTGCTGTGCTGCCTGTGCTTGCTGTGCTCCCTGTGCTTGCTGCCTGTGCTTGCTGCCTGTGCTTGCTGTGCTGCCTGTGCTTGCTGCCTGTGCTTGCTGTGCTGCCTGTTCTTGCTGCCTGTGCTTGCTGCGCTGCCTGTGCTTGCTGCCTGTGCTTGCTGTGCTGCCTGTGCTTGCTGCCTGTGCTTGCTGCCTGTGCTTGCTGCCTGTGCTTGCTCTGCTGCCTGTGCTTGCTGCCTGTGCTTGCTGTTGTGCCTGTGCTTGCTGTGCTGCCTGTGCTTGCTGTGCTGCCTGTGCTTGCTGCCTGTGCTTGTTGTGCTGCCTGTGCTTTCTGCCTGTGCTTGCTGTGCTGCCTGTGCTTGCTGTGCTGCCTGTGCTTGCTGCCTGTGCTTGCTGTGCTGCCTGTGCTTGCTGCCTGTGCTTGCTGTGCTGCCTGTGCTTGCTGCCTGTGCTTGCTGTGCTGCCTGTGCTTGCTGCCTGTGCTTGCTGCCTGTGCTTGCTGTGCTGCCTGTGCTTGCTGTGCTTGCTATGCTGCCTGTGCAAGCTGCCTGTGCTTGCTGTGCTGCCTGTGCTTGCTGCCTGTGCTTGCTGTGCTTGCTATGCTGCCTGTGCAAGCTGCCTGTGCGTGCTGTGCTGCCTGTGCTTGCTTTGCTGCCTGTGCTTGCTGCCTGTGCTTGCTGTGCTGCCTGTGCTTGCTGCCTGTGCTTACTGTGTTGCCTGTGCTTGCTGTGCTGCCTGTGCTTGGTGTGCTGCCTGTGCTTGCTGCCTGTGCTTGCTGTGCTTGCTGTGCTGCCTGTGCTTGATGTGCTGCCTGTGCTTGCTGCCTGTGCTTGCTGTGCTGCCTGTGCTTGCTGCCTGTGCTTGATGTGCTGCCTGTGCTTGCTGCCTGTGCTTGCTGTGCTGCCTGTGCTTGCTGCCTGTGCTTGCTGTGCTGCCTGTGCTTGCTGCCTGTGCTTGCTGTACTGCCTGTGCTTGCTGCCTGTGCTTGCTGCCTGTGCTTGCTGTGCTGCCTGTGCTTGCTGCCTGTGCTTACTGTGTTGCCTGTGCTTGCTGTGCTGCCTGTGCTTGGTGTGCTGCCTGTGCTTGCTGCCTGTGCTTGCTCTGCTGCCTGTGCTTGATGTGCTGCCTGTGCTTGCTGCCTGTGCTTGCTGTGCTGCCTGTGCTTGCTGCCTGTGCTTGCGGTGCTGCCTGTGCTTGCTGCCTGTGCTTGCTGTGCTGCCTGTGCTTGCTGCCTGTGCTTGCTGTGCTTGCTATGCTGCCTGTGCAAGCTGCCTGTGTTTGCTGTGCTGCCTGTGCTTGCTGCCTGTGCTTGCTGTGCTGCCTGTGCATGCTGTGCTGCCTGTGCATGCTGTGCTGCCTGTGCTTGCTGCCTGTGCTTGCTGTGCTGCCTGTGCTTGATGCCTGTGCTTACTGTGTTGCCTGTGCTTGCTGTGCTGCCTGTGCTTGCTGTGCTGCCTGGGCTTGCTGCCTGTGCTTGCTGTACTTGTGCTGCCTGTGCTTGCTGCCTGTGCTTGCTGCCTGTGCTTGCTGTGCTTGCTATGCTGCCTGTGCAAGCTGCCTGTGCTTGCTGTGCTGCCTGTGCTCGCTGTGCTGCCTGTGCTTACTGCCTGTGCTTGCTGTGCTGCCTGTGCTTGCTGCCTGTGCTTACTGTGTTGCCTGTGCTTGCTGTGCTGCCTGTGCTTGGTGTGCTGCCTGTGCTTGCTGCCTGTGCTTGCTGTGCTGCCTGTGCTTGATGTGCTGCCTGTGCTTGCTGCCTGTGCTTGCTGTGCTGCCTGTGCTTGCTGCCTGTGCTTGCGGTGCTGCCTGTGCTTGCTGCCTGTGCTTGCTGTGCTGCCTGTGCTTGCTGCCTGTGCTTGCGGTGCTGCCTGTGCTTGCTGCCTGTGCTTGCTGTGCTGCCTGTGCTTGCTGCCTGTGCTTGCTGTGCTTGCTATGCTGCCTGTGCAAGCTGCCTGTGTTTGCTGTGCTGCCTGTGCTTGCTGCCTGTGCTTGCTGTGCTGCCTGTGCATGCTGTGCTGCCTGTGCTTGCTGCCTGTGCTTGCTGTGCTGCCTGTGCTTGATGCCTGTGCTTACTGTGTTGCCTGTGCTTGCTGTGCTGCCTGTGCTTGCTGTGCTGCCTGGGCTTGCTGCCTGTGCTTGCTGTACTTGTGCTGCCTGTGCTTGCTGCCTGTGCTTGCTGCCTGTGCTTGCTGTGCTTGCTATGCTGCCTGTGCAAGCTGCCTGTGCTTGCTGTGCTGCCTGTGCTCGCTGTGCTGCCTGTGCTTACTGCCTGTGCTTGCTGTGCTGCCTGTGCTTGCTGCCTGTGCTTACTGTGTTGCCTGTGCTTGCTGTGCTGCCTGTGCTTGGTGTGCTGCCTGTGCTTGCTGCCTGTGCTTGCTGTGCTGCCTGTGCTTGATGTGCTGCCTGTGCTTGATGTGCTGCCTGTGCTTGCTGCCTGTGCTTGCTGTGCTGCCTGTGCTTGCTGCCTGTGCTTGCGGTGCTGCCTGTGCTTGCTGCCTGTGCTTGCTGTGCTGCCTGTGCTTGCTGCCTGTGCTTGCTGTGCTTGCTATGCTGCCTGTGCAAGCTGCCTGTGTTTGCTGTGCTGCCTGTGCTTGCTGCCTGTGCTTGGTGTGCTGCCTGTGCTTGCTGCCTGTGCTTGCTGTGCTGCCTGTGCTTGGTGTGCTGCCTGTGCTTGCTGCCTGTGCTTGCTGTGCTTGCTGTGCTGCCTGTGCTTGCTGTGCTGCCTGTGCTTGCTGTGCTGCCTGTGCTTGCTGTGCTGTCTGTGCTTGCTGTGCTGCCTGTGCTTGCTGCCTGTGCTTGCTGTGCTTGCTGTGCTGCCTGTGCTTGCTGCCTGTGCTTTCTGTGCTGCCTGTGCTTGCTGCCTGTGCTTGCTATGCTGCCTGTGCAAGCTGCCTGTGCTTACTGTGCTGCCTGTGCTGCCTGTGCTTGGTGTGCTGCCTGTGCTTGCTGCATGTGCTTGCTGTGCTGCCTGTGCTTGCGGCCTGTGCTTGCTGCGCTGCTTGTGCTGTGCTGCCTGTGCTTGCTGTGCTGCCTGTGCTTGCTGCCTGTGCTTGCTGTGCCGCCTGTGCTTGCTGTGCTGCCTGTGCTTGATGTGCTGCCTGTGCTTGCTGCCTGTGCTTGCTGTGCTGCCTGTGCTTGCTGCCTGTGCTTGCTGTGCTGCCTGTGCTTGCTGCCTGTGCTTTCTGCCTGTGCTTGCTGTGCTACCTCTCCTTGATGCCTGTGCTTGCTATGCTGCCTGTGCTTGCTGTGCTGCCTGTGCTTGCTGCCTGTGCTTGCTGCCTGTGCTTTCTGTGCTGCCTGTGCTTGCTGTGCTGCCTGTGCTTGCTGCCTGTGCTTGCTGTGCTGCCTGTGCTTGCTGTGCTGCCTGTGCTTGCTGCCTGTGCTTGCTGTGCTGCCTGTGCTTGCTGCCTGTGCTAGCTATGCTGCCTGTGCTTGCTGTGCTGCCTGTTAGCGATGCATTTGATTTCGCCCATTACACGCGGTAATTCGACAGTGGCACACGACAGTGCGTTGCTGTGTCACCTGTTTTTGGAGGCGCCGAGAGTCGCGGATCATATGTTTACCTCGGCGGCCGGTGCATTGACCTGCGTCTCAGTAAGAGTAAGCATTGTTAACAAATGCGAGAGTGAATCTCGCCGATGATCGGAGCAGGGTTTGCCTGTTGGAAAGAGGACGGAGCTTGACCCCTCTGCACTTCCCCCAGAATCGCTAAAACGAACACATCTCGTCGAGCTATTTTGCGGGTTTCTAACATGCCTGTGCTTGCTGTGCTGCCTGTGCTTGCTGCCTGTGCTTGCTCTGTGCTGCCTGTGCTTGCTGTGCTGCCTGTGCTTGCTATGCTGCCTGTGCAAGCTGCCTGTGCTTACTGTGCTGCCTGTGCTGCCTGTGCTTGGTGTGCTGCCTGTGCTTGCTGCATGTGCTTGCTGTGCTGCCTGTGCTTGCGGCCTGTGCTTGCTGCGCTGCTTGTGCTGTGCTGCCTGTGCTTGCTGTGCTGCCTGTGCTTGCTGCCTGTGCTTGCTGTGCCGCCTGTGCTTGCTGTGCTGCCTGTGCTTGATGTGCTGCCTGTGCTTGCTGCCTGTGCTTGCTGTGCTGCCTGTGCTTGCTGCCTGTGCTTTCTGCCTGTGCTTGCTGTGCTACCTGTCCTTGATGCCTGAGCTTGCTATGCTGCCTGTGCTTGCTGTGCTGCCTGTGCTTGCTGCCTGTGCTTGCTGCCTGTGCTTTCTGTGCTGCCTGTGCTTGCTGTGCTGCCTGTGCTTGCTGCCTGTGCTTGCTGTGCCGCCTGTGCTTGCTGTGCTGCCTGTGCTTGATGTGCTGCCTGTGCTTGCTGCCTGTGCTTGCTGTGCTGCCTGTGCTTGCTGCCTGTGCTTGCTGTGCTGCCTGTGCTTGCTGCCTGTGCTTTCTGCCTGTGCTTGCTGTGCTACCTGTCCTTGATGCCTGAGCTTGCTATGCTGCCTGTGCTTGCTGTGCTGCCTGTGCTTGCTGCCTGTGCTTGCTGCCTGTGCTTTCTGTGCTGCCTGTGCTTGCTGTGCTGCCTGTGCTTGCTGTGCTGCCTGTGCTTGCTGTGCTGCCTGTGCTTGCTGCCTGTGCTTGCTGTGCTGCCTGTGCTTGCTGCCTGTGCTAGCTATGCTGCCTGTGCTTGCTGTGCTGCCTGTGCTTGCTGTGCTGCCTGTTAGCGATGCATTTGATTTCGCCCATTACACGCGGTAATTCGACAGTGGCACACGACAGTGCGTTGCTGTGTCACCTGTTTTTGGAGGCGCCGAGAGTCGCGGATCATATGTTTACCTCGGCGGCCAGTGCATTGACCTGCGTCTCAGTAAGAGTAAGCATTGTTAACAAATGCGAGAGTGAATCTCGCCGATGATCGGAGCAGGGTTTGCCTGTTGGAAAGAGGACGGAGCTTGACCCCTCTGCACTTCCCCCAGAATCGCTAAAACGAACACATCTCGTCGAGCTATTTTGCGGGTTTCTAACATGCCTGTGCTTGCTGCCTGTGCTTGCTCTGTGCTGCCTGTGCTTGCTGTGCTGCCTGTGCTTGGTGTGCTGCCTGTGCTTGCTGCCTGTGCTTGCTAGCTGTGCTTGCTTTGCTGCCTGTGCTTGCTGCCTGTGCTTGCTGTGCTGCCTGTACTTGGTGTGCTGCCTGTGCTTGCTGCCTGTGCTTGCTGTGCTTGCTGTGCTGCCTGTGCTTGCTGCCTGTGCTTGCTGTGCTGCCTGTGCTTGGTGTGCTGCCTGTGCTTGCTGCCTGTGCTTGCTGTGCTGCCTGTGCTTGCTGCCTGTGCTTTCTGTGCTGCCTGTGCTTGCTGCCTGTGCTTGCTATGCTGCCTGTGAAAGCTGCCTGTGCTTACTGTGCTGCCTGTGCTGCCTGTGCTTGGTGTGCTGCCTGTGCTTGCTGCATGTGCTTGCTGTGCTGCCTGTGCTTGCGGCCTGTGCTTGCTGTGCCGCCTGTGCTTGTTGTGCTGCCTGTGCTTGCTGTGTTGCCTGTGCTTGCTGTGCTGCCTGTGCTTGCTGCCTGTGCTTGCTGTGCTTGCTGTGCGGCCTGTGCTTGTTGTGCTGCCTGTGCTTGCTGTACTGCCTGTGCTTGCTGTGCTGCCTGTGCTTGCTGCCTGTGCTGCCTGTGCTTGCTGTGCTGCCTGTACTGCCTGTGCTTGCTGCCTGTGCTACCTGTGCTTGCTGCCTGTGCTTGCTGCCTGTGCTTGCTGCCTGTGCTTGCTGTGCTGCCTGTGCTTGATGTGCTGCCTGTGCTTGCTGCCTGTGCTTGCTGTGCTGCCTGTGCTTGCTGCCTGTGCTTGCTGTGCTGCCTGTGCTTGCTGCCTGTGCTTGCTGTGCTACCTGTCCTTGATGCCTGTGCTTGCTATGCTGCCTGTGCTTGCTGTGCTGCCTGTGCTTGCTGCCTGTGCTTGCTGCCTGTGCTTTCTGTGCTACCTGTGCTTGCTGTCTGTGCTTGCTGTGCTGCCTGTGCTTGCTGTGCTGCCTGTGCTTGCTGCCTGTGCTTGCTGTGCTGCCTGTGCTTGCTGCCTGTGCTAGCTATGCTGCCTGTGCTTGCTGTGCTGCCTGTTAGCGATGCATTTGATTTCGCCCATTACACGCGGTAATTCGACAGTGGCACACGACAGTGCGTTGCTGTGTCACCTGTTTTTGGAGGCGCCAAGAGTCGCGGATCATATGTTTACCTCGGCGGCCGGTGCATTGACCTGCGTCTCAGTAAGAGTAAGCATTGTTAACAAATGCGAGAGTGAATCTCGCCGATGATCGGAGCAGGGTTTGCCTGTTGGAAAGAGGACGGAGCTTGACCCCTCTGCACTTCCCCCAGAATCGCTAAAACGAACACATCTCGTCGAGCTATTTTGCGGGTTTCTAACATGCCTGTGCTTGCTGTGCTGCCTGTGCTTGCTGCCTGTGCTTGCTCTGTGCTGCCTGTGCTTGCTCTGTGCTGCCTGTGCTTGCTGTGCTGCCTGTGCTTGGTGTGCTGCCTGTGCTTGCTGCCTGTGCTTGCTGGCTGTGCTTGCTTTGCTGCCTGTGCTTGCTGCCTGTGCTTGCTGTGCTGCCTGTACTTGGTGTGCTGCCTGTGCTTGCTGCCTGTGCTTGCTGTGCTTGCTGCCTGTGCTTGCTGTGCTGCCTGTGCTTGGTGTGCTGCCTGTGCTTGCTGCCTGTGCTTGCTGTGCTGCCTGTGCTTGCTGCCTGTGCTTTCTGTGCTGCCTGTGCTTGCTGCCTGTGCTTGCTATGCTGCCTGTGCAAGCTGCCTGTGCTTACTGTGCTGCCTGTGCTGCCTGTGCTTGGTGTGCTGCCTGTGCTTGCTGCATGTGCTTGCTGTGCTGCCTGTGCTTGCGGCCTGTGCTTGCTGCGCTGCTTGTGCTGTGCTGCCTGTGCTTGCTGTGCTGCCTGTGCTTGCTGCCGGTGCTTGCTGTGCCGCCTGTGCTTGTTGTGCTGCCTGTGCTTGCTGTGTTGCCTGTGCTGCCTGTGCTTGCTGCCTGTGCTTGCTGTGCCGCCTGTGCTTGTTGTGCTGCCTGTGCTTGCTGTACTAACTGTGCTTGCTGTGCTGCCTGTGCTTGCTGCCTGTGCTTGCTGCCTGTGCTTGCTGTGCTACCTGTGCTTGCTGCCTGTGCTTGCTGCCTGTGCTTGCTCTGCTGCCTGTGCTTGCTGTGCTGCCTGTGCTTGCTGCCTGTGCTTGCTGTGCTGCCTCTGCTTGCTGTGCTGCCTGTGCTTGCTGCCTGTGCTTGCTGCCTGTGCTTGCTGTGCTGCGTGTGCTTGCTGCCTGTGCTTGCTGTGCTGCCTGTGCTGTCTGTGCTTGCTGCCTGTGCTTGCTGTGCTGCCTGTGCTTGCTGCCTGTGCTTGCTGTGCTGCCTCTGCTTGCTGCCTGTGCTTGCTGTGCTGCCTGTGCTTGCTGCCTGTGCTTGCTGTGCTGCCTGAGCTGCCTGTGCTTGCTGCCTGTGCTTGCTGTGCTGCCTGTGCTTGCTGCCTGTGCTTGCTGTGCTGCCTGTGCTTGCTGCGCTGTCTGTGCTTGCCGCCTGTGCTGCCTGTGCTTGCTGCCTGTGCTTACTGTGCCGCCTGTGCTTGTTGTGCTGCCTGTGCTTGCTGTGCCGCCTGTGCTTGTTGTGCTGCCTGTGCTTGCTGTGTTGCCTGTGCTGCCTGTGCTTGCTGCCTGTGCTTGCTGTGCCGCCTGTGCTTGTTGTGCTGCCTGTGCTTGCTGTACTAACTGTGCTTGCTGTGCTGCCTGTGCTTGCTGCCTGTGCTTGCTGCCTGTGCTTGCTGTGCTACCTGTGCTTGCTGCCTGTGCTTGCTGCCTGTGCTTGCTCTGCTGCCTGTGCTTGCTGTGCTGCCTGTGCTTGCTGCCTGTGCTTGCTGCCTGTGCTTGCTGCCTGTGCTTGCTGTGCTGCCTGTCCTTGCTGCCTGTGCTTGCTATGCTGCCTGTGCTTGCTGTGCTGCTTGTGCTTGCTGCCTGTGCTTGCTGCCTGTGCTTTCTGGGCTGCCTGTCCTTGCTGCCTGTGCTTGCTGTGCTGCCTGTGCTTGCTGTGCTGCCTGTGCTTGCTGCCTGTTCTTGCTGTGCTGCCTGTGCTTGCTGCCTGTGCTTGCTGTGCTGCCTGTGCTTGCTGCCTGTGCTAGCTATGCTGCCTGTGCTTGCTGTGCTGCCTGTTAGCGATGCATTTGATTTCGCCCATAACACGCGGTAATTCGACAGTGGCACACGACAGTGCGTTGCTGTGTCACCTGTTTTTGGAGGCGCCGAGAGTCGCGGATCATATGTTTACCTCGGCGGCCGGTGCATTGACCTGCGTCTCAGTAAGAGTAAGCATTGTTAACAAATGCGAGAGTGAATCTCGCCGAAGATCGGAGCAGGGTTTGCCTGTTGGAAAGAGGACGGAGCTTGACCCCTCTGCACTTCCCCCAGAATCGCTAAAACGAACACATCTCGTCGAGCTATTTTGCGGGTTTCTAACATGCCTGTGCTTGCTGCCTGTGCTTGCTGTGCTGCCTGTCCTTGCTGCCTGTGCTTGCTGTGCTGCCTGTGCTTGCTGCCTGTGCTTGCTGTGCTGCCTGTGCTTGCTGCCTGTGCTTGCTGTGCTGCCTGTGCTTGCTGTGCTGCCTGTGCTTGCCGCCTGTGCTTGCTATGCTTGCTGCGCTGCCTGTGCTTGCTGTCTGTGCTTACTGTGTTGCCTGTGTTTGCTGTGCTGCCTGTGCTTAGTGTGCTGCCTGTGCTTGCTGCCTGTGCTTGCTGTGCTGCCTGTGCTTGCTGCCTGTGCTTGCTGTGCTGCCTGTGCTTGCTGCCTGTGTTGCCTGTGCTTGCTGTGCTGCCTGTACTGCCTGTGCTTGCTGCCTGTGCTTGCTGTGCTGGCTGTGCTTGCTGCCTGTGCTTGCTGCCTGTGCTTGCTGTGCTGCCTGTGCTTGATGTGCTGCCTGTGCTTGCTGTGCTGCCTGTGCTTGGTGTGCTGCCTGTGATTGCTGCCTGTGCTTGCTGCCTGTGCTTGCTGGCTGTGCTTGCTTTGCTGCCTGTGCTTGCTGCCTGTGCTTGCTGTGCTGCCTGTACTTGGTGTGCTGCCTGTGCTTGCTGCCTGTGCTTGCTGCCTGTGCTTGCTGTGCTGCCTGTGCTTGGTGTGCTGCCTGTGCTTGCTGCCTGTGCTTGCTGTGCTGCCTGTGCTTGCTGCCTGTGCTTTCTGTGCTGCCTGTGCTTGCTGCCTGTGCTTGCTATGCTGCCTGTGCAAGCTGCCTGTGCTTACTGTGCTGCCTGTGCTGCCTGTGCTTGGTGTGCTGCCTGTGCTTGCTGCATGTGCTTGCTGTGCTGCCTGTGCTTGCGGCCTGTGCTTGCTGCGCTGCTTGTGCTGTGCTGCCTGTGCTTGCTGCCGGTGCTTGCTGTGCCGCCTGTGCTTGATGTGCTGCCTGTGCTTGCTGTGTTGCCTGTGCTTGCTGTGCTGCCTGTGCTTGCTGCCTGTGCTTGCTGTGCTTGCTGTGCCGCCTGTGCTTGTTGTGCTGCCTGTGCTTGCTGTACTGCCTGTGCTTGCTGTGCTGCCTGTGCTTGCTGCCTGTGCTTGCTGCCTGTGCTTTCTGTGCTGCCTGTGCTTGCTGCCTGTGCTTGCTATGCTGCCTGTGCAAGCTGCCTGTGCTTACTGTGCTGCCTGTGCTGCCTGTGCTTGGTGTGCTGCCTGTGCTTGCTGCATGTGCTTGCTGTGCTGCCTGTGCTTGCGGCCTGTGCTTGCTGCGCTGCTTGTGCTGTGCTGCCTGTGCTTGCTGCCGGTGCTTGCTGTGCCGCCTGTGCTTGATGTGCTGCCTGTGCTTGCTGTGTTGCCTGTGCTTGCTGTGCTGCCTGTGCTTGCTGCCTGTGCTTGCTGTGCTTGCTGTGCCGCCTGTGCTTGTTGTGCTGCCTGTGCTTGCTGTACTGCCTGTGCTTGCTGTGCTGCCTGTGCTTGCTGCCTGTGCTTGCTGCCTGTGCTTGCTGTGCTACCTGTGCTTGCTGCCTGTGCTTGCTGCCTGTGCTTGCTGCCTGTGCTTGCTGTGCTGCCTGTGCTGTCTGTGCTTGCTGTGCTGCCTGTGCTTGCTGCCTGTGCTTGCTGTGCTGCCTCTGCTTGCTGCCTGTGCTTGCTGTGCTGCCTGTGCTTGCTGCCTGTGCTTGCTGTGCTGCCTGAGCTGCCTGTGCTTGCTGCCTGTGCTTGCTGTGCTGCCTGTGCTTGCTGCCTGTGCTTGCTGTGCTGCCTGTGCTTGCTGCGCTGCCTGTGCTTGCTGCCTGTACTTGCTGCCTGTGCTGCCTGTGCTTTCTGTGCTGCCTGTGCTTGCTGTCTGTGCTTGCCGCCTGTGCTGCCTGTGCTTGCTGCCTGTGCTTACTGTGCCGCCTGTGCTTGTTGTGCTGCCTGTGCTTGCTGTGCTGCCTGTGCTTCCTTTGCTGCCTGTGCTTGCTGCCTGTGCTTGCTGCCTGTGCTTGCTGTGCTGCCTGTGCTTGCTGCCTGTGCTTGCTGTGCTGCCTGTGCTTGCTGCCTGTGCTTGCTGCCTGTGCTTGCTGCCTGTGCTTGCTGTGCTGCCTGTGCTTGCTGCCTGTGCTTGCTGTGCTGCCTGTGCTTGCTGCCTCTGCTTGCTGTACTTGCTGTGCTGCCTGTGCTTGATGTGCTGCCTGTGCTTGATGTGCTGCCTGTGCTTGCTGCCTGTACTTGCTGTGCTGCCTGTGCTTGCTGCCTGTGCTTGCTGTGCTGCCTGTGCTTGCTGCCTGTGCTTGCTGCCTGTGCTTGCTGCCTGTGCTTGCTGTGCTTGCTATGCTGCCTGTGCAAGCTGCCTGTGCTTGCTATGCTGCCTGTGCAACCTGCCTGTGCTTGCTGTGCTGCCTGTGCTTGCTGCCTGTGCTCGCTGTGCTTGCTGTGCTGCCTGTGCTTGGTGTGCTGCCTGTGCTTGCTGCCTGTGCTTGCTGTGCTGCTTGTGCTTGCTGCCTGTGCTTGCTGTGCTGCCTGTGCTTGCTGTGCTGCCTGTGTTTGCTGCCTGTGCTTACTGTGTTGCCTGTGCTTGCTGTGCTGCCTGTGCTTGGTGTGCTGCCTCTGCTTGCTGTACTTGCTGTGCTGCCTGTGCTTGATGTGCTGCCTGTGCTTGATGTGCTGCCTGTGCTTGCTGCCTGTACTTGCTGTGCTGCCTGTGCTTGCTGCCTGTGCTTGCTGTGCTGCCTGTGCTTGCTGCCTGTGCTTGCTGCCTGTGCTTGCTGCCTGTGCTTGCTGTGCTTGCTATGCTGCCTGTGCAAGCTGCCTGTGCTTGCTGTGCTGCCTGTGCTCGCTGTGCTGCCTGTGCTTACTGCCTGTGCTTGCTGTGCTGCCTGTGCTTGCTGCCTGTGCTTGCTGTGCTGCCTGTGCTTGCTGTGCTGCCTGTGCTTGCTGCCTGTGCTTACTGTGTTGCCTGTGCTTGCTGTGCTGCCTGTGCTTGGTGTGCTGCCTGTGCTTGCTGCCTGTGCTTGCTGCCTGTGCTTGCTGCCTGTGCTTGCTGTGCTGCCTGTGCTTGCTGCCTGTGCTTGCTGTGCTGCCTGTGCTTGCTGCCTGTGCTTGCTGTGCTGCCTGTCCTTGCTGCCTGTGCTTGCTATGCTGCCTGTGCTTGCTGTGCTGCCTGTGCTTGCTGCCTGTGCTTGCTGCCTGTGCTTTCTGTGCTGCCTGTCCTTGCTGCCTGTGCTTGCTGTGCTGCCTGTGCTTGCTGCCTGTGCTTGCTGTGCTGCCTGTGCTTGGTGTGCTGCCTGTGCTTGCTGCCTGTGCTTGCTGTGCTGCCTGTGCTTGCTGCCTGTGCTTGCTGTGCTGCCTGTGCTTGCTGCCTGTGCTTGCTGTGCTGCCTGTGCTTGCTGCCTGTGCTTGCTGACTGTGCTTGCTGTGCTGCCTGTCCTTGCTGCCTGTGCTTGCTATGCTGCCTGTGCTTGCTGTGCTGCCTGTGCTTGCTGCCTGTGCTTGCTGCCTGTGCTTTCTGGGCTGCCTGTCCTTGCTGCCTGTGCTTGCTGTGCTGCCTGTGCTTACTGTGCTGCCTGTGCTTGCTGCCTGTGCTTGCTGTGCTGCCTGTGCTTGCTGCCTGTGCTTGCTGTGCTGCCTGTGCTTGCTGCCTGTGCTAGCTATGCTGCCTGTGCTTGCTGTGCTGCCTGTTAGCGATGCATTTGATTTCGCCCATAACACGCGGTAATTCGACAGTGGCACACGACAGTGCGTTGCTGTGTCACCTGTTTTTGGAGGCGCCGAGAGTCGCGGATCATATGTTTACCTCGGCGGCCGGTGCATTGACCTGCGTCTCAGTAAGAGTAAGCATTGTTAACAAATGCGAGAGTGAATCTCGCCGAAGATCGGAGCAGGGTTTGCCTGTTGGAAAGAGGACGGAGCTTGACCCCTCTGCACTTCCCCCAGAATCGCTAAAACGAACACATCTCGTCGAGGTATTTTGCGGGTTTCTAACATGCCTGTGCTTGCTGTGCTGCCTGTGCTTGCTGCCTGTGCTTGCTCTGTGCTGCCTGTGCTTGCTATGCTGCCTGTGCTTGCTGTGCTGCCTGTGCTTGCTGCCTGTGCTTGCTGTGCTTGCTATGCTGCCTGTGCTTGCTGCCTGTGCTTGCTGTACTTGCTGTGCTGCCTGTGCTTGCTGTGCTGCCTGTGCTTGCTGCCTGTGTTGCCTGTGCTTGCTGTGCTGCCTGTACTGCCTGTGCTTGCTGCCTGTGCTTGCTGTGCTGTTTGTGCTTGCTGCCTGTGCTTGCTGCCTGTGCTTGCTGTGCTTGCTGTGCTGCCTGTGCTTGATGTGCTGCCTGTGCTTGCTGCCTGTGCTTGCTTTGCTGCCTGTGCTTGCTGCCTGTGCTTGCTGTGCTGCCTGTACTTGGTGTGCTGCCTGTGCTTGCTGCCTGTGCTTGCTGCCTGTGCTTGCTGTGCTGCCTGTGCTTGGTGTGCTGCCTGTGCTTGCTGCCTGTGCTTGCTGTGCTGCCTGTGCTTGCTGCCTGTGCTTTCTGTGCTGCCTGTGCTTGCTGCCTGTGCTTGCTATGCTGCCTGTGCAAGCTGCCTGTGCTTACTGTGCTGCCTGTGCTGCCTGTGCTTGGTGTGCTGCCTGTGCTTGCTGCATGTGCTTGCTGTGCTGCCTGTGCTTGCGGCCTGTGCTTGCTGCGCTGCTTGTGCTGTGCTGCCTGTGCTTGCTGTGCTGCCTGTGCTTGCTGCCGGTGCTTGCTGTGCCGCCTGTGCTTGTTGTGCTGCCTGTGCTTGCTGTGTTGCCTGTGCTTGCTGTGCTGCCTGTGCTTGCTGCCTGTGCTTGCTGTGCTTGCTGTGCCGCCTGTGCTTGTTGTGCTGCCTGTGCTTGCTGTACTGCCTGTGCTTGCTGTGCTGCCTGTGCTTGCTGCCTGTGCTTGCTGCCTGTGCTTGCTGTGCTACCTGTGCTTGCTGCCTGTGCTTGCTGCCTGTGCTTGCTCTGCTGCCTGTGCTTGCTGTGCTGCCTGTGCTTGCTGCCTGTGCTTGCTGTGCTGCCTCTGCTTGCTGTGCTGCCTGTGCTTGCTGCCTGTGCTTGCTGCCTGTGCTTGCTGTGCTGCCTGTGCTTGCTGCCTGTGCTTGCTGCCTGTGCTTGCTGTGCTGCCTGTGCTGTCTGTGCTTGCTGCCTGTGCTTGCTGTGCTGCCTGTGCTTGATGTGCTGCCTGTGCTTGATGTGCTGCCTGTGCTTGCTGCCTGTACTTGCTGTGCTGCCTGTGCTATGCTGCCTGTGCTTGCTGTGCTGCCTGTGCTTGCTGCCTGTGCTTGCTGTGCTTGCTGTGCTGCCTGTGCTTGGTGTGCTGCCTTTGCTTGCTGCCTGTGCTGCCTGTGCTTGCTGCCTGTGCTTGCTGTGCTGCCTGTGCTTGCTGCCTGTGCTTTCTGTGCTGCCTGTGCTTGGTGTGCTGCCTTTGCTTGCTGCCTGTGCTGCCTGTGCTTGCTGCCTGTGCTTGCTGTGCTGCCTGTGCTTGCTGCCTGTGCTTGCTGTGCTGCCTGTGCTTGCTGCCTGTGCTTGCTGTGCTGCCTGTGCTTGCTGTGCTGCCTGTGCTTGCTGCCTGTGCTTGCTGTGCTGCCTGTGCTTGCTGTGCTGCCTGTGCTTGCTGCCTGTGCTTGCTGTGCTCGCTGTGCTGCCTGTACTGCCTGTGCTTGCTGCCTGTGCTTGCTGTGCTGGCTGTGCTTGCTGCCTGTGCTTGCTGTGCTGCCTGTGCTTGCTGCCTGTGCTTGCTGTGCTGCCTGTGCTTGCTGTGCTGCCTGTGCTTGCTGCCTGTGCTTGCTATGCTTGCTGTGCTGCCTGTGCTTGCTGCCTGTGCTTACTGTGTTGCCTGTGCTTGCTGTGCTGCCTGTGCTTGGTGTGCTGCCCGTGCTTGCTGCCTGTGCTTGCTGTGCTTGCTGTGCTGCCTGTGCTTGATGTGCTGCCTGTGCTTGCTGCCTGTGCTTGCTGTGCTGCCTGTGCTTGCTGCCTGTGCTTGCTGTGCTGCCTGTGCTTGCTGTGCTGCCTGTGCTTGCTGCCTGTGCTTGGTGTGCTGCCTGTGCTTGCTGCCTGTGCTTGCTGTGCTTGCTATGCTGCCTGTGCAAGCTGCCTGTGCTTGATGTGCTGCCTGTGCTTGCTGTGCTTGCTGTGCTGCCTGTGCTTGGTGTGCTGCCTGTGCTTGCTGCCTGTGCTTGCTGTGCTGCCTGTGCTTGATGTGCTGCCTGTGCTTGCTGCCTGTGCTTGCTGTGCTGCCTGTGCTTGCTGCCTGTGCTTGCTGTGCTGGCTGTGCTTGCTGCCTGTGCTTGCTGCCTGTGCTTGCTGTGCTGCCTGTGCTTGATGTGCTGCCTGTGCTTGCTGCTTGTGCTTGCTGTGCTGCCTGTGCTTGCTGTGCTGCCTGTGCTTGCAGCCTGTGCTTGCTGCCTGTGCTTGCTATGCTGCCTGTGCTTGCTGTGCTGCCTGTGCTTGCTGCCTGTGCTTGCTGTGCTTGCTGTGCTGCCTGTGCTTGATGTGCTGCCTGTGCTTGCTGCCTGTGCTTGCTGTGCTGCCTGTGCTTGCTGCCTGTGCTTGCTGTGCTGCCTGTGCTTGCTGCCTGTGCTTGCTGTGCTGCCTGTGCTTGCTGCCTGTGCTTGCTGTGCTTGCTATGCTGCCTGTGCAAGCTGCCTGTGCTTGCTGTGCTGCCTGTGCTTGCTGCCTGTGCTCGCTGTGCTTGCTGTGCTGCCTGTGCTTGGTGTGCTGCCTGTGCTTGCTGTGCTGCTTGTGCTTGCTGCCTGTGCTTGCTGTGCTGCCTGTGCTGCCTGTGCTTACTGTGTTGCCTGTGCTTGCTGTGCTGCCTGTGCTTGGTGTGCTGCCTGTGCTTGCTGTGCTGCCTGTGCTTGACGTGCTGCCTGTGCTTGCTGCCTGTGATTGCTGTGCTGCCTGTGCTTGCTGCCTGTGCTTGCTGCCTGTGCTTGCTGTGCTGCCTGTGCTTGCTGCCTGTGCTTGCTGTGCTTGCTATGCTGCCTGTGCAAGCTGCCTGTGCTTGCTGTGCTCCCTGTGCTTGCTGCCTGTGCTTGCTGTGCTGCCTGTGCTTGCTGTGCTGCCTGTGCTTGGTGTGCTGCCTTTGCTTGCTGCCTGTGCTGCCTGTGCTTGCTGCCTGTGCTTGCTGCCTGTGCTTGCTGTGCTGCCTGTGCTTGCTGTGCTGCCTGTGCTTGCTGTGCTGCCTGTGCTTGGTGTGCTGCCTGTGCTTGCTGCCTGTGCTTGCTGTGCTTGCTATGCTGCCTGTGCAAGCTGCCTGTGCTTGCTGTGCTGCCTGTGCTTGCTGCCTGTGCTTGCTGTGCTGCCTGTGCTTGGTGTGCTGCCTTTGCTTGCTGCCTGTGCTGCCTGTGCTTGCTGTGCTGCCTGTGCTTGCTGCCTGTGCTTGCTGTGCTGCCTGTGCTTGCTGCCTGTGCTTGCTGTGCTGCCTGTGCTTGGTGTGCTGCCTGTGCTTGCTGCCTGTGCTTGCTGTGCTGCCTGTGCGTACTGCCTGCGCTTGCTGTGCTGCCTGTGCTTGGTGTGCTGCCTGTGCTTGCTGTGCTGCCTGTTCTTGGTGTGCTGCCTGTGCTTGCTGCCTGTGCTTGCTGTGCTTGCTATGCTGCCTGTGCTTGCTGTGCTGCCTGTGCTTGCTGTGCTGCCTGTGCTTGCTGTGCTGCCTGTGCTTGCTGCCTGTGCTTGCTGTGCTTGCTATGCTGCCTGTGCTTGCTGCCTGCGCTTGCTGTACTTGCTGTGCTGCCTGTGCTTGCTGTGCTGCCTGTGCTTGCTGCCTGTGCTGCCTGTGCTTGCTGTGCTGCCATTACTGCCTGTGCTTGCTGCCTGTGCTTGCTGTGCTGCCTGTGCTTGCTGCCTGTGCTTGCTGTGCTGCCTGTGCTTGATGTGCTGCCTGTGCTTGCTGCCTGTGCTTGCTGTGCTGCCTGTGCTTGCTGCCTGTGCTTGCTGTGCTGCCTGTGCTTGCTGCCTGTGCTTGCTGCCTGTGCTTGCTGTGCTACCTGTCCTTGCTGCCTGTGCTTGCTATGCTGCCTGTGCTTGCTGTGCTGCCTGTGCTTGCTGCCTGTGCTTGCTGCCTGTGCTTTCTGTGCTGCCTGTGCTTGCTGTGCTGCCTGTGCTTGCTGTGCTGCCTGTGCTTGCTGCCTGTGCTTGCTGTGCTGCCTGTGCTTGCTGCCTGTGCTTGCTGTGCTGCCTGTTAGCGATGCATTTGATTTCGCCCATAACACGCGGTAAATCGACAGTGGCACACGACAGTGCGTTGCTGTGTCACCTGTTTTTGGAGGCGCCGAGAGTCGCGGATCATATGTTTACCTCGGCGGCCGGTGCATTGACCTGCGTCTCAGTAAGAGTAAGCATTGTTAACAAATGCGAGAGTGAATCTCGCCGATGATCGGAGCAGGGTTTGCCTGTTGGAAAGAGGACGGAGCTTGACCCCTCTGCACTTCCCCCAGAATCGCTAAAACGAACACATCTCGTCGAGCTATTTTGCGGGTTTCTAACATGCCTGTGCTTGCTGTGCTGCCTGTGCTTGCTGTGCTGCCTGTGCTTGCTGCCTGTGCTTGCTGTGCTTGCTATGCTGCCTGTGCTTGCTGCCTGCGCTTGCTGTACTTGCTGTGCTGCCTGTGCTTGCTGTGCTGCCTGTGCTTGCTGCCTGTGCTGCCTGTGCTTGCTGTGCTGCCATTACTGCCTGTGCTTGCTGCCTGTGCTTGCTGTGCTGCCTGTGCTTGCTGCCTGTGCTTGCTGCCTGTGCTTGCTGTGCTTGCTGTGCTGCCTGTGCTTGATGTGCTGCCTGTGCTTGCTGCCTGTGCTTGCTGTGCTGCCTGTGCTTGCTGCCTGTGCTTGCTGTGCTGCCTGTGCTTGCTTTGCTGCCTGTGCTTGCTGCCTGTGCTTGCTGTGCTGCCTGTACTTGGTGTGCTGCCTGTGCTTGCTGCCTGTGCTTGCTGTGCTTGCTGTGCTGCCTGTGCTTGCTGCCTGTGCTTGCTGTGCTGCCTGTGCTTGGTGTGCTGCCTGTGCTTGCTGCCTGTGCTTGCTGTGCTGCCTGTGCTTGCTGCCTGTGCTTTCTGTGCTGCCTGTGCTTGCTGCCTGTGCTTGCTGTGCTTGCTATGCAGCCTGTGCAAGCTGCCTGTGCTTGCTGCCTGTGCTTACTGTGTTGCCTGTGCTTGCTGTGCTGCCTGTGCTTGCTGTGCTGCCTGTGCTTGCTGCCTGTGCTTGCTGTGCTCGCTGTGCTGCCTGTACTGCCTGTGCTTGCTGCCTGTGCTTGCTGTGCTGGCTGTGCTTGCTGCCTGTGCTTGCTGTGCTGCCTGTGCTTGCTGCCTGTGCTTGCTGTGCTGCCTGTGCTTGCTGTGCTGCCTGTGCTTGCTGCCTGTGCTTGCTATGCTTGCTGTGCTGCCTGTGCTTGCTGCCTGTGCTTACTGTGTTGCCTGTGCTTGCTGTGCTGCCTGTGCTTGGTGTGCTGCCTGTGCTTGCTGCCTGTGCTTGCTGTGCTTGCTGTGCTGCCTGTGCTTGATGTGCTGCCTGTGCTTGCTGTGCTGGCTGTGCTTGCTGCCTGTGCTTGCTGCCTGTGCTTGCTGTGCTGCCTGTGCTTGATGTGCTGCCTGTGCTTGCTGCTTGTGCTTGCTGTGCTGCCTGTGCTTGCTGTGCTGCCTGTGCTTGCAGCCTGTGCTTGCTGTGCTGCCTGTGCTTGCTGCCTGTGCTTGCTGCCTGTGCTTGCTGTGCTACCTGTCCTTGCTGCCTGTGCTTGCTATGCTGCCTGTGCTTGCTGTGCTGCCTGTGCTTGCTGCCTGTGCTTGCTGCCTGTGCTTGCTGTGCTGCCTGTGCTTGATGTGCTGCCTGTGCTTGCTGCCTGTGCTTGCTGTGCTGCCTGTGCTTGCTGCCTGTGCTTGCTGTGCTGCCTGTGCTTGCTGCCTGTGCTTGCTGTGCTGCCTGTGCTTGCTGCCTGTGCTTGCTGTGCTTGCTATGCTGCCTGTGCAAGCTGCCTGTGCTTGCTGTGCTGCCTGTGCTTGCTGCCTGTGCTCGCTGTGCTTGCTGTGCTGCCTGTGCTTGGTGTGCTGCCTGTGCTTGCTGTGCTGCTTGTGCTTGCTGCCTGTGCTTGCTGTGCTGCCTGTGCTGCCTGTGCTTACTGTGTTGCCTGTGCTTGCTGTGCTGCCTGTGCTTGGTGTGCTGCCTGTGCTTGCTGTGCTGCCTGTGCTTGCTGCCTGTGCTTGCTGTGCTTGCTATGCTGCCTGTGCAAGCTGCCTGTGCTTGCTGTGCTCCCTGTGCTTGCTGCCTGTGCTTGCTGTGCTTGCTGTGCTGCCTGTGCTTGGTGTGCTGCCTTTGCTTGCTGCCTGTGCTGCCTGTGCTTGCTGCCTGTGCTTGCTGCCTGTGCTTGCTGTGCTGCCTGTGCTTGCTGTCTGTGCTTGCTGTGCTGCCTGTGCTTGGTGTGCTGCCTGTGCTTGCTGCCTGTGCTTGCTGTGCTTGCTATGCTGCCTGTGCAAGCTGCCTGTGCTTGCTGTGCTGCCTGTGCTTGCTGCCTGTGCTTGCTGTGCTGCCTGTGCTTGGTGTGCTGCCTTTGCTTGCTGCCTGTGCTGCCTGTGCTTGCTGTGCTGCCTGTGCTTGCTGCCTGTGCTTGCTGTGCTGCCTGTGCTTGCTGCCTGTGCTTGCTGTGCTGCCTGTGCTTGGTGTGCTGCCTGTGCTTGCTGCCTGTGCTTGCTGTGCTGCCTGTGCGTACTGCCTGCGCTTGCTGTGCTGCCTGTGCTTGGTGTGCTGCCTGTGCTTGCTGTGCTGCCTGTTCTTGGTGTGCTGCCTGTGCTTGCTGCCTGTGCTTGCTGTGCTTGCTATGCTGCCTGTGCTTGCTGTGCTGCCTGTGCTTGCTGTGCTGCCTGTGCTTGCTGTGCTGCCTGTGCTTGCTGCCTGTGCTTGCTGTGCTTGCTATGCTGCCTGTGCTTGCTGCCTGCGCTTGCTGTACTTGCTGTGCTGCCTGTGCTTGCTGTGCTGCCTGTGCTTGCTGCCTGTGCTGCCTGTGCTTGCTGTGCTGCCATTACTGCCTGTGCTTGCTGCCTGTGCTTGCTGTGCTGCCTGTGCTTGCTGCCTGTGCTTGCTGCCTGTGCTTGCTGTGCTTGCTGTGCTGCCTGTGCTTGATGTGCTGCCTGTGCTTGCTGCCTGTGCTTGCTGTGCTGCCTGTGCTTGCTGCCTGTGCTTGCTGTGCTGCCTGTGCTTGCTGCCTGTGCTTGCTGCCTGTGCTTGCTGCCTGTGCTTGCTGTGCTACCTGTCCTTGCTGCCTGTGCTTGCTATGCTGCCTGTGCTTGCTGTGCTGCCTGTGCTTGCTGCCTGTGCTTGCTGCCTGTGCTTTCTGTGCTGCCTGTGCTTGCTGTGCTGCCTGTGCTTGCTGTGCTGCCTGTGCTTGCTGCCTGTGCTTGCTGTGCTGCCTGTGCTTGCTGCCTGTGCTTGCTGTGCTGCCTGTTAGCGATGCATTTGATTTCGCCCATAACACGCGGTAAATCGACAGTGGCACACGACAGTGCGTTGCTGTGTCACCTGTTTTTGGAGGCGCCGAGAGTCGCGGATCATATGTTTACCTCGGCGGCCGGTGCATTGACCTGCGTCTCAGTAAGAGTAAGCATTGTTAACAAATGCGAGAGTGAATCTCGCCGATGATCGGAGCAGGGTTTGCCTGTTGGAAAGAGGACGGAGCTTGACCCCTCTGCACTTCCCCCAGAATCGCTAAAACGAACACATCTCGTCGAGCTATTTTGCGGGTTTCTAACATGCCTGTGCTGCCTGTGCTTGCTGCCTGTGCTTGCTGTGCTGCCTGTGCTTGGTGTGCTGCCTGTGCTTGCTGCCTGTGCTTGCTGGCTGTGCTTGCTTTGCTGCCTGTGCTTGCTGCCTGTGCTTGCTGTGCTGCCTGTACTTGGTGTGCTGCCTGTGCTTGCTGCCTGTGCTTGCTGTGCTTGCTGTGCTGCCAGTGCTTGCTGTGCTGCCTGTACTTGGTGTGCTGCCTGTGCTTGCTGCCTGTGCTTGCTGCCTGTGCTTGCTGTGCTGCCTGTGCTTGCTGTGCTGCCTGTGCTTGCTGCCTGTGCTTTCTGTGCTGCCTGTGCTTGCTGCCTGTGCTTGCTGTGCTTGCTATGCAGCCTGTGCAAGCTGCCTGTGCTTGCTGTGCTGCCTGTGCTTGCTGCCTGTGCTTACTGTGTTGCCTGTGCTTGCTGTGCTGCCTGTGCTTGCTGTGCTGCCTGTGCTTGCTGCCTGTGCTTGCTGTGCTCGCTGTGCTGCCTGTACTGCCTGTGCTTGCTGCCTGTGCTTGCTGTGCTGCCTGTGCTTGCTGCCTGTGCTTGCTGTGCTTGCTATGCTGCCTGTGCAAGCTGCCTGTGCTTGCTGTGCTGCTTGTGCTTGCTGCCTGTGCTTGCTGTGCTGCCTGTGCTGCCTGTGCTTACTGTGTTGCCTGTGCTTGCTGTGCTGCCTGTGCTTGGTGTGCTGCCTGTGCTTGCTGTGCTGCCTGTGCTTGACGTGCTGCCTGTGCTTGCTGCCTGTGATTGCTGTGCTGCCTGTGCTTGCTGCCTGTGCTTGCTGTGCTTGCTATGCTGCCTGTGCAAGCTGCCTGTGCTTGCTGCCTGTGCTTGCTGTGCTTGCTGTGCTGCCTGTGCTTGGTGTGCTGCCTTTGCTTGCTGCCTGTGCTGCCTGTGCTTGCTGCCTGTGCTTGCTGCCTGTGCTTGCTGTGCTGCCTGTGCTTGCTGTCTGTGCTTGCTGTGCTGCCTGTGCTTGGTGTGCTGCCTGTGCTTGCTGCCTGTGCTTGCTGTGCTTGCTATGCTGCCTGTGCAAGCTGCCTGTGCTTGCTGTGCTGCCTGTGCTTGCTGCCTGTGCTTGCTGTGCTGCCTGTGCTTGGTGTGCTGCCTTTGCTTGCTGCCTGTGCTGCCTGTGCTTGCTGTGCTGCCTGTGCTTGCTGCCTGTGCTTGCTGTGCTGCCTGTGCTTGCTGCCTGTGCTTGCTGTGCTGCCTGTGCTTGGTGTGCTGCCTGTGCTTGCTGCCTGTGCTTGCTGTGCTGCCTGTGCGTACTGCCTGCGCTTGCTGTGCTGCCTGTGCTTGGTGTGCTGCCTGTGCTTGCTGTGCTGCCTGTTCTTGGTGTGCTGCCTGTGCTTGCTGCCTGTGCTTGCTGTGCTTGCTATGCTGCCTGTGCTTGCTGTGCTGCCTGTGCTTGCTGTGCTGCCTGTGCTTGCTGCCTGTGCTTGCTGTGCTTGCTATGCTGCCTGTGCTTGCTGCCTGCGCTTGCTGTACTTGCTGTGCTGCCTGTGCTTGCTGTGCTGCCTGTGCTTGCTGCCTGTGCTGCCTGTGCTTGCTGTGCTGCCATTACTGCCTGTGCTTGCTGCCTGTGCTTGCTGTGCTGCCTGTGCTTGCTGCCTGTGCTTGCTGCCTGTGCTTGCTGTGCTTGCTGTGCTGCCTGTGCTTGATGTGCTGCCTGTGCTTGCTGCCTGTGCTTGCTGTGCTGCCTGTGCTTGCTGCCTGTGCTTGCTGTGCTGCCTGTGCTTGCTGCCTGTGCTTGCTGCCTGTGCTTGCTGCCTGTGCTTGCTGTGCTACCTGTCCTTGCTGCCTGTGCTTGCTATGCTGCCTGTGCTTGCTGTGCTGCCTGTGCTTGCTGCCTGTGCTTGCTGCCTGTGCTTTCTGTGCTGCCTGTGCTTGCTGTGCTGCCTGTGCTTGCTGTGCTGCCTGTGCTTGCTGCCTGTGCTTGCTGTGCTGCCTGTGCTTGCTGCCTGTGCTTGCTGTGCTGCCTGTTAGCGATGCATTTGATTTCGCCCATAACACGCGGTAAATCGACAGTGGCACACGACAGTGCGTTGCTGTGTCACCTGTTTTTGGAGGCGCCGAGAGTCGCGGATCATATGTTTACCTCGGCGGCCGGTGCATTGACCTGCGTCTCAGTAAGAGTAAGCATTGTTAACAAATGCGAGAGTGAATCTCGCCGATGATCGGAGCAGGGTTTGCCTGTTGGAAAGAGGACGGAGCTTGACTCCTCTGCACTTCCCCCAGAATCGCTAAAACGAACACATCTCGTCGAGCTATTTTGCGGGTTTCTAACATGCCTGTGCTGCCTGTGCTTGCTGTGCTGCCTGTGCTCGGTGTGCTGCCTGTGCTTGCTGCCTGTGCTTGCTGGCTGTGCTTGCTTTGCTGCCTGTGCTTGCTGCCTGTGCTTGCTGTGCTGCCTGTACTTGGTGTGCTGCCTGTGCTTGCTGCCTGTGCTTGCTGTGCTTGCTGTGCTGCCTGTGCTTGCTGCCTGTGCTTGCTGTGCTGCCTGTGCTTGGTGTGCTGCCTGTGCTTGCTGCCTGTGCTTGCTGTGCTGCCTGTGCTTGCTGTGCTGCCTGTGCTTGCTGCCTGTGCTTTCTGTGCTGCCTGTGCTTGCTGCCTGTGCTTGCTGTGCTTGCTATGCAGCCTGTGCAAGCTGCCTGTGCTTGCTGTGCTGCCTGTGCTTGCTGCCTGTGCTTACTGTGTTGCCTGTGCTTGCTGTGCTGCCTGTGCTTGCTGTGCTGCCTGTGCTTGCTGCCTGTGCTTGCTGTGCTCGCTGTGCTGCCTGTACTGCCTGTGCTTGCTGCCTGTGCTTGCTGTGCTGGCTGTGCTTGCTGCCTGTGCTTGCTGTGCTGCCTGTGCTTGCTGCCTGTGCTTGCTGTGCTGCCTGTTCTTACTGTGCTGCCTGTGCTTGCTGCCTGTGCTTGCTATGCTTGCTGTGCTGCCTGTGCTTGCTGCCTGTGCTTACTGTGTTGCCTGTGCTTGCTGTGCTGCCTGTGCTTGCTGCCTGTGCTTGCTGTGCTCGCTGTGCTGCCTGTACTGCCTGTGCTTGCTGCCTGTGCTTGCTGTGCTGGCTGTGCTTGCTGCCTGTGCTTGCTGTGCTGCCTGTGCTTGCTGCCTGTGCTTGCTGTGCTGCCTGTGCTTGCTGTGCTGCCTGTGCTTGCTGCCTGTGCTTGCTGTGCTGCCTGTGCTTGCTGCCTGTGCTTGCTGTGCTGCCTGTGCTTGCTGTGCTGCCTGTGCTTGCCGCCTGTGCTGCCTGTGCTTGCTGCCTGTGCTTGCTGTGCTGCCTGTGCTTGCTGCCTGTGCTGCCTGTGCTTGCTGTGCTGCCATTACTGCCTGTGCTTGCTGCCTGTGCTTGCTGTGCTGCCTGTGCTTGATGTGCTGCCTGTGCTTGCTGCCTGTGCTTGCTGTGCTGCCTGTGCTTGCTGCCTGTGCTTGCTGTGCTGCCTGTGCTTGCTGCCTGTGCTTGCTGTGCTACCTGTCCTTGCTGCCTGTGCTTGCTATGCTGCCTGTGCTTGCTGTGCTGCCTGTGCTTGCTGCCTGTGCTTGCTGCCTGTGCTTTCTGTGCTGCCTGTGCTTGCTGCCTGTGCTTGCTGTGCTGCCTGTGCTTGCTGCCTGTGCTTGCTGTGCTGCCTGTGCTTGCTGCCTGTGCTTGCTGTGCTGCCTGTTAGGAATGCATTTGATTTCGCCCATAACACGCGGTAAATCGACAGTGGCACACGACAGTGCGTTGCTGTGTCACCTGTTTTTGGAGGCGCCGAGAGTCGCGGATCATATGTTTACCTCGGCGGCCGGTGCATTGACCTGCGTCTCAGTAAGAGTAAGCATTGTTAACAAATGCGAGAGTGAATCTCGCCGATGATCGGAGCAGGGTTTGCCTGTTGGAAAGAGGACGGATCTTGACCCCTCTGCACTTCCCCCAGAATCGCTAAAACGAACACATCTCGTCGAGCTATTTTGCGGGTTCCTAACATGCCTGTGCTTGCTGTGCTGCCTGTGCTTGCTGCCTGTGCTTGCTGTGCTGCCTGTGCTTGCTGCCTGTGCTTGCTGTGCTTGCTATGCTGCCTGTGCAAGCTTCCTGTGCTTGCTGTGCTGCCTGTGCTTGCTGCCTGTGCTTGCTGTGCTGCCTGTGCTTGGTGTGCTGCCTTTGCTTGCTGCCTGTGCTGCCTGTGCTTGCTGCCTGTGCTTGCTGTGCTGCCTGTGCTTGCTGCCTGTGCTTGCTGTGCTGCCTGTGCTTGCTGTCTGTGCTTGCTGTGCTGCCTGTGCTTGGTGTGCTGCCTGTGCTTGCTGCCTGTGCTTGCTGTGCTTGCTATGCTGCCTGTGCTTGCTGTGCTGCCTGTGCTTGCTGCCTGTGCTTGCTGTGCTGCCTGTGCTTGGTGTGCTGCCTTTGCTTGCTGCCTGTGCTGCCTGTGCTTGCTGCCTGTGCTTGCTGTGCTGCCTGTGCTTGCTGCCTGTGCTTGCTGTGCTGCCTGTGCTTGCTGCCTGTGCTTGCTGTGCTGCCTGTGCTTGGTGTGCTGCCTGTGCTTGCTGCCTGTGCTTGCTGTGCTGCCTGTGCGTACTGCCTGCGCTTGCTGTGCTGCCTGTGCTTGGTGTGCTGCCTGTGCTTGCTGCCTGTGCTTGCTGTGCTGCCTGTTCTTGGTGTGCTGCCTGTGCTTGCTGCCTGTGCTTGCTGTGCTTGCTATGCTGCCTGTGCTTGCTGTGCTGCCTGTGCTTGCTGTGCTGTCTGTGCTTGCTGTGCTGCCTGTGCTTGCTGTGCTGCCTGTGCTTGCTGCCTGTGCTTGCTGTGCTTGCTATGCTGCCTGTGCTTGCTGCCTGTGCTTGCTGTACTTGCTGTGCTGCCTGTGCTTGCTGTGCTGCCTGTGCTTGCTGCCTGTGCTGCCTGTGCTTGCTGTGCTGCCATTACTGCCTGTGCTTGCTGCCTGTGCTTGCTGTGCTGCCTGTGCTTGCTGCCTGTGCTTGCTGCCTGTGCTTGCTGTGCTGCCTGTGCTTGATGTGCTGCCTGTGCTTGCTGCCTGTGCTTGCTGCCTGTGCTTGCTGTGCTGCCTGTGCTTGCTGCCTGTGCTTGCTGTGCTGCCTGTGCTTGCTGCCTGTGCTTGCTGCCTGTGCTTGCTGTGCTACCTGTCCTTGCTGCCTGTGCTTGCTATGCTGCCTGTGCTTGCTGTGCTGCCTGTGCTTGCTGCCTGTGCTTGCTGCCTGTGCTTTCTGTGCTGCCTGTGCTTGCTGTGCTGCCTGTGCTTGCTGTGCTGCCTGTGCTTGCTGCCTGTGCTTGCTGTGCTGCCTGTGCTTGCTGCCTGTGCTTGCTGTGCTGCCTGTGCTTGCTGCCTGTGCTTGCTGTGCTGCCTGTTAGCGATGCATTTGATTTCGCCCATAACACGCGGTAAATCGACAGTGGCACACGACAGTGCGTTGCTGTGTCACCTGTTTTTGGAGGCGCCGAGAGTCGCGGATCATATGTTTACCTCGGCGGCCGGTGCATTGACCTGCGTCTCAGTAAGAGTAAGCATTGTTAACAAATGCGAGAGTGAATCTCGCCGATGATCGGAGCAGGGTTTGCCTGTTGGAAAGAGGACGGAGCTTGACCCCTCTGCACTTCCCCCAGAATCGCTAAAACGAACACATCTCGTCGAGCTATTTTGCGGGTTTCTAACATGCCTGTGCTTGCTGTGCTGCCTGTGCTTGCTGCCTGTGCTTGCTGTGCTGCCTGTGCTTGGTGTGCTGCCTGTGCTTGCTGCCTGTGCTTGCTGGCTGTGCTTGCTTTGCTGCCTGTGCTTGCTGCCTGTGCTTGCTGTGCTGCCTGTACTTGGTGTGCTGCCTGTGCTTGCTGCCTGTGCTTGCTGTGCTTGCTGTGCTGCCTGTGCTTGCTGCCTGTGCTTGCTGTGCTGCCTGTGCTTGGTGTGCTGCCTGTGCTTGCTGCCTGTGCTTGCTGTGCTGCCTGTGCTTGCTGCCTGTGCTTGGTGTGCTGCCTGTGCTTGCTGCCTGTGCTTGCTGTGCTTGCTATGCTGCCTGTGCAAGCTGCCTGTGCTTGATGTGCTGCCTGTGCTTGCTGTGCTGCCTGTGCTTGCTGCCTGTGCTTGCTGTGCTTGCTGTGCTGCCTGTACTGCCTGTGCTTGCTGCCTGTGCTTGCTGTGCTGCCTGTGCTTGCTGTGCTGCCTGTGCTTGCTGCCTGTGCTTGCTGTGCTGCCTGTGCTTGCTGCCTGTGCTTGCTGTGCTGCCTGTGCTTGCTGTGCTGAGTGTGCTTGCTGCCAGTGCTTGCTGTGCTTGCTGTGCTGCCTGTGCTTACTGTGTTGCCTGTGCTTGGTGTGCTGCCTGTGCTTGCTGCCTGTACTTGCTGTGCTTGCTGTGCTGCCTGTGCTTGCTGCCTGTGCTTGCTGTGCTGCCTGTGCTTGCTGCCTCTGCTTGCTGTACTTGCTGTGCTGCCTGTGCTTGATGTGCTGCCTGTGCTTGCTGCCTGTACTTGCTGTGCTGGCTGTGCTTGCTGCCTGTGCTTGCTGTGCTGCCTGTGATTGCTGCCTGTGCTTGCTGTGCTGCCTGTGCTTGCTGCCTGTGCTTGCTATGCTTGCTGTGCTGCCTGTGCTTGCTGCCTGTGCTTACTGTGTTGCCTGTGCTTACTGTGTTGCCTGTGCTTGCTGTGCTGCCTGTGCTTGGTGTGCTGCCTGTGCTTGCTGCCTGTGCTTGCTGTGCTTGCTGTGCTGCCTGTGCTTGATGTGCTGCCTGTGCTTGCTGCCTGTGCTTGCTGTGCTGCCTGTGCTTGCTGCCTGTGCTTGCTGTGCTGCCTGTGCTTGCTGCCTGTGCTTGGTGTGCTGCCTGTGCTTGCTGCCTGTGCTTGCTGTGCTTGCTATGCTGCCTGTGCAAGCTGCCTGTGCTTGATGTGCTGCCTGTGCTTGCTGTGCTGCCTGTGCTTGCTGTGCTGCCTGTGCTTGCTGCCTGTGCTTGCTGTGCTGCCTGTGCTTGGTGTGCTGCCTGTGCTTGCTGCCTGTGCTTGCTGTGCTGCCTGTGCTTGTTGCCTGTGCTTGCTGTGCTACCTGTGCTTGCTGCCTGTGCTTGCTGTACTTGCTGTGCTGCCTGTGCATGCTGTGCTGCCTGTCCTTGCTGCCTGTGCTGCCTGTGCTTGCTGTGCTGCCTGAGCTGCCTGTGCTTGCTGCCTGTGCTTGCTGTGCTGCCTGTTAGCGATGCATTTGATTTCGCCCATAACACGCGGTAATTCGACAGTGGCACACGACAGTGCGTTGCTGTGTCACCTCTTTTTGGAGGCGCCGAGAGTCGCGGATCATATGTTTACCTCGGCGGCCGGTGCATTGGCCTGCGTCTCAGTAAGAGTAAGCACTGTTAACAAATGCGAGAGTGAATCTCGCCGATGATCGGAGCAGGGTTTGCCTGTTGGAAAGAGGACGGAGCTTGACCCCTCTGCACTTCCCCCATAATCGCTAAAACGAACACAACTCGTCGATCTATTTTGCGGGTTTCTAACATGCCTGTGCTTGCTGCCTGTGCTTGCTGTGCTGCCTGTGCTTGCTGTGCTGCCTGTGCTTGCTGCCTGTGCTTGCTGTGCTGCCTGTGCTTGCTGCCTGTGCTTGCTGTGCTGCCTGTGCTTGCTGTGCTGAGTGTGCTTGCTGCCAGTGCTTGCTGTGCTTGCTGTGCTGCCTGTGCTTACTGTGTTGCCTGTGCTTGGTGTGCTGCCTGTGCTTGCTGCCTGTACTTGCTGTGCTTGCTGTGCTGCCTGTGCTTGCTGCCTGTGCTTGCTGTGCTGCCTGTGCTTGCTGCCTCTGCTTGCTGTACTTGCTGTGCTGCCTGTGCTTGCTGTGTTGCCTGCTAGCGATGCATTTGATTTCGCCCATAACACGCGGTAATTCTACAGTGGCACACGACAGTGCGTTGATGTGTCACCTGTTCTTGGAGGCGCCGAGAGTCGCGGATCGTGTGTTTACCTCGGTGGCCGGTGCATTGACCTGCGTCTCAGTAAGAGTAAGCATTGTAAACAAATGCGAGTGTGAATCTGGCCGAAGATCGGAGTAGGCTTTGCCTGTTGGAAAGAGGACGGAGCTTGACCCCTCTGCACTTCCCCCAGAATCGCTAAAACGAACACATCTCGTCGAGCCATTTTGCGGGTTTCTAACATCAGAAGTGGGATATAGTGAATTTTACGCGCCATAGCTGCAAAGCTAATTCTTGATTCATTTTCGTTGATTTTATTGTGCTGTGGATTGTGTCGTGCTGTGTTTCTTTGTGTGCTTTTTTTGGTTTCCTCGTTTTATTTTTTTTCCCTTTCGATTTGTTCGGGACGTGATCGGGACACGAAAAAATGGAGAACTCGCGTGCTCCCCCGTCCTTGGAGGACATCATCCGCCAAGTGGTAGCCGAAATTGCAAGAGGCGTAATGCCGGCTACCCCGAAGATTATTAATGCAACGACACCTCCTCTTTTGGATATGGTGCCGCAATTCCGTGGTACCGAACTGAATGACGACGCTAATGCTTGGTGCAACGAAGTGTAACATATCACCCGTGATTCGACCCCGCAACAGCGGTTGAGTGCCGCCACCCATGCGCTTGCGGGTTCTGCTAAAGTATGGTACCAAGAATGGAAAGGGAGACCCCGAACGTGGGAAAAATTCAAGGAGGACTTGTGCGCCATTTTCGGTCCGCAGAAGAAACTCCACGAATGCTTGCTACGGGCGCTGACCTATAACAGCGACGACGCGACCACGTACGTGAAATATGCAAGGAAAAAAGTGGGCTGTCTCGAGAAGGCGCGTGTAGCATTTCGACCCGAAGAATTGGTGGAGCTGTCAATAAGCACAATCACAGATCAGAACGTGCGACAGGCCATGCTGTCCGCGAATTACGCGACGCCATCGGCGCTGATCACGCGCACGACCAATTTCGTAAAAGAAACGAAACGAAGGGAACGATTTGCACGCGATGGCGGAGAACGCGCTCCGAACCGACAAGACGGCAGATGCTACCAATGCAATGAGCTGGGACATAAACGGGTGAATTGCCCGAAAAGGAGGAAATTATTACCGCAACGGGAAACTCCCAGCGTAACTAACTGCAATTTTTGCAAAAAGAGGGGCCATACCGAATCGTAATGTTGGGCGAAGCAGCGAACAGCCCAAAACAATCAAGGTTCGAAGAAACCCGAAGCCAACGTGTGCTACTCAGTAGAACACAAACTGACACCAATACTATTGAGACAGATGATCGTACGACGCTGTTTGATCGACAATGGCGCAACATGTTCCCTCGTGAGAGAAAGTGTTGCCGACCGGGTAAACTGCAAAGTAAACGCGTACACGACGACAATACAAGGACTGTGTGAGTCTAGCACGACGACCGTCGGATGCACATCAGCATTAATTCAGACGGAGGATGTGTCCACTGAGTTGGATTTGTTTGTTGTCCCGGATACTGCAATACCGTACGAGGTCATCACCGGGAAGAATGTCCTGGTGCATGCCGATCTACGCATTGTGACGGAACCTGATGGGACGACGAGGCTTCAACGGTGCGGACTTGTCACGGCAGAAAGGAACGAGGCTACAACGAAGGCACCGTGCTTCACACTGTACGTTGCGGACGATTCTCTTAGAGATCTCTTAATATAATTCGAGCGAATGTTGACCACTGGCAATCACGTGCGGTCCGTAAGTACGGCGGAACTCAAAATAATTACTCAGGAGAACAAGGTAATAAATTACCACCCTTACCGTCTGTCACTTTCGGAACGGGAGAAATTAAGGGGGATCATAGATGACCTCATAAGTAACGGCATAATACGCGAAAGCAACTCGCCGTTTGCAAGCCCCGTTATCTTAGTGAAAAAGAAAAATGGAGAGGACCGTCTGTGCGTGGATTTCGGGGCGTTAAATAGAATTACGGTTCAAGACAGATACCCTTTACCACTAATCGACGATCAATTGGATCGTTTGGGAAAGGGTAGGGTATTTATTACGCTAGACATGGCCGCGGGATTTCATCAAATACCCATTGCCGCCGATTCAATTTGTAAAACTGCGTTTGTTACCCCCGACGGGCATTATGAGTATATGCGTATGCCCTTCGGCCTTTGTAATGCGCCCGCTGTCTTTCAGAGAGCCATTAACGCGGCTCTAGGCAACCTAAGAAATAGCATCGCATTAGTCTATATGGACGATATTTTGATCCCATCGCAAACGGTCGAGGAAGGGCTACAGAGTTTAGAGCGCGTATTGGAGGTATTGGACAAGGCAGGATTCACGTTAAACATCGCAAAATGTAAATTTTTTGAAATTTGGATCAATTACCTGGGTCGAGAGATATCATCCGAAGGCATAAAGCCAGGCAAAGAAAAAGTTAAAACCCTAGTAGAATTACCAGTTCCGAACAATGTGAAGCAGATAAGACAATTTATTGGCCTAGCGAGTTATTTCCGGAAGTTTGTACCTGAATTCGCGGTGCGAACGGCGTGCTTGACCAAATTAACAAAACATAATGAGCCGTGGGTATGGGGTAAAGAACAGGAAGAAGCGCGATCGTACATCATAGACAAACTGAGTACACACCCTTTGCTCGTAATATTCGACCCAACGCGAGATACGGAGCTCCACACCGACTCTAGTTCCATTGGATATGGTGCAATCCTCTTCCAAAGAGTGGAAAAGGAACTACGCGTGGTCGCATATTTTAGTCGTCGTACCAGCCCAGAGGAATCGCGCTATCATTCGTATGAACTAGAGACACTCGCGATTGTGAACGCACTGAAATACTTCCGCGTATATCTGCTTGGTATGCAGTTTAAAATTGTCACCGACTGTAATGCCATTAAGGCTACGCAAAACAAAAAAGATTTATTACCACGCGTAGCTCGTTGGTGGATATTTCTACAAGACTTTTCCTTTGATCTTGAATATAGGAAAGGCAAATACGTAGGGCACGTGGATTATTTAAGTAGAAATCCGTGTAAAAACTATCGCGTAAACGTAATTTGTGAGGGCTCCTGGCTAGAAATCGCGCAGAAAAATGATGAAGAAACGCAAAACATGATCGAGCGGGTAAAGTCGAACGATACTGTTATTACGGATTTCGAGCTAAGAGACGGTATACTGTGTCGAAAAACACTCCGGGACACAGGCCGAGTGATCTACCGAAGTTTTGTCCCGAAGGGAAGCCGCCTTGGTTTGTTGCGTCTGTACCATGACGAAAACTGTCATGTAGGCTTTGAAAAAACATACGACCGCATCGCGAAAAAATACTGGTTCCCAAAAATGCTAAGATTTGTCCGTAAGTACATCGATCACTGCATTACTTGCGTAGTATGCAAACGACAGACCGGACCGAAACAAGGGAAATTGCACCCAATTGAAAAGAAGCCTTTCCCCTTCGACACGATACACTGTGACTGTGTCGGTCCATTTGAAAAAACGAAAGATGGATATGAACACCGCCGTATAGTTAGCAGACAACTATCACCGATTTCGCTTATTTTGGTCCCAATCGTTTACGATAGTTTACGCAAGTTTACGCAATCGATTTCAGAGTTTACGAAATCGTAGTTTGCCCGTAATTAACAATTTCGAGAATGGGGTAATGTAGGTCTTGCAAGCGCCGCCAGTGGCCGAAAGCAGAAGCTGACCAGATGCGGAACCTGGCGAAATATCTTTTACGTATCTCGTGTGCAACGGTCTCAATCGTTTACGAATAGTTTTCGCAAGCTGCTGTATCGATTTCGGAGTTTACAAAATCGTAATTTGCCCGTAATTAATAATGTCAGAATCGGCTATCGTTCAGCGTTGATTGGCTCGCAAGCGCCGCCGTTGACCGAGGCAAAAATCGCTCTTCGGGCATAGAGTATCGAAACAATGTTGACGTATCTCATCTGTAACGGTCCCAATCGTTTACGAATAGTTTTCGCACGCTGCTGTATCGATTTCGGAGTTTACGAAATCGTAATTTGCCCGTAATTAACAATTTCGAGAATGGGGTTATGTAGGTCTTGCAAGCGCCGCCAGTGGCCGAAAGCAGAAGCTGACCAGATGCAAACTCTGGCGAAATAATTTTGACGTATCTCATGTGTAACGGTCTCATTCGTTTACGAATAGTTTTCGCAAGCTGCTATATCGATTTCGGAGTTTACGAATTCGTAATTTGCCCGTAATTAATAATATCAGAATCGGCTATCGTGCAGTGTTGATTTGCTCGCAAGCGCCTCCGTTGGCCGAAGGGAGAAGCTGACCAGATGTATACCCTGATCAAGTAGTTTTGACTTTTGACGTATCTCACGTCTTCCATCGACAAGTAATAGAAGAAAAATATTGTATCGTGGAATTGAGCAATGGGTTGCAAGTGATTCCAACCTGTTGGTTAAATGCCAACAAAAGTGTAAGCAAATGGCCAGGCCACGTCAAGTCGCTGAACAAATTAGAGAAATTAATAATTTCCGAGGCTTTATCTCAAACCTCGTGAGAGGATTGTGCAGTTATTAGCGTTGCTTTGGGTCGACAGGTATGTATAGTGGATATTATTAATAATGTGTGTATGTGTTTATATATAATATAGATGTCTATATTTTTTATACCTAGAAGACCTGTCGATGTCATAATAATGAACAATTATATACTTTGTAGATGATTGAGTATGGGCCCAAGAAAAATTAAATGAGGCACAGGACACATCTGATGTTTTCTTTTCGGATGAGCTCTTGGAATATGAGTTAGCTGGGGCCTTAAAAAACCGAAGGAGGGCTAAGGTTAAAAGGGTCATATCCTCGGAAGAAGAGAGTATGGAGTCCATATCTAAAAACCCAAGAAAAAATCAACATATGACGACACATTCACAGACGAGCGGAGAGTACATTAACCAATCTACTAATTACACCTGTAATGCTTGAACCCTTATTCGATTCATCAACACCTGGGGGTTTGAGGTTCATTGCATATGATGAGAATGAACCCCCTACCACTGTTTACATAGCCATGGAGGTAAGCTTCATATTATCGGAGTGTATTCATAATAATCATGATTATTGCAAATGTTTCTCATCTTTTTCTAATGTCCCTTAGCTACTGAAACTATTGCAGCTCAAGGCAGTTCCTGTGGAGACTGGGAGCATCATCCATACACCTTAGAAATTGGTAAATAAAACAAATAAACCATTCATATCAATGTTTCTACCTTCTGTTTTACATATTTTAGGATTTCGAAAATGTGTTTACAAAATGCTGTCTACGATATCTTTACAAATAAAGGATCTGTACACAAAAGTCGATTTTTTGTTGGAGTCCAAAAATTAAAATGCCGAAGTTGATGAGGACGAAACATCCGAAAATGAATTGCAGCGGGTTCCCATAGTGCAAAGTATGGATGATTTGGCCTCGTTTGAGCCCAAACTTGAACAGACTGAATTTTAGAAAAAATTGGTAATTATTTTTTAATCACATGTGCTTCTAAAGTACCATTATTGTTCTACAACGAAAAAAGTAATATCTTTCGTGGAACAAAATATAATAATGACCATCCAATACATTTCCTCCCAACAGCTGAGGTTTCCTGAACATATAGTTGTCAGCATCAAAAGTATTGAAGTCACGTCACTGCTCATTTGCGTATAATGCCTATTCAGATGAATGTTTGTACTATTACAGTTTCTATGGGCGTGGGCGTGGGCATGGGCATGGGTAAAGGTAAAGGATATATAAGGATAGGTTTGGTGCATGTCCGCGAGAGAATCATTATTTCATGTTTTTGCGTTAATTCCACAATACTCTTTCTCGCCTATGAAGGAATCAATATATCGTGTTTTTTTGTGTTGAATTCATATCTCTTTCTCGCTATAACTATCAATTTTATTGGTTCATATTGATCTGCAATACTCTTTTGCTTTCACAATATTTCTATTTTAACTTATATTAATTAGTTGCTGTTTTGATCTGCCATTTATGTACACATGATAACATCATGAAATTTTTCAGATTCGTCGACTTAAATATTGTTGGCCCAGGTAAGCTGACTATGTGCGTAGCAGCTGTAATATCCCGAGTACTTGCAGACGGAATCGCTGTAAATTTCAGTTGGCAGGGCCGCTTGCAGAAGCAAAGCTTTCCAAAATTGCGGACTGCGAACTTATTCCAAAGTATTTTCCTACAGATATACATTATTAATAATCTTTAAATAATCACTAATATTCTTTTATTATTTTATAGTAGCCTGTATGGCCGTTGGCAATAATAAGTTGAAAAAGGCGGAAGTAAATGACGTCATTGGCAAGTGGTTCACTCAAGCAAAAACGAGAATTGAGCGAAAAATGAAATCTTAAATAGAATTGAGACTAGGTTAAGATTTTGTTATATTTACTATTATATTTAGTGTAGTTTTTATAATTACTGTTATATTTAATGAAAATATTTTATATGTACTTTTATATTTAGTGTAATGTAATATTTCATTAATAATAATAATGTATTGTAAAACAAATTTTCTTGAATTATTCATAATGTAAAACAGAATCATATGTAGGATATAATATTGAATGAATATTCTTAGGACCTTGATGCAATATTCTGTGTCATCTTCCTGCAATATTCCCGCAAATTTCGAGGGGGCTGACATAGGAATATTGCAGCAATATTCCTACAATACTCCGACAATGTGACCTGCAAGGTTCAGCATTGCAAAGTAATATTTGTGCTGCATGCCAGCAAAATTCCTAGCTGTCGTGAAATTTACAATTTCAGAATCGGCTATCATGCAGCTTCTCCCTTCGGCCAACGCCGGCGCTTGGGAGCCAATCGACGCTGCACGATAGCCGATTCTGAAATTGTTAATTACGACCAAACTACAATTTCGTAAACTCTGAAAGCGTTACAGTGGCTTGCGTAAACTATTCGTAAACGATTGGGACCGTTAGAGATGAGATATGTCAAAATTGTTTCGTTATTCTACGTCCGAAGAGCGATTCTCGCCTCGGCCAACGGCGGCGCTTGCGAGCTGCACGTTAGCCGATCCCGAAATTGTTAATAACGAGCAAAATACAATTTCGTAAACTCCGAAATCGATACAGCAGCTTGCGAAAACTATTCGTAAACGATTGAGACCATTACACACGAGAGACGTCAAAATTATTTCGCCAGAGTTTGCATCTGGTCAGCTTCGCTCCCCGGCCACGGTGGCGCTGCGCGGTAGCAGACGATAATTACTAGATATTAAAATTGTTAATTACGGGCAAACTACGATTTCGTAAACTCTGAAATCGATTGCGTAAACTTGCGTAAACTATTCGTAAACGATTGAGACCAAAATAGCCGAAAACTATGATAGTCGTCTGCTAACTATACACCCACCTAAAAATTGTTAATTACGGGCAAACTACGATTTCGTAAACTCTGAAATCGATTGCGTAAACTTGAGTAAACTATTCGTAAACGATTGAGCCGAAAATAACCGAAATCTATGATAGTTGTCTGCTAACTATACGGCGGTCGCAGGCTCCCTTATAGAGAAATTAAAGACAAACAAGCCCATGCTCCTATCGCTGTCGGTACAATAGGTATTTGCACGGATGCATGTGGGTAAACGATGACGGGATCTCGATAGGTACACAAACGTTATTTAAAAACAGCTGAGGTACACGGAGCGTCACGGTCGCAGCAATAACTCAGATTAGGAAACACTTTGATTGGAGCTTCGAACAGGCCCCCTCCTTTCGTTCACTCCGCAGTTGCGTCGGTTGATTGGTTCGTGGGCTGTGCCCATTTGACTTTCTTTACTTCCTCCTTGCCTTGTTACGGGTGGTGTGCCCGTTTTTCCATCTAACGCCGTATCTCGTGTCCGCCGCTTCGCCTGCCGTTGTTTCTAGGGCCGTGCCGGCTTCCACGTCGGTGGCTTCGGCGACGTCGCTGAGCCCTGCGGGTCCCGACTTGGAGTCGGTCCGGGGAGTGAGCCGGAGTTCTGGGCGAACGCCTCACCACATGCCCATGGTGTTGCTCTAGTAGAGATTTATCGGGGCGACCGTAACACCCCCCCCCCCCCTTGGGGTGGTCCAATGTCCGCATTGGATGTTCTTGGCGGCAAGTCCATGTCGCCCAGGAGGTTGTTAAAAAGATCCTCATCGAAAGTATTGAAGAATTCCTGGTCCCATTCCGGTTCTTCTTCTCCGTGTCGTCGTTCCTCCGATTGTATCGGGACCGGTGGCAGGGTTGGTGCTTCCACATTTGGGCGGTAAATGTAGTGTGGCCCGTAGTAGGGTGGCGGGGGTGGTCGGCTGTCTCTAGTATGCTGCGTCGTTCTCATGTTTGTTTCCATGGGTGGAACAAGCCCGATTACGGGGAGTTGCACATACAACGGTAGGAAACATACCGGGAAATGCGGGGCGTTCGGCGCCAGTCCTTCTTCCGAAACTCCTTCCATTACTGCACTTTTCAATATGGGTTTTTACTGTTTGTCACCTTCTGATCTCACTTTTTAGACTGACAAGTACAAGGACGTCCGGTCTTTTATAAGTTCGGTTCAGCCCTGCGAAAAAGCTTGAGTGGGAGTTGCAAGTCCTTCATTCTGCTTGAATCTAAACATTTCTGACCTTGCTGATTAAATTATGTCTTCATCACTGGAGACTTCCTACCCCCTTTTCTCACGCCAGGGCCCGGTCTCCAAACTCCTTGTCGTACATCTTATCGGTGTTTAGTGCTAAGATGGTTTCATATAACATTTCCGTTTCGATCCCTGCTTGTTTATATCGGTCGGCATACCATAAGTATAGTGCTGTGCATTTGTAGCATTCCGATGATTGGCGGGAGACAAATATTGGTGTACCGCATGTCCTACATTTCAAGGGTTTGGCGTAGGTGCCTACCAATGCGTGTATAAATGCCGGCAGATATGCCGACTCTCCATTTTCGTTTTGCAGGTATCCTGTACACGCCGGGCAAAATAAATTGTGGGGGTCTCGTGTCGTCGGGTTTGTTGTTGTCGCTAGGAAATCCTTCCGATCGTCGATCGGATCTTTCCTTCGGCAAAGGCAGTGCCGGTTTCGAATGAGACCCGTGGGAGTGAGGGAAGGACTTGGGAAAGACAAGGGTGAGGGGAGGCGAAACAAGGAATGACCGTAGACACGCTTTACAATGTATTTCAAAGAAAAGAGAATATAGGTCTAGGCATTAAGTATTACTATTAAACACGCACGCGATCTGATTTCTGAGTAAACTAATTTAAAGACTACGCGGGACTAGAAACTACATTAAATCTAACAACACGCGGACAGCAAAAAAAGAAGATAGAAACTAAAATGAGAAACGAAAAGGCGCTCTTAGCGAAAGATTAAACATAAGGCAAACGACAAAAGGTAACCCCATTAGGACGGGAAATGTAACGGGGAGTGGAACGCAGATGAGCGGGACGACACTCACGGCTTTCTCCACGCTTGCTTTCTCGTTAAAGTTTACGTCCTTCTCGGAAGTCAATACAACGCGAACGGTGGCATTGTGTCGTGAGTCTCGTCTCTCACCTGTTCGGACCCCCTCCGCCTCCCCCCGGGCTGCCCACCGAATTGCTCGGTCGGCCCGGTTGCAGCCGAGGATCGGCGGAAGCGTCCGACCGCCCAGGCGTTCGTGGTGACGTCAACGGCGCGTCATGTCGCGCGCGAATTCTAAATTAACGGAACTGTTGTTGAGCATCCCCCTTTGAGACATTGTGCCTTTTCGAGGTTTGCCATTGTTCTGGCAATGTCCCTTGAGCTGGTATATTTCATCTGTAATCAAATGCGTATTCGCACCTATAGTTCTATATATTTATGTATTAGCTTTGTGTAGTTATTTGCAGTGTATATTCTGCGATTTTATCGAGAAGCGTGTTTCCTGTGATATCTTGGGGTAAACACTCGTGAATCCCGATGTGGTGGTAGGGGTGTCTACGTTTTCCGGTGGGACGAGGCTGGTGTTCACCTCCTCAGCCTGTGGGACCGTGTTTTGGCGTCTGGACTCGTCACCATCCGGTGTGCAGTTCCTAAGATGTATCAGGACGTTAGTCACTGAGTCCCATACAGCGCCTATCGGATGTATGCCCCACCTGTAGACGTTATGTAATGCGTAACCATGTAGTGCAGTGTCGATCGCAAATTTTACTGTTTTGATGGCGATGCATATTCCGAATAATCCTGCACTGAAGGTACCGAAACACGTAAACCATTGCCATATTCTGGACCAGGTGGAGGAAGCTATTTCCTCGAAGGTTTTTTCATCAAACATATATATCAGAGATATGCCTTGCATATTTACCTTTTGTCCAGACATTCCTCTAGCTATGGTATTTAGTACGGCAGGTCTTTCGGCTGGAAACATTATATGATTCCTTAGCTGTTCGAGATCTTGCGTGGAGTAAATCCCTGATGTTGCTAGTTCGGCGGGATTCGTATAAATCCATGATTGCATTACCGCTGGCTGTAATTCGTTGGGTGCCACTGCCGAGGTAGCTGAGGGCTTTATTTTGTACCATACGCCATCCAAATAATACATTAATGGAATATAGGGGTTGCAGTCAACCTGGGTTCCCGTATTCAGTAGAATATGGCTTTTAGGAGCTGTTACGTCCGGGCGTCGCGATAAGTCGATCTAAAGATTGTCAAGGATGGAACTGTGTGTGTTCGAGCGGTCGACCGTTCCGCCCGGGAGCAACGCGTGAATACTTAAAACTAAAGGATATAAACCGAAAAGATGATTATATGTTTATATCGATGACCGAATAGAATAATGACGCGAAGACGAAATCAATCTACTCGATCTGCAGGACTTATAGGATTCTCTCTCTTATCAACCCGTACAGGTTGCTGAGTTGTTACGTGTTGTATTCCAGTACAGATAATGTTAGTTATAGCGCATGCAAAGAAAATAAAAGGATAAATCGGGTATAGTGTGAAAAAGCAAAGTGTTTATTCTGTGATGACTGTTCAGGTGCAGATACAAAGGTGATTTGATTTGAAAGCAGACTTCTGACACCAATTCCACGGTTAGAAGTGGGTATAAAGAAACAGAAATATAGAATATTATACATATATACACAGAAAGAAGGAGTATCCCACTGCTAACATCAATTCCACGTTTCTAACAATGGGTCCAATGTTCGGTCTTGAATCGGAGTATTGGTATAATAAGAAACAGAAAGCCTAACTATTACACAATGTTCGGTAGTACAATTCGCCTGTATGCAACGCGTGGTATAATCGTGGTTTGAACGAAGTAGCTCGTTTTACGCGTGATATTCGTCATATAATTGATACAGAGTATTCTCGTAGAATAAAACAGTTTTCGATCGCCCAGCGCTCAGAGCACACTGCACGAGATCGCCTCTACAACTATTGCCCTAGGTTTCCCGTAATACATGTACTAGGGGCAAGAGTCGGGCCAGAAATCATGATCCAGCTGGTTAATTGGAATATTCTTACCGTGCTGCTGGAAACGCTCAGACAATCTTTGACCTCTCTCTCTCTCTCACGCTCGCTCGATGGTATGTCGCTCGCTGTGTTACTCTTTCTCTCTCGCTCTCGCTCTGAGTTCGGTTGTATGTCGGTGGAAATTCGTATGCGCTATTACGATGAGTACCTTCGAATCGTAAAAAGGTATTAATATACGATTAGGCTTGAGATGGCCTAAGCTCTCGTGTTATCGGAGCTGTAGATGTTACTCGCGAAGAGACCCCTCAGACCGGTCTAGATGTTTAAATCAGTCTAAATACAATACCAATTCCTCACCGAGAGAAGACTTGTGCGGAAGTGTTACTTAGGATAATAATATAATGTTCTTTATAAATGAAACTTATATGCTAACGGGCTCGGCGCAATTCGCCGACCACGTGCCGGAAATAACGCGGGTCGCACTATTCGCACTCTAGATTAGAATGCAAAACCAAAAAGAAAAACAAAAGAAATATGAGTTCTTGCTCTTATTAATAGCTAGATTTTAACACTACGATTTAACGAGGATCAATGAGTCTCTGATTAAACTGTAAGAATTTGCACAGATTAGCTCACAAAGAATAAACTAAGATATCTTCGGACAGAGGACTACGCACCTCGCGACTATACAGCCAACTGCGACGATGATCGCGTCTCGAGGTGGTTCCTAGGCCGGCTCAGAGGAAGTTTTTAGGCTCCTCTCACAGAATCGGCCACATAGCGGTTGACGATATATACAAACATTCGGCTGGCTATGTACAGTGAGACGCTGGTTTTGTTCGTTAGTCTCTTTCTCTAACTAACAGATTTTATTATGAGTGCAAGTCGATCTCGACACGCAGGAACTTAGTAACTGTCAAGCGCACGCTTCGGTGGAATTAATGATAACGAAAAATAGTCTTGCTCCGCAGCGATGCCTAACAGTGGCGCAATTAGTAAATGAAAAGAGAGAGAAAAGGATAAACAATATTCTTAAGCGGAAACTCGTCGCTAACCTTAAGTTACACTTACACTTGCATACCGCGTACACGCATTCGTTCCTTATGCTACATATATATATATATTGTCATGAGTCGGTATATTGGGTGGGGACGACGGTGATTCCAAGGCGAGGAATATTCTACTTGAAGTTACCGCTCGACGGTACCACGCATGCGCTAGGCATACGCCGTAATATACAAGTATAGGCGCATACGAAGCCCGGAGTAAAAGGAAAATGACATGATTTTAACTCTAATACTCTAACGGTACGCCGGCTGCGATAGGCATACGCCGTAATATACAAGAATAGGCGCAACCGGAGTTCGGAGTAGCAAGAACAAGGAAAATACTAGGCAAATAAGTTAAAAGTTACGCTGGGACGTGACACCCTCCCCCCTTGGAATCATTATCGTCCCCGATGATGTGTTAGGAACTAATTTAAGCGTAGGGGTTCCCTGACGTCCGGTGGTAGCGGATTCTAACGTGTAGCATCTGTCTATCGCGCCGATGACGTATCGCACTGGTCCCTCCCACTTTCAAATCGAAACTGTGTCCATGCGGATCTCCCCGTAATACTTGTACGACACAATCGATCAGCGGCCTACGCACGCCTATGCACGCCTCTACGTCCACCTCCCTGATGGTACTGGAGTTCCTCACCAGGCCGCATATGTCCTCGTCAGTCACACCGGCGTTGTCCCTGCACTCCAACTCTTCGAGTGCGCGCATGCGCGAGAGGAATTGAGCACCGACGGATCGATACATGAGGATCATGTTCAGATGTCGCAACATCGGCAAGTCCCCAAGGGCCTCTAATGAGAATTGTCCCCGGATGTTCGTACACCCCGTGATATCAAGGAAATGCGAAATAGCGACTTCATGTGGGCGCCGACCGCATCGATAAAGGACACCTCCACCCAGCTGTTGCAATGACGGGTGAGATGTTTCACTCCTGTGAAACGCGGTGGAAGCCACATTGCTCCCGTTACCGAGCCATATCCCAACTCCATGAAATTCGCCACCTCGCCGTGCTCTTCCGCCTCCGCCAGCTCCTCGTCGAGTGCCTCGTCCCTCTGATCGCAGTATCGCAGGCACATCTTGACCATTGTCTCTCCCATCGCGCGGTTGTGCCCCAGTGCCGTGAAACTTTGTCCCCGAAGAAGACTGGTTGGTCGATGGTAAGCTCCGTCAGTCTGACCGGTTTTGAGAGAAACGTCGCGAGGTAGTTGGGCTTCGTTCGAGTTCTGGATAACGCGAGCTTCTCCAGGCAACAACTCAGTGTGGCTAATGCAGCGCCCGTCATGGGTGTATCGGACGCGGACAACCTCGTTAATTTGTGGGCGGCAAATACCCATTTTAGTTCGGGGTCCACCGGACGCCCACACTCCCCTACAGACGGCAGGACACTAAACCCGGAGAGATCTAACTCTTCCAAAAGCGCGGCATACGTCGCGGTCAGTGTTAGGAGAGACGGACGCAAGTTCGCTGCCACTTCCGAGTCGCTAAGGTTGACGGCACGAAGTGCGGGGGCGCACCTCCGCAGCAACCAATAATATGCGTCATGGGTAACCACCTTCAAGTCTCGGTATTCCGGCCAGCGCCAGCTCGTTAGCGTCAGGGTAGTGGTGGTTTGGAGATGTAGGAGCACCCCAGCCCTCCACGCTTTGTTGACCTGCTCCATCCTTGCCAGGTCGATGTAACTGACGTATTTGGCGATTTTCGCCACCACGTCCGCCGGAAGCAGCGGTGTTGGCCACCATCCCAGACCGTCGAACGGGTGCATCGCCGATGTTAACGAAACCGGAGGTTGAGCTCTATCGTGCCATGCGTCCGCCATTTGTGAGGCAATCGGCCGCTTGTGCAGGACGATCGGATGTTGCGCCGCGTCTTCCACCACCGCCTTCACCTGGTTTACGGTGGCGAAGGTCACGTAACCACAATTCCCATGTGGGGATTGGCGCACGACTGCGTGTTCTGCCCCGGATGGTGCGAAGATCCGCATCAGGTCCTTCTTCTTTGTCCCTCGCGCCAGCCGCGTCACGAACAGACGCCTACACTCAAGGTTCCTTGGTGTGCTCGCCATTTCAACTAAACTATGGTGTTATTAGAAATACAATTATTATCAATTCAGTGCCTGGCCCGATGTATGCCGTTTTTCTTATTGCCGCAACAGGAGGATGGCTGCGCAGCTAGCTGTAAGTGTGCGCGACGTGTCTAGAGTGCGACGTGCCTTTGGTCTTACCATCTACGCACGTATATTACTGGTACAGGGGTTGCACTTTGTCGGCGTGTTTAACAATACGCTCGCCATTCTCGTTCTCCAGCAGCACGGTATTTCCCTCTAGGATTTTGACAACTCTGTAGGGCCCTCGATATCTACTACTAAACTTTCCCTTCTTCGGTTCGATAAGCACCCGCACCATGTCGCCCTCCCTCGCATTTAGTGGTCGCGCGTGTCTATCGTATCGCTCCTTAGATTTTTGTTTTGCAGCAATTAAGTTTATTCCCGCTACCACTTGCATCTCAGACAGGCGAGGTATTAATTCCCGTAGATACGATCCGTACGTATCTGTCCTGTCGTCGATGCAAAAAGAGTTCGGGTATCTTGCTAGTCTACCGAATACTAGTTCGTAGGGCGTAATGTTAGTCGCTTCGTGCACCGACGTATTATACGAGAACATTGCGAACGGTACCAACCGATCCCAATCGTCGTATTCGCCTAAATAATGTTTTA
This sequence comes from Priocnemis perturbator, assembly GCA_963942575.1. Lineage (NCBI taxonomy): Eukaryota > Metazoa > Arthropoda > Insecta > Hymenoptera > Pompilidae > Priocnemis > Priocnemis perturbator. Next base: position 149,034 of record CAWWDK010000134.1, on the reverse strand, counting down.
TGTATTCGGTTAGTACTATATGACTACGCTCCAAGGCTCCATTAGTCTGCGGGTGGTAACCGGAAGTCGTTACGTGGTCGATATCGAATAATCGCCCAATTTCGCGGATAACTTTATTTATAAAACTGGTACCTTTATGTGTTAATATTACTCGCGGAGCTCCATACTGCAATATAAGGCTAGTCACGAGGACGTGGGCAATAGTCTCGGCCTTAATATCGGGTACGGGCACCGCGAGGCAGAATTTTGTTAGATTGTCCTGCATCGTGAATATGTGTCTATTCCCGTCGGGAGTCGTGGGGAGCGGTCCTACTGTGTCAAGAGATACTTTCGAAAAAGGCTCTATCGGTGTGTCGGTAATTACCATTGGTTCACGCGTTCTTGCTCGTATTAATTTCTTTTCCTGGCATTCCGCACAAGTTCTAATGAAGTTCTGGATCTCGTTTTTCATTCCCGGCCAATAAAATCTCTCTCTTATTCTTCGATAGGTTTTCGTAACGCCTTTATGCCCTCCCACAACACCTGCATGCAGTTCTTTAATAATCTCCGCCCGCATCGATTCCGGGGGAATTGATACCTTTTCCGTGAAAAGGGTTATGGTGATACCAGTATGTTCAAATACCTCACTAATTTCCTGTATGAACGTTTCGCGAGTCAAACTGTCTGTCATATTTCCCTCCAGCGATATACCGCAAGCGCTTGCCCCGTAGTTTGATAATGTTTTACGAAGGCTCTGCAGTCCAGTCACACTGTCCGTAGTACTAGGTGTATTAAAAAAACGGTCGGTCAGCACAATACTAAAAATTCGGTGCTGTCCGTATTGTGTTACCAGTATGTTTCCTTTCTTTGGCCTTGCAAGTTTCATGTCTTCTACCGAAATCATACGCAATTCTACGAGTAGCCGCGAGTAGTAAGAGTAAGCCGCTTCTGGACCCGAGGCGAGAGTAAGCCGATTCTAGACCAGTAATTCTGGACCAGTAGCCGATTCTGGACCAGAATCAGTAGCCCCGATTCTGGACCAGTAGTCGATTCTGGACCAGTGTAGTCGATTCTGCTGGACCGCAGTCATTCGGTCTTGCGTGTTTGCGTGTATTTTTTATTTTTTTATCGAATTTTGCGGTTAGTGTCTTAATCACAGGTTGAAGTTTGCGGTTTGTCTTATCGGAGAGGTGAAGTTTGCGGTTTGTCTTTTAATGAGGGGAAGTTTGCGGTTTGTCTTAATCAGGTGGAAGTTTGCGCGGTCGGCGGTTAAAATCGGAAGAACGTTGGAAGGTGAAGAAGGCGAGCCGTTCGATTCCACAGCGGTAGCGGTCAAGGTTAAAAGTCGGCGGTTGGGCGGTATCGAGTCGGTCGCTGCTGATATCGGGGGGCCTTGCCTTATTTTTTCTTTTAGGTCGAAAGTTTGTGGTTTACACGGAAGTTAGAGAGTAGGAGGAGAAGGGGTTGGACAGGAACAATACGAAACGAACGATAAGCGATTACACGATACTCGAGCGAGCGTGTGGGCAACGATATCGAGAGCGGAGGACGATAAGCGCCATCGACACGCGGCGTTGTACTACGAAATGTAGACAGAGGTAGTAGTAGGCGTTGTACTACGAAATGCCGTGCGGGGGGTTGGAAGTAGACCGGTAGGAGAAGGTTGCAGAGGAATGATACGATAACCGATTACGCGGTACTCGAGCGTGTGTGGGCAACAACGATATCGAGGGCGGAGGACGATTGTACTACGGAGGAGGAGGTTGGGTGGGAGCAAGGTGTATGGGCAGTGAGGAGGGGGTCCGGCGTCATCTTGGAGCAGCGGACGCGTTGCAGGTCGGGGAAGGGCGGGAGGGGAGAGGGTCCCGGGAAAAGGGCGCTAGGCGCTAGCTAATATTCGCACGTTAAACGTAGCACATCGGTTAATACTCTTCGTAGCATCAGCAGACTAGGAAGCAGAGAAGTGCAGTTCGTTGTTATTATCTTTAGGTGAATTTACATTATACAATGTCGATACTGTCTACGAACATTTGAGCTGCGAAACGATAAAGTCGGGTGCCCGCGCGATGGAATACGGTAGTAAATGATCGTAATAATGTAAATATCAATGCCAGTATTATTTATTTATATCTATTGTTTTTAAAATAAAGTTAAAAATACAATTTAAATATGTTCTTACGATACAATGAATTAATATGAGAAATGTTAAATATAATCCTGCGTTTCTTGTTCCGATTGCAAATCTGATATGGATTCCTACCAGTCTTGTTCCGATACCAAATCCGGTATGGATTCTACGGGCGATGGCGAGGAAGAGGCATAAGTAGCTCCTTTTTCACTGTTGTTCTCTGTATCGCTTTCCTCGTTACCGTCAGAACTAAAACTCGCGCAATATGATATTGCCGAACAATCCTCAGAGTCCTGATGCAACATCGGTGCGCTGCAAAGACTTAAATTAAACATTTTTGCTAAAGCGAATAAAGTCTGTGAAGCTATGTACTTACTTCAAATGTAATTGCAAGATTTCCCTGTGTTCTTTGTCATACATATAAATATCATTATTTAACTTAATAGCTAACATTTCCTCAAATCCGTAGTCGTCTATAAACGATAGAATATCTTCAATAATTTCTAATATTTCCATATAAAGCCATGTAGACGGTGATTTTATAAATTTGTCGTTTATCTCCATCATGAACTCGAATTTTGAAACACTGAAAAAGAATAAAACTGAGTATACGTGGAAAGTTGTAAATATGAAAAGAAGAATAAGAGTATTTATTATTTACTTACCATTTTGACGCTATCGTATCGGTCTCCTCCATCACCGGTATCATTATTTTAAATAATTTATTGAATATATAAAAAGTTGTATTTACTTTTATCATTAGAAACTTATGTAAATCTCTTTCAATAATAAATTTTAAAATATCTTTAATCTTTGTATCATTATTTATAAATTTCCAATGATTTGGACACTCAATCTCACAGTTTTCACTAATTGATAGGAGATATTTGAAATTACAATTCTCCATGTTTAATTTCACTATGACGTTGAGACCACCGATCGTCCTGTGTTCACGTCTGAGCGTGCTATAAGGTACTGTTTATGATAGCGGGTGTAGTTTATATGCATTCGGTGTTAGATATTAATGTACAATAAGAGGGGGTAATTCTATCGTAGTAGAGGAGTCACATTTATTTTAGCTTACGCACAATACTAGATAATGGGTTATATTCTACTATGCGATTATGTAAAATAAGACAATAAGCACATGTATTGGGGGGGATATTATTAGCACATTCAAATTCAATTTTTACATCTACCGTACCTGTTTTGACCGTTTCGTTTTGGTGCGAACAATCAATTACTACTATTGGACCTATTGTATCAATGAAAGAGTCCATGCTCAGTAATGTTGCACATTCAGATAAATCTGATAAGTTATAATATGATTTTTTAAATCTAGCGTACATATCATATAAGATTGTAGCTTGATTGTTACCAAAATTTAAATTGAGCCTATCATAGGGATAAAAGTCGGAGTTTAAGTGAAGCTTAATATCCCGTAGAAAGCAATGATCGAATTTCGTACAGGCTTTCTTGAAATCATTTTTTCTATTAGTTTGAAACGCAAATATGATGTAGCGAGGCTTTTCTAACTGAGTTGAGGCTTTAACAGCCCACGTATGATTTTGTGTTTCGGGTAATAAGGGATATTCGTGTAACTCCCAAGAACGAAAGCTCATTGAAATTGGTCTATCATGTTGTAGAAGGCGTAAAAATTGTAATTTAGTACTTTCGTCTAACGTAATGTGTTTCATCATCCATTGTATTTTTGTTAATTCAATTTTTGGTTCCACGACAAATTCATGTTCGGATACTATTGCATTTTTATCATCTTTTGCTCTAATTAAAATTAATTCATGCCTTCCATATGTAATTACGCGTTTATAATCTTCAAAGAATCCTAAAATTATATTCAACGGTACGCAAAAACTAAACGAATTGACAGATTCGTTTAGCGGTTTCCATTTTCCATAATTCCAACAGGCTTTAGCTAGTTCCCTACTTTTAGAATCTCCGAGTGAAATATAATTCTTTAATGTAGTAGTAATGCCCACATTTTTACAACGGTCTATCTCAATTCCATTAAGCTCATATCGTATTTCAGTAAATAGGAAAGCAATTGCATTGTTTTCTAAGCGGCTAGTTTTATTTGCATCGTTATTATATTTTATGCTACACCGTCCCTCAATTAATAAGTAACTTTCACATGGTAATACAATTAAATCTTGCTGCTATATCGGAATTCTTATTTCATCGTTAAAACATAGAGAAGAATTAACGTAGGGATTATAAGCATGGAACTCGTAGCCACTAATTCGATTATCAATAACAGGAGAATCATGAATATTAAGCGGGTCGCTCATATTATTTAGATATTACCGTAAAGCCTAGCGATTCTAAAAATTTCTTATTTGTCGAACTTAACCTCTTTATTTTCGACGTTGACGCCGATGTAAGACTCTTTCGCGAATGAGATGGGTTTCGGTGGAAGTGTATCGCTCTACTGACACGTTTCTTAATCGGTGCTCTTAATTTACATACTTTTTCCACGCTATTAGCCCTCCTATCATTATTGTTATAAATTATCATTTTTTCTATTATGTAATCTTATTGTCACTTCTTCGTCTCCGAAATCAACTAAATCTCCGCTTTGATCTACTACTCGTAAATTTATACGGTCTATAACTCTTACGATGATTGGAAGATAAATGACGTTTGACGGCGTTTCCGATATTTTATATCCTGGCTCAACGTTTGGGAAAAATTCATGAATTGTGTGCACAATTTTCCCGTTACTATATGCACCGGCAGTAATACTACAGTCAATACGAATTATATTCACTTTAATAATTTTTACTGTAATATCCGATTCATACCATTTTTCAGGTTCAAGTATTCTCTTGTTTGAAAATCCTAATATACTTCCAATACTGTTTGGTTTACCGAAGTCAATAGAATACTTACATTTGATTTCACTTTTTAACGTACTATTATTTGCACGTAATATGAAGATATTATCTGGATCCTCGCTTACGTCTTTACGAATATTGTCTTGAATATAGGTATTAATACTTGATAGTTCGTAGGAACCTTTTGGTATAACGATTTCCTTATTACCGTCGTAATAAAATTTATTATTTGATTCATCGATATTAGGAATAGCGTGAAATGTTTCGGCTATCAAGTCTGAAGACGTGCCACTTAAAGTTACAGTAAACGACATTTTTAGATGTTACGTTTAAGAAATTCAAAGCATAACTGACCACAATTAGTCATGTCGTATGATTGATAACTGCTGTAATTATAAGAAACTGCTGCTAGGTTTTTTTTATTAAAATAATTTATTAGTTCTAACGGTGGCCTTAAATTACCGAACGAATCAAAATATTTAACATTGTTTCCTTTTTTAATATATGCCACCCAGTGTGTTCCTTTTCCTTCATTATTATCCAAATTTTCTATTCCACATTCATTTCTTCTTATCGTTATAGGTAGTTTATTTCGCATAAAAACCCCTCTAAAATATGGAATACTTTTGCATGCTTTTTCTAATTGTATATTAGTGGTTACTCCAGTTGCGACTAATGTATTCGAATTATTATTTTTTTTTTCCGGCCTTTCTTCGTTTTCTAATACCGCGACCGCTTATACGTTTATACGGAGATAAATAGAGTCCGCGACCCTCTAAAGTTGCATTGTGTCTTTTCAATTCTTCTAACTGCTTTTGCTGAGCTTTAGACCTATTTATTGCGGATGCAATATTAGCAGCACCTCCCGCTAGCGAACCCAAGACACCGAGAAGTGGCAATAGCGGTATAAATCCGCCTCGTTTAGCAATACGTATCTTTCTTTTTCTATTTTTCTTTTTATTCATGCCCATACCCATTTTTCTTTTTGCATTCATAAGAACCCAAGTAACAGTAGCGGCAATACGATGGCCAAGTTTAGTATCTTGCGCTGTAGCAATTTGTTTAGCAGCCGCTGCTAAAGATTTATCTGCCTTATGTCGCTCCTCGATATCTTTACTATTAGAACAGGCGATGTCGTGTTCGCGACAAGCTGAATCTAATTGGTTTATACCTTTTTGTCCTAATGATAATCTTTTGTTTAAATGCGTACCAGGTCCGCAAATCTGATACCCCGGAATATGTAATTCGAAAGGAAGTGCATTGATTGCAGAGTTTAATATACCACTCCCCTTAGTATGACTGCTATTCACTCTTTCTTTTCTATTTGCATACGCTATCATTACACTTACACTTCACCATCTTGTGAGATAATAAAGCTAATAAATGATTACTCGCCTATTTATATGCTTTTGCTGTAAGCGAATATTCGTAGTTATTCTTTTAGTCTCTACGGGTAATATTATCATGCGTTTCGTTAAGCAGCCGTTGTCAATTTGTAATAATTTTGTGTGTGAAAAAATGTTACTTGAAGAAAATCGTAATGATAATTATCGACGTCATAGTAAGATACTCCCCAATACTATTCGCTGTATAATATGCGTGACCATCTAATTGTGGAAAAACCAATATAATAGTTAATTTAATTGAAAGCCCTAATGGAGTGCGCTTTGAAAATATTTATGTGTATTCGAAATCACTACAACAAGTAAAATATCGTTATCTCGAAAGAATTATATCAGCAGTACCAGACATCGGCTATTATACATTTTCAAATAATAGCGAGATTATTCCGATTTCTGAAGCTTTGCCTAATTCAATCTTTATATTCGATGATGTAGCCTGTGATAAACAGCAAACTATAAGGGAGTATTTTTCAATGGGCAGACATTCTAATATCGATAGTTTTTATTTATGTCAAACTTATGCAAAAATACCTAAGCATCTTATAAGAGATAATACGAATTTATTAGTAATTTTTCAGCAAGATAATACAAATTTACGCCATATTTATAATGAACATATTAATACGGATATGAGCTATGAAGATTTTCTAGCATTATGTAGAAATTGCTGGGAGAAAAAGTATGGATTTTTAGTAATTGATAAGGATAGTAATATTCAAAATGGAAGGTATCGAAAAGAATTTGACCAGTTTGCTATTATATAAATCAGTATACTTCTAATATTTAGTCATTATACATCCACGGAAGGAGTGAGAAGTGAGATGGGTGGTACGCGAGAAAATAAGAAACGCCGGCAAATTTTAAAACATATCGTGAAAACAAGTGATATAATTCGAAAAAAATATAAAGATTTGAAGCTTGGTAAAATAGAGTCTGAGGAATATTTAAAAGAAACATATAAACCGATAACTAAACCTCTACAAAAATTACTAGAGAAAAATATAATTACAAATATCAATAATGAAAATGAAAAGAAAAAATTTGAAATTGAAAAAGATATTGAAAGTGATATTGAAGATATTGAAGATAATGAAGGTGATGTTTTTGAAGATGAAGGTAGTGGAGGAGTTGAAGACTTGAGTAAGAAAAAAACAAAGGAAATGGTTAATCCGTCATTGAGTGAAACGCATTATAGTTATTCTCCGTCTAGTGCCGTTATTAGGAGTACTAAAACTAAAAATGATAATATAAAATTTAAGGCAACGCCACAAATAGGTAGGAGAAGGACATTTGCTGAAGCGTCAACTCCTATATCTCCTATACCATTATCGATAGAAAGTGAATTATTACAAAATCCGCCTGAAGATGTTAGAAATTTAATGCAGGAGAACTTAGGCCCATTATCACGAAAATATATTAGCTTATTTTTCAGTACAGATTTTGACAAAGAAATTGATCATGTTTACGGCATATATTTTAAAGATGACAATTTAATGTTAGGTGACAGCATATTTGAGGTGGATGAAAATGATAATATTATTATTCAGAAAACTAGATACGGCGGAACCCCTGGAATTTTCGAATTAATTTTCAAGAAAATTCCCAATTCAAAATTATATAATAATACAGATTTAATTAAGTATAAAACTATTTTATTAAAAACAAATGCCTTCCGTAGAGATTACCAATCATCACAACAGATTATGGGCAGTAAAGGATTTAAATATAAAAAAATAATTGCTCCATTACTAGCACCACATTTAGCTATAGCTACAGCCGCGGAAAGAGCTAAAACAAAATCTAATCAATTTAAAGTTGGAGCAGGAAATAAATTTGCAATGAAAAAATATATACCGAATAATATGTTAGTTACGAATGAACCAGTGAATTATGTTCACTCGGACAATCCTAATGAGCTTATTGACCGTTTACGGCTTTTAATATCATCAAAAAAAGTTGGACATACAGGACATGATAATGAAATTATGTCAATAGTGGAGGAACTTCGCGAAGCCAATATTATTATATAATATTTGTGTATGCCTAAATTATATTTAGTCTTATAATGTTCATTAACAAGTTTGGTGGTAAGGGCATAGAAGATGCTAATGATCGGTTACAAAATTCTAATATGAAAAGGAAAGGTATTTTTCTTCATTTCAACGTTAATGAGGGCGGCTATGATGCAAAAAATAGAAAAATTATACGATTAGCAAATCCTGGAAACTCTACAGACGCTGCGAACAAATACTATGTAGATAAACGTATATTAAGTAACGATAGGGCGCTTCGAGGCAGTCTCAACGAAAAAATTGAAAAGTGTGCATCGCAAAGCGAAGCTAATTACGATAAATTAAAGAGAATAAATGCCGTATTAAATCTTTATGGCGCAAATTTCAATAAACTTGATGAAGTGACTTCTACGTTAACAGAAAAAATTATAAAGTTAGAAGTAAATGGAAAAGAAAATAATAAATTGCTGCAAAATGTTACAGATTTCCTCGCGCAACAGCAAAAAATAGAGTCTGATGAAAAAAACCTTAATGAAAAATTGAATACAATTTCTAAAAATATTGAAGAAATTAATTATAATATTACTTCAGCAAAAAATAGTATTAGTCATCATGAATATTTTATAAGCAATGTTACGGAATCGGCTACGACAAAGGATGCAGTAGAGAATTTGACCACGGCATTGGAAAAAGATATAGTGAATCTACAATCTCTTCTTGATGAGCAGATAAATGGGGTAAAACAAAATTTACACGATAAAGAAAACGACATAGCTAATATTCGTAAAGAATTTGTGACACAAAATACGCTAAAAACTTCAATTGACGAGCTGCGGAAGGATATGAATGATAATAAGGAGAATTTAAGAAACACTCAAATTGCAATTATAGAAATTATAAATAGTACACAAGCACATGATAATGTAGTAGAAACCTAAAATCATGAAATTAATTAAAGAACAAGAGCAGTTAGTAAAAGAATTGCATACACCTGTGAGAAAGAATTTTGTAAGAAGACGTGTTATAATTAAAGGATATGATGATTTATGACAAGCTGATTTAGTAGATATGAAAGCATATACGCGATTTAATTCGGGATTTCAATATATTCTCACAGTTATCGACACATTTTCTAAATATGGCTGGGCTCGTCCGTTCAAACGAAACAAGGTAAAGATGTGGAAAAGACTTTCTCATATATCTTCGAGGAGCGTAAACCTAAAAATTTGCAAACGGATGGTAGGAAAGAATCTTTTAATAAAGATTTTAAGAATTTAATGGATAAACATGAAATAAATCATTATTCTACATATAATGTTATGAAGGCATCGATAGTAGAGCGTTGGAATAGAACGTTAAAAAATAATATGTGGAAATTATTCTCGTTAAACGGAAGCTATAAATGGACGCATATGTGAAATAAACTTGTATACGATTACAATATGCGTAAACATAGAACAATCAAAATGAGACCTGCAGATGTGACAAATAAAAATGCTAGCACGCTTCTTTCACCAGTTTATAGTAATATAAAGATCGTTAAACCGGGCAAATATCGAGTTGGAGATTTTGTACGTATTAGTAAATACAAGCATTTGTTTGAGAAAGGATATACGCCTAATTGGACGACTGAAATTTCTAAAGTTACTTCTGTGCAACATACTTATCCTGTCACATATTTAATTCAAGATTTACGAGGAAATGACATTAAAGGCGGTTTCTATGAATATGAATTATTAAAAGCTAAGCATAGCGATATTTATTTAGTTGAAAAAGTTATTCGTAGAAAGCAAAATAAAGTATATGTTAAATGGTTGGGATTAGATAAATCACATAATTCATGGATTGATATAAATTTAAAATAAATTTATTTTTAATTGTGTTGTTACGTCCCCGGACGTTAACGTTCAAGAAATAAGAATTACAAGTAATACAAAACATCTACGTGGTATACATTATATGAAAAGAAACCTAGGCCGGCTCTTTCTCGTGACGTATCGGTCCTATAGATCATTGTAGACGTAGTTGAGGGTTAGTTTATTGCATAGAAGAAACCGAAGAGCAGTTTTGTCGTAAATTTTAGAGAATAAGCAAAATGAAGATAGGGAGAGCTCAAGGGTCCACACACGGAAAGACTTAGTCACCGAACTTCTTCAATCACCCCTTTGTCCGAGCCTTTGGGTTGAAGACAAGGACGAGAGATGCTTAGAGAGGGGATAGTTCGAACGCATCGGCGGTCGTCCGTGTGCACTTTTGAAAAACGTGCACTTCGATTTTGTCCTTAAGACCGTTCAATTCAAATACACTACAGTACGACTCGTCTCTAGATTTACATTTATTTATAATTATTCCGAGATCATTATATAACATTTAAACTTTTCCGAATCATCGTTCATTTAATACGATAGCCTAGAATCAGTGAACCTGTAAACCTGTCAACATCATAGCCTAACTAATTGTTATAAAATATCTTCGACCAACTGCAAGTGAGTACCGTTAATTCATTATAAATATTCTCCGATTCATCCCTCAATCCGAATCAGCACCTTTAACCCAGCTTCTTTATCGTGTCTGGTCCCAGTAAAGCTGCGAGATCGCGGTTGACTAAAAGCAGACATTACGTACGTGTCTTGATCAAGGTCAGGTGCGTGCAATTGTTATTTAGCGGAACGAGAGAATTCGCGAAGTCCGTAATCATATCGCGTATTTCTATCCTACCTCGATTCGCGACGTAACAGTGTACTTAATTACAAATTGATAATAAAATATAAAAATTCATTATATTCACAATCAGTGCATATCAATGTACATTATTATTTAAGAAGATTTATTAGTTACGTTATGACTGTACCAATTTCTAAAAACTTGTACTTCAAGTAAAGGACAATGCGGAATTTTATTATTCCAATTTCTCTCTTTTACATGCATTTTACACATTATAGTGTTGATGTTCACTTTATTATACAGTTTATTAGAAACTAGAACATCAAATTTAGGACATGCCAGTTCCTCTAAATTTATATTTCGGATTCCAAGTTCGTTCAATAATTTCTTTTCATAAGTTCCACCTTTATATGCAACAATTGGACTGTCATATTTTGAGATAAAATCTTGGACTATATAGGACAAGTCCTCTTGTTCAAAATTTTCATATCCGTAATCTTTGAATAAAATTCCGTGAACGTTGTTGTATACATAACGCGCGCTTCGCTGATCTTCAACACTTAAATCGCTAAAGTTTTTATTCAAAAATAGGTATTCACGTAATATATTTTCATTTATAGATATTATCGCAATTTCTTTGCATAAAAACGTATGTCGATTAATTGTAAATCCATCCATATCGATGAAATGCGTTATTTTTTCATAATCGGCTGTAGCCTGAAAATAATATTAATTTAAGCAAATTAGAGTATTGAAAATAAAAATTTGTTTTACTTACATTCGAACTACATACCATAATTATATTTTTAAATTTTCACTTCACTTACAAAACTGTAACTTTTCAATTTCACTTTAATGCAAATGTTGCACAAACTTTAGTCGACCGAAGTTTCTTTCAAAAAGATTCGTCTCGTACTGAAGCTCCTATTTGCGCTGTAGGAATTAAATGTGTGGAAAATCAGAAATTGAGCGTGGGCATAATTGTTGAAGGGAGTAGGGGAATGAAGAAAAGTGACGTATGCTGGAAGTTTGGGTGGAAGAGTATGGGGTGCATAAATAGCGCTACTTCGCGATACGCGCAGTTTAGTCGTTGAATAGCGCAAGTGCATTAACAGTTCAGTAGATATTTGCAGTGAACATGTGCGAAAATACGTTCAGTTTGCTGAATAGTGTCGGTATTATAAGCAAGTTGCCAGTGAACCCGGTAGCAGGCTTGGAAATTAATAAATCATCATTTAATTAGCGGAATGAGAAAAATGAAGACCCGCTTTGGAGATAGAGTTATGTTTGATTTAAATGATACATTCTCTATTTTTCTGCCATTACGTATAAGTAATATTTTATTAGAAAAAAGCAAGCATTACCAAGTTATAGAGAACTGCCTTACAAGCGGTAAACCAGTTCATCTAATATACCTTGGTGGAAAATATAATGAAATGAAATTCTCTACTGATGATAATGATGATGATGATGATGTAAAAGAAGAAGAACATGTAGAGAGTGAGAAGGAAAATATGAAAAATGAGAGCGAAAAAGATTCGTCAAAACGTAAGCGCAAAAATGGAAACGAGATGTCAAAAGATGAAAAGAATAAAAAAAAGCAGCATCATAATCAAAAACAGGTTTGTAGACATACATCAAGTATGTATATAATTATAAATGATTTTAGTAATAAAACTATATAAAATAATAATTTCATTACAGATAAAACAAACTGTTTCATTCAACAACTTCTACTACTTATATATAATCGACGATACGTATCCTGAAGAATACCGATGTGCGCGTAAAGGATTCTGGCATATCGACTCCGCATATTTTAAAGCACGGGTTAAAAAAATGGATGATTTGCTTCAAGATATTATGAATTTGAAATTTACACAATATATAAATAATGAAAATAATGTTTAAAATTTCTAATGTATTTAGCCATCTATATAAAATTAATAAAAAATGAGTTCATTATAAACTAGTACATATTTTTCTTTCACATCAGTCTTTCGTCCTACCGTGACACGTGAGCACCTCAATTCTAATCATGGCGAAATTAATTATATTTATAATTCACACTGCGATACATCTTCAACTTTTTCCTTCTCTCTTATCTATCAAGACCAATTTGCGAGTGCCTTCTACGCATCCGATGAATAAACGTTCAACAATTAATTATCTTCAATATTACGGCTATATGAACACTAACGATTCAAAATCACAAACTATTGATAATGATAAATTGGCAGATGCAATACGAATTTTTCAACAATATTGGAATCTTAAAGTCGATGGGACTCTAAATGCTGAAACGAAAAAGTTGATGGAGGCAAAGCGTTGCGGAGTAAGTGATCATGTCAGCGATTACACACTTCATTCTTATAAATGGAACAAAAAAACATTGCGTTGGTATTTCCATGTCGGAACAACAGATCAAATTAACATTGCAAAAAAAGCATTTTCTTTGTGGCAAAAGCCATCTCGGTTAACCTTTACTCAAGTACAAAGTAAAACTGAAGCGGATATAATTATATCATTTGAAAATACAATGCATTACAGTGTTAATTCACCGCAACAAGTTTGTTCACCGCCATTCTCTAATCAAACATTAGCACATGCAGATATGCCGAATGAAAGTAATAATGTCTGAGAAATTCATATATCTAAATCGTGGAAATGGATGATAGGCGAGGGGCCGATAAACGATGAGTCATTCAGTTTATACGAAACATTAACACACGAAATTGGTCACAGTCTAGGTATACTACATTCGTCAAATATGAATTCAATAATGTCGCCGTTTTATCATTATGAAAATCATACAGATTATATTAAACTTGAGGAAGATGATATATTAGCTATACGAAATTTATATAATGTTAATGCTGAGAATGAGTCTGAGGACGAATTCGGCGAAGATGCAAATGGTAATGCTTCTCCTGATACGTCACCAGATGCACCAACATTAGTTCCACCAAAATTAGTCGATTTATGTTCAGCTCCAGCAGATGATTTAAAATTTTTCATTTTTAAAGCACGATTGTATATATTCTATAAAATTTGGGTATGGCCATTTAATTTAAACGTTAAATATCGAAAGTATGAGGAGCCACAGTTAATATGATCGTGGTTAAAATTTTTGCCATTTAATTTTTCAGGAATTAATGCAATATATGAAAGAGTAAATGGAGAAGTTGCATTATTTTCTGATAATAATATTTATATATTCAATCCTGATACTTTCCAATTAAAAACTGGTTATCCCATGACATATCAAAAACTATTTGGCAAAGACTTTCAGTATAATGGAGTGCAATCTGCTGTTTTAACAAATACCGGTAGAACATATATTTTTTATAAAGGAGTATATGTAATTGAAATTGACGAGTGTAGATATCAGCCTAGAAAGTATATTTTAATTAACGATTTATTTAAGGGAATTGGCCTATCCATATCTCCACAAAATCCATTTTCAGTATTTAAATATATAAATGGTAAACTTTATATATTACAAAACGGTAATTTTTATGAATATGACGAATTTAATTTCAATGTTGTAAGATCAGGGCCGTTCGATCTCTCCATTTTCAGTATTCAATGTATTACTGATAGTAACATTATAGCCAATTTGAGAGATATGGTAGAAAAATTAGTTCAATTTTATGGTGAATACAATAAAAATGTAAATTCAAGATTATCTTATAACGCAAATAAACGTGATATAAACGAATTTAACACACAAGCAGAGATAAGATATCATATGATTTCATATCTATGATAAAAGCGGTGCGGTGGTAAATCAGAGAGAGGGGATAGTCGTAGCAGGACAAATATATGCAGGAAATTGTGCGTCCGTTGTATTCTAAACCGCGACCGTAAGCGGAGGCTACAAAACGGTAGTGTGATTAATTACAAAACGGTAGTGTGATTAAAGAGGTGTAAAATGAAATCTATTAATAGATTATCGGCGAAAATAGAAAAAAATGTATTAAATCAAATGCCGTTTTTGAAGAAAGAAGAGGATTTTAAAGAGTGGAAAAAGCAATATACTACATATGTAAAAAAAACGAAAATACTCCTAAATAATGAAAATATGAAAAAAGAATATAAAGTGAAACTGATGGATCAATTAAAGCGGCTGAGGAATTTAAAGTATTTCGTAAACGAACGATTACGAAGAAAAAAAGAAAATGCAGTGAATAAAAAACAACTAATGCAAAAAGAAGAAAATTTATTAAACCGAGCGTATTTAATTGAATCAGAAGCAGATAAAACCCAATGGATAAAAGATTGTGAACAGCATTTAAAATATTTGCATTCATATTTAATTAATAAAAAAGAAAAAATAAGTGTCGGTAGGAAACAACATTTACTTGCGCAAATAGCTAAACTAACTTGTACGTGTGAGCAATTAAGTTTTAATTTCAATCTACATTCTAGATCTGGATTAAATGAAGAAAAACAGAAGGATAAGAATGTTACACTGAAATGGAAAGAAATTGAAAGCGGACATGCCTTCCAAAGTCGTATAATCACTGGAATTATTATAAATTTACATCATGTTGATCCTTCTATATTTTTAAACGATGCTAAAGATATAGTGATAGAAAAAGTACTATCGTATGTTATACAGCACAAATGTGTTAAAGTAAACACAATCTTCAATGGTGAATTTACGTTAAAAGACAGTTTGACCGACGAAAGTAAGAAGGAAATTAAAACCTTTGCAACAAAAAATGAGGTACTACTAAATGACAATGATTCCACCATAAAGCTTGATAATTGGTATACAAACAATGTGTGTGGGCAGATTCTTACAACGCTAGAGGAATTTCAAGAACGTGACAGTGGATGGGCATTGAGCAAAATTATCAGTTTGATTATAAATATCAATAAATGTGATTTATTGAGCGCCGGTAAAGGAAACTGTAGACTTCCATTAGCTATACGAAATAGAAAAGCAACTGTTTCTATTGATTTGGCCGATAATGAAAATGATTGCTTTGCTTGGGCAGTAACGTCAGCATTATACCCAGCATCGCATCATAGTAACCGTAAACAATCATATCCGCATTATGAAAATGTACTAAATTTAACGGGAATTACATTTCCCGTTACAACTAAACATATACCTACATTTGAAAAAAATAATAATTTGTCCATAAATTTATACCAATTAACGAATAAAGATAAATCTGAACATGAAAAATATGAAGTATTACCATTACGATTAAGTGATAAAATATCTGAAAATAAACATATAAACTTACTAATATACCAAAATGAGCAAGAAAAAGATAATATGTGCCATTATGTATGGATCAAAAATTTATCAAGGCTGATATCGTCGCAAATTCATCAACATCAACATAAATCACACATTTGCGACAGGTAATTCATTACGTTTCTATTTACAGTTGTAATAATTTAATAGTTTAATAATATGATTCTTTTAATTTACAGATGTCTACATTTTTTCCATACAACAAGGAAACTTCAAGATCATTATGAAAGATGTGTGGATCAAAATGCGTGCAAAATTGAATTGGTCAATGAAGATCAGAAATGGATTAAGTTTAAAAATTATAGAAGAGGAATCCCGCTTCCATTTATAATATATGCTGATTTTGAATGCGCTCTAATTAGTAACGAAACACATAATTTAGAAAATCATAATACTTATGCATATCAAACTCATGTTCCACACAGTATTGGCTATTACATACACTGTAATTTTGATGAATCGATGTGCAAATACGTTTGACACCGTGCGAAGGATAAAGTGGTATCTTATTTTATATCAGATTTGGAAGGTATCATTTCATCAATTTTTGCTTTTATAAAAAATAATCATACCATAATGGCTCCTTTAACTTCTGAACAATTACTAGAATTGAATACTGCTACACATTGTTTTATCTGTAAAAGTGAATTTAAAGAAGCTGATATTAGAGGCGGTAATAAAGTACATGATCATTGTCACTGGTCAGGTTACTACATAGGGGCAGCACATGGAGCATGTAACCTAAATTATAAAGCTACGTATATGCTACCCATAATATTTCATAACTTAAGTAATTACGATTCACATTTTCTCATAGAAGAAATTGTTTCAATGAAATGTTTTAGCTCTCAATTTCATGTAATAGCCTCTACAATGGAAAAATATGTTTCATTCCCATGTCGGATGAAAAATAATATATTTTCTCTTGAAGTAAGATTTATCGATTCATTTAAATTTCTTAATAGCAGTTTAGAACAATTAGTATCAACACTAGATATAAATGATATGAGAATTTTACGCAAAAACTTTCCGTCGATCGATGAAAATTTGTTTAATTTACTGACGCGCAAAGGTGTTTTTCCTTATGAATATGTTGACAGCTATGAAAGACTAAATGATAATAGTCTACCTAATTACGACGAATTTCACAGCACATTGTACGGGCACAATATTGAAAGGAGCGAGTATAAACATGCACAAAACGTATGGAATAAATTTAATATCTCATCACTAAGCGAATATAGCGATTTATATTTGAAAGCAGATGTTCTACTATTAGCAGATATTTTTGAAAATTTTCGAAGCAAATGTATCGAATATTATGGTCTCGACCCTGCCTATTACTGTACCCTACCATCATATGCGTGGGACGTTATGCTAAAAATTACAAACATAACATTAGAATTATTAACAGATATTGATATGGTGTTATTTATTGAAAGCGGTATACGCGGAGGATTCAGTCAATGTTCGCATCGGGATGCAAAAGCTAATAATCCTTACATGGGAGCGACGTATGATTCTAATAAAGAATCTTCGTATTTAATGTATTACGATTGTTGTATCCGTTCTCCTTATAGGACTACGTTTGGGTCAGGTATAGTAATACTCGCCTGGCACTTAACCACTCCGCCGTTTTATTCCGCCACGTGTTCTCTCGCTCGAGGCCTCACACGCAGTGTCCTGCTCGTGCCTCTCGCGCCGCCTGTCGTCACGCGCCGACGACATCGATTCTCGATCGCTCGTTCGAGTCGACGCCCATACTATACCTATACTACAACGATGTTAACAATTTATACGGTTTTGCCATGTGCGATTCGTTGCCGTACGGTAAATTTGAATGGATGGATAATGATATGATAAGTCAATTTAACATTAATTCAGCTAAAGCCGATTCTGAGATTGGATACATATTAGAGGTAGATTTAGACTATCCCTATGAAATACATGATTCGCATTCAGATTTGCCGTTCTGTCCCACTCGCGAAGTACCGCCAAATGCTAAATATGAAAAATAGTTAGCAACTTTAAATTGTAAAACCAACTATGTTATTCATTATCGAACCCTACAGCAATGCCTGCAACATGGACTTAAATTAAAGAACATTCATCGTATCTTACAGTTCAATCAATCTCCATGGATGTGTACATATATACAATTAAATGCAAAATTTCGAGCTCAATCTGAATCGGACTTTGAAAAAGATTAATTTAAGTTAATGAATAACGCAGTATTTGGAAAAACAATGGAAAATGTGCGTAATCGAGTTGATGTAAGATTATTAACATCGTGGGAAGGACGTGCCGGTATTAAGCCATTGATAGGAAGACCTAATTTTCATAGAAGAGTAATATTCAATGAAAACTTTGTCGGTGTGGAAATGAAAAAGATGAAAGTTAAAATAGATAAACCCATTTATATCAGCATGTCCATTCTAGATATTTCAAAAATATATCTCTATAAATTTCATTACGACTATATGAAGGTTCAATTTCAAGATATGTGTAAGGTATTATATACTGATACGGACAGTTTAATTTATAAATTACAATGTGATGACATATATAGCATTATGGGGCGAGATATAGCTTATTTCGATACTAGTAATTATCCAATTGACAACGTATACAATATACCTTTAGCAAATAAAAAAGTTCTAGGCCTAATGAAAGATGAAAATGGAGGAAAAATTATGTGTGAATTTGTAGGATTAAGATCGAAAATATATGCTATAAAAGTTATTGGCGAGCGCGACAAGAAGAAGGCTAAAGGGATCAAAAAAGATTTTATTAAGCGAGAAATTAAATTTGATGATTATATAAATTGCCTATTTAATGATGAAATTAAAATGGCTAGACAAAACCGTATTGCGTCGAAGCTGCATCAAATTCACACAATTTCCGAAGGAAAAGTTGCATTGCATCCGTACGATGATAAAAGATATATCACCGATGATTGTATACAAACACTTGCTTGGGGACACTGTTCGATTAAAAAATAAAAAATGCTTGCAATATTTGAATACATGTATTATTTATCAATAATCTGCACCCGTTTACAATTTATTATATACAGTGCGTATCTGAGAAATTCATTACATCTCACTGTTCTTAACAAAAATAGCTTAGCATTGAAAATAAGCGAGCATGGGTTAAAATTGTGATTCAGTTTTTGCTGAAAAATGCCGTATTCAAATAGTCTTCCATCCGTCAAGCTATCCAAGGGTAATGATGCTTTAACGATTCTTTAAAACACAGCAAGTCTGTCAGTCCTAGTCTAAAAATTTAAAAAATGTATAACATTCACGATTACACTCGTTTTACCAGTTTTCTACAACTTACCGTGACATCTTATGGATCAGACGAGATACCCACACCTCTTTATTTTCCGTATCCAAAATGTACTGTATTGCACCAGCGCGCAACACCTTGTCTCGTCTTAACTTTTGTATAACGGCATTACGTACATCAACATCGCGTAATTGTTCGCCAAATACTTCATAAAATTGTTTCACATGTGCGCGCAGCTCACTTTGATTTTCTATCCATTGTATCATGCATACGGCAAGCCAGGGGTTATAAGATTTTAGTATTTCTGTGAATAGAATGAAATACAATAGCGGCAATCTGCAAAGCTCAAAATTCAAATTTAAATACTTTCAATTGTACTATCATTCTACATTGATTTATAAATTTGTTTGTATTACTTACCTTTCTAGCTTTGTAATCAAACAACGCACCTGTGCTGTTCGTTCCTTCAAAGTTAAAATATCGAAAATATCAGACTCGTTCAATAACCCTTCCTCTCCTAATTCGTCTAATATTCCACTTTCAGGATCAATTTGAGCAACCAGTTTGTCATAAAAAAATCTGTACAATTGTCGAATATGCCCGTCAGCCGCCATCGTTACAACACTTTCAGTAATTCGCTTTCAGAAAAAGTCGCGAACACTTCTCTGCTTCCTAGTCTGCTGATGCTACGAAGTGCTACGTTTAACGTGCAAATATTAGCTAGCGCCTAGCGCCCTTTCCCCGGGACCCTCCCCCCTCCCTCACACCCCCGACCTGCAACGCGTCCGCTGCTCCAAGATGACGCCGGACCCCATCCTCACTGCCCGTACACCTTGCTCCCACCCAACCTCCTCCTCCGTAGTACAATCGTCCTCCGCTCTCGATATCGTTGTTGCCCACACACGCTAGAGTACCGCGTAATCGCTTATCGTATCATTCCTCTGCAACCTTCTCCTACCGGTCTACTTCCAACCCCCCGCACGGCATTTCGTAGTACAACGCCTACTACTACCTCTGTCTACATTTCGTAGTACAACGCCGCGTGTCGATGGCGCTTATCGTCCTCCGCTCTCGATATCGTTGCCCACACGCTCGCTCGAGTATCGTGTAATCGCTTATCGTTCGTTTCGTATTGTTCCTGTCCAACCCCTTCTCCTCCTACTCTCTAACTTCCGTGTAAACCACAAACTTTCGACCTAACAGAAAAAATAAGGCAAGGCCCCCCGATATCAGCAGCGACCGACTCGATATCGCCCAACCGCCGACTTTTAACCTTGACCGCTACCGCTGTGGAATCGAACGGCTTGCCTTCTTCACCTTCCAACGTTCTTCCGATTTTAACCGCCGACCGCGCAAACTTCCACCTGATTAAGACAAACCGCAAACTTCCCCTCATTAAAAGACAAATCGCAAATTTCACCTCTCCGATAAGACAAACCGCAAACTTCAACCTGTGATTAAGACACTAACCGCAAACTTCGATAAAAAAATAAAAAATACACGCAAACACGCAAGACCGAATGACTGCGGTCCAGCAGAATCGACTACACTGGTCCAGAATCGGCTACTGGTCCAGAATTACTGGTCCAGAATCGGGTTACTCTCGCCTCGGGTCCAGAAGCGGCTTACTCTTACTACTGCCGCGATATCGGGTCGCTCAATTTGCAATCAGCTGGTAAGAAATGCGCCATGTTTCCGCGTCGTGCTGTCAAATTATCGCGGGAATAACGTACAGGTTTCGGCTGAAATTCTTGCACATGAGGCTGGAGTTCCGGTGAAAAAGGGATATAGGTGCCCATCGGCACGTCTTCGGTGACAGGGATTTCGACTGTCGGTATCGAAGGGGGTCTATCATTATGTAGATGTTCCGGTAATATTACGCATGGTCTCGCGGGTACAGTTAGGGGCATCGGTGTCGATAGCGCGACCGGTCTCGACGTTGGTGAAGGTGTAGGTAAATGCGAGCAATCCGCAGGTCCGGCGAGTAATGCGCTGCCCCCCCCCCCCAGACGCCTCTGTTTCAGAGACCAACGTTAAAGCCTGGTGGGCGCGCCGCGTCACCTTCGGACAGGCGGGACGGGTAGGGCCTCCCGTAGCGACATTTTCGCTGACCGCCCCGTCTGTCTCCAGATCAGCTGTTATTCCCGTCTGTTCTCCGTCTCGTATGTCGTCGGATGTGTTCGGGTCAGTTTCGGTAATTACGTTTTCCGTCGGTTCTCGCGTATTTTCCGTGCTCGTTTGTTGTTCACCTCTAGTAATTGAGTCGCCAAGTTCTTCGAAAGATCTCGATAATACGTCCCAAGTGAGTAGGTCCTCAGATTGCTCGTCATCGCTAGTGCAGTGCGGTCGGGTAGGAAGTTCCGTAGCGACATTTTCGCTGTCCGACGGCCCTGCAGTACCGCGCTCACTATCACGCGACTCCGCGTCATGGGATCGTGTTTTAGGCGGCGATTTCGACTTGCGCGGTGGTCGTGGTTTTACACTGAGCATCACGCATCTGATCTCTACGAATATTGGCGTGTCTGAGGAGTCGGATGACGATTCGCTATTATCTCCTACTGTCATCGGTATGTCGGGTTCTGCAGGTACGTTATTCGCCTGCGCGTTCTCGTCGCTACCG
Organism: Priocnemis perturbator; assembly: GCA_963942575.1. NCBI lineage: Eukaryota > Metazoa > Arthropoda > Insecta > Hymenoptera > Pompilidae > Priocnemis > Priocnemis perturbator. The sequence goes on along the minus strand of CAWWDK010000134.1, from coordinate 126,810 downwards.
CGCTTGTATCTAATGGCTCCGGTGCTCGTGGGTTTTTTCGGGGCGCGCTCGGTCCGGCTTCGGAGGCTTCCCGGTTTACTGGCAATACTTTTGACGAAACCCGGTTGCGTTCCTCGTTGTCGGATTCCGACGTGACGGTGTCAGTCTTTACCGGTTTCCGCGATAATGCATCCGCGTTAGTGTTGAGTCGGCCCGGTTTATGTACAAATTCATATTCGTAGTCCCGTAATTTAAGTCGCCAACGCACCAAGCGTTGTCCCGGATCTTTAACTCAGTCTATCCATCTCAACGGCTCGTGATCGCTAACTAGCGTAAACTTTCTCCCGTATAGATAGGGTCTAAAATGCAGGACTGCATATAACACAGCTAGGCATTCCTTTTCCGTGGTGGAATAATTTCGCTCCGGCTTAGTTAGATTACGCGATGGGTATGCTACTGGCAAATCGTGGCCGTTCGCATTCTGGCTTAATAACGCGCCTATCGCGACGTCCGAGGCGTCCGTTGTCAAAGTAAAATGTTCGTTAAAATTAGGATACTGTAGAATAGGGCTTCGGCACAACGCTCTTCGTAAGGTTTTAAAGCTAGTTGTATGTTCCTGTTTCCAGTCGAATTTTTCGTTCTTTTTCAATAATTCCGTTAATGGTTTCGCGATCGCGGCGAAGTTTTCTATAAAACGTCGGTAATAGCCCACCAGCCCAAGGAATTCTCGGACATTCCGTTGACTCTGCGGGTACGGGAATTTCTTTACCGCGCTAATTTTCCCAGGGTCTGGACGGACTCCGTCTCGACCGATTATATGTCCTAGATACGCTACCTCGGTTCTTAAGAAGTCGCACTTGTCAGGTTGCGGAGTTAGCTTTGCATCGCGTATTCTATTGAATAGTCTCTGCACCTTCCTTCCGTGCTCCTTCAAGGACTTAGCGTAAACTACGATGTCGTCTAGATATACAAAAACTTCTACGCCGTGCAACCCGCGTAATACTTGGTCCATTAATCGCTGGAACGTAGCTGGAGCGTTTTTAAGCCCTTCGGGCATGCGAATGTACTCGTAATGGCCATTTGGTGTAGTGAAGGCAGTTTTAGCTCGGTCTTTAGGGTCCATTTCTATTTGTTGAAAGCCGCTCGCGAGGTCAAAGATCGAAAAATACCGCGCCTCGCCTAGGTGATCCATAATATCTGTAATATTGGCCAAGGGGTACGCGTCTCCAATCGTTTTTTCATTTAATTTACGGAAGTCAATGACCATTCGCCAACGCTTGTTTCCTTGAGAATCCGGCTTTTTCGGAACTATCCATAGCGGTGAATTATATGGCGAATTTGAGCGTGCGATAATGTTGCACTCTAATTTATTAGAGACTTGTCTCGCGATTTCGGCTTGATGAACAGGTGGAAATCTATACTGCCGCGTGTTAATAGGTAAATCGTCTGTGGTAGGGATTGTATGCCTAATACAGGGTGTCGACTGCAGCTTATCGCCCGGTAGATGAAACCTCTCTGGATATTCTTCTACTAAATCTATTACGTGATTTCTTTCCTCGTCGTTAAGGTGGTTTAAACGCAAACGGGAGACTATTTCACCTACTCGGTCGTTAACTATCGGCGCGTGTGCTGTTTCTAACTCGGAATTGAAGTATTCCTGCTCTTCAGGGAAAATGTGATATTCAAACGGTACTATATTTTGCGGTGGTATCGTTATTTCTACGTCATTTTCCAAGGTATTAATCGCAAGTACATGGCACGCGCCTCGACAAACTGAGACAGCGGCTTCCCCGATGAATACTCCGTCCGTCGTGTTTAATTTCGGCAAATAACCCTCGGTCAGTTCTCTCCCTTCCTTTACATCTATTCTGATTGCTTGACGCGTTCTAGCTCGTAGGTTGTGAACGCGCGTAATGGGCAAAGGTAATTTTTCGTTATGTCGTTCGGCCTCTCCTATGAACCGCATCGGGCGTATAGGATCACTTTGTGTGACTAAAGTATTGTGCGCGAATGATATCTCTGCCTGTTCCTGCCTCAGGTATTGTTTTCCCAAAATTCCGTCGCTCCTGATGGTAAACGAGGATTGTACCACGTGGAATTTAACCGGTTGTCCGAGTAGGTGTACGATCGTGGTGCCCAATGTTTCTATTTGTTCCGTGGTAATACCCGTAACGACTATAGATTCGTGTAACGCGACAGATATATCTTCTCGCAATATTTTTAGTTTGATTACGTTGATATCAGCGCCCGTGTCAATCAAAGACGAAGCCGAATCATGGCGCAGTTCTTTAGCACACATTCGCACCTGCGGCGAATCTCGATTAGTTTCTAGGCGGCGAACTACTAGTTTCTTTCTAGAAATCTGTCTGTCCTGTTGTCGTGATAGCGCGAATCAATGAGACGACATAAAATAAAATATAATAATGAATACTTTATTAAGAATGAATATAGTTACTGGCAGAGATTCGGTGTTAAAATGTAGACTAAGACTAAACTCGCAGCGTAGAACAGGCTTCTTATATCTACGGTTTGTGAGAAGAGGGGGTTGCGTCGGTAGCCCAGAGAAGGGCGAAAACGTCCTCCACGAAGTCTCTCTTCTTGGTAAGGGCGTCTCTAGGAATTTAGGCTATCTGGACATCTGTGTACACTCAGATGTCGCCTCAGCTGCAAGTACTTCGCTATCTGTCAGTTTCTGGTTACCCGGACGTCGTAAAGTATCCCTCGATACGATATGGGTGGTCAAAAAGGGAAAGCGGCGAAGGGCTCGGTACCTGGGCCCGCTTACACCTACCCGGGTAGTTTAAGATTTTAGTTGGGGTACTGATCTAAACTAAAATCCATAAGCAGCATTCGTCGGTCTCGTTCTAGGTCGTTGAGCGATGAAGCGTACCTCGTCAGGTTCGTTGATTGAAAATGTTGCTTGCGTTGCAGCTGGTGCAATGTGCTGCGTGGGTGCTTTGTTGCCAAAGCTACAATTGTTATATGTACACGATACACAGCACGATCGGATGGTTCTTATAATTAGCTTAAATAGTCGTATTTTACCTAGGAAAACGATTGTCAAACCAGCAATTGCTACGTATCCTGCATATTCCAGATATTTGTAAAATCGTTCCTTCCACGTGATAACCCGTTTCTCAGATGCTAAGGTCTCAATCTGGTCGTCTATTTCCTCTAAGGTTCTACCCAAATTTTTCAAATTGTCAGGATTGATACTAACTTCGTGAATGAGTTCAAAAGGTAAGTCTTGGGATCTGAGTTTCCCGAAAGTCACGTTAAAATCTTCTTCCTTGCTCGTCAAAAGAACATTTAACTCTAAAGTTCTGGTTACGTGTGTAGCTGGTTTGAGGAAGACCTTATTAGTTGTACCGGTACAGTCTTTATCTAAGTGCAGTATGAAGCTACCTAATAATTCTATACTACGTGGCTTATTGTCGCAACATAAGATATACAAGGTTTCCTGGTTTGGAGCGGCTCCTATCCAGTCGGAATTAGTATCTAATTGAATTCACAGTGTGTTCGCTAGCTGCATGTAATGCGTTCGGCATTTTCGTGTATCTCGGCGTGTTAAGATTTCTATTAAACAAGAGTCTCTGGTGTCCGTCGAATAGTCCGGATGGTTTCTTTTTACAATCTTATATTTATTTAACGTTTTGCTCTGTGCTAATTCTAAATAATCGAAAGGCGAGAATACCATTTTCGCGGTGTCCATCAGTATTAGCACAGACGAGGTATAGAATAGACTGGACAAACAATGCATATTTTTGTCACACGGCCGAGGGACCGCCGTATAGTTAGCAGACAACTATCACCGATTTCGCTTATTTTGGTCTCAATTGTTTACGAATAGTTTACGCAAGTTTACGCAATCGATTTCAGAGTTTACGAAATCGTAGTTTGCCCGTAATTAACCATTTTTAGGTGGGTGTATAGTTAGCAGACGACTATCACCGATTTCGCTTATTTTGGTCTCAATCGTTTACGAATAGTTTACGCAAGTTTACGCAATCGATTTCAGAGTTTACGAAATCGTAGTTTGCCCGTAATTAACAATTTCGAGAATGGGGTAATGTAGATCTTGCAAGCGCCTCCAGTGGCCAAAAGCAGAAGCTGACCAGATGCAGAACCTGGCGAAATAACTTGTACGTATCTCGTGTGCAACGGTCTCAATCGTTTACGAGTAGTTTTCGCAAGCTGCTGTATCGATTTCGGAGTTTACGAAATCGTATTTTGGCCGTAATTAACAATTTCGAGAATCGGGTAATGTAGGTTGTTACGTCCTCGTTTTTCGGCACCCTGCGTTCACCGGGTATACCGGGGATCGAGGACAGACGGAAGGAGTGATCGCACCGAAAAGAGGGTGGTTGATCCGTCAGTGGAGCGGCTCACTGACGAATCGAGGAAAGTAAGGAGAAGGTGTCCGAATGGCTACGGCTCAGGATGTGTGGGAGTGTGTGTGTGGTTGTGGATTGCGGATCCCGAAGGTTTCCCCATAACCGGGAGAGCGGTCGACTGGGGCAGTAAGCGCGGGGTGCAGGAAGCCAGAGAGGGCTTCTGGGCTACCTCGCTGCTAGTCGCTCCTATGAGAGGGCTCGTGTCCGGTGCGGTGCGTGAGTCCACCACGGTGAATGTCGGGGTGGGCGTCCACGCTTGTAGGTGGCTCGACGATCACCGGGAGTTCTACCACGGTGGATGCCGGGGACGGCGTCCACGCTTGTAGGTAGCTCGCTGGGGCCCTGGGTTAGAGGTAGAGGTGGTGCTGTTTAGTGTTGACGTGCAGGAAGGACACGCTCGTGTGGATTAAATAATGTTCAGATGGTGGAAGTGGACTGGAAGCTAGTTTACAGTTGCCGAATTTACATGGATCGTGGCCGAACTTGGTTGACTGAAGAGCTTGATAACTTAGATTAACGAGTTGCCGAAAGTAAACTGACGTGACTTAGTGCCTAACTTGAGCTGTGACTGACTGTGTGGCCCATTTAAGTAGTGGATTTGGCTGAGGGTCGCCAGGTCCTTCGTGGAACAGGCACCCTAGCTTCCGTTTGGAAGTTGGCGTTCTCGGAACTATGTGTTGCCGCGGATCGCTAGTCGATCGTTGGGGTTAGCCAGTGAGCTGATTCGGCGTCAGCATTCTTATGTCTCTACTTACATCGCTATTGTCGTCGTTATGTCATTCCTTCGCGTGGCACGGAATACGTCCCGGATGGGCGTCAGCGTTACGTGAAGGAATTTCGGTGGCGCGGTGCGCCGGCTCTTGTTTCGTTTATATACGACTTACATCTAATTAAATAGATACGCGGTGCGATGAGCTCGTTGCGAGAATATAGTCGTTGAAAAAGCGGGTGGAGGACGTAGGACGTAACAAGGTCTTGCAAGCGCCTCCTGTGGCCGAAAGCACAAGCTGACCAGATGCAGAACCTGGCGAAATAACTTTTACGTATCTCGTGTGTAACGGTCTCAGTTGTTTACGAATAGTTTTCGCAAGCTGCTGTATCGATTTCGGAGTTTACGAAATCGTATTTTGCTCGTAATTAACAATTTCAGAATAGACTAACGTGGAGCTCGCAAGCGCCGCCGTTGGCCGAGGCGAGAATCGCTCTTCGGACATAGAGTAACGAAATAATTTTGACGTATCTCATCTCTGACGGTCTCAATCATTTACGAATGGTTTTCGCAAGCCACTGTATCGATTTCGGAGTTTACGACATCGTAGTTTGCCTGTAATTAACAATTTCATAATCGGCTATCGTGCAGCGTTGATTTGCTCGCAAGCGCCGCCGTTGACGAAAGGAGATGCAGAAAGTGGCGAAATAACTTTGACGTATCTCGTTGTTGGGGAAATGAGTGGGAAAACGAGTGAGAAGGAAAATTTAGGAGCGGAGAGGGGAAGGGTGCGGAAATGAGTGGATCATGTGGTGGTGAGGCTAGAAAATTACACGTGTTCGCGTGTTGCGTTCGCTAGTGCCGATTTATTGTAGGTAAATCGGTGCAGCTCGTCAGTGTTATACAAAGTCTTTGTGTGTTGATTCGGACACAATTGCTATAATTAATGCCCCCCAGTGTCTTGTGTAATTGCGCGGTCGCGGATGCACGTGGTAAAAGTACGGCCACGTGCAGTGCCTGATTAGAACTTGGTGATGTACCTTAAATATTGACGTTACGGTTGTCGGCGTATCGCTTACTGTACACGGCAGCGTATCTCGTGTTGATCGGTCGGAAATGCAATAAAGATGAGAAGCTGGGATGCGGTGGAAACTGATAATACGGTGATCGAACTGAAAATCTGACTCGCGCTACAAGAGACGTGGTAGAAGTGATCACTTTTGGCGGGACGGCGCATGGCGCCGCCCGCGTTTCGCGCATTCCACGCATTTCCGCTTCTCACCTGTACGCGAACCGGCGCTCGCGAATCGAGCTCGGGAAGTGCTGCCGCCAGGTGGTCGTCGGCGACAGGAAGCGCTGTCGAGCGGGTTTCTCAAACACCCGTGTATAACGGTCTCAATCGTTTACGAATAGTTTTCGCAAGTTACTGTATCGATTTCGGAGTTTACGAAATCGTAATTTGCTTGTAATTAATAATTTCAGAATCGGCTATCGATCAGCGTTGATTGGCTCGCAAGCGCCGCCGTTGGCCGAGGCGAGAATCGCTCTTCGGACATAGAGTGTCAGAGAAATCTATATTACCGACCAACTTCACCTCACTTCACGCTCATCACTCACGCGAGATCTCGAATCGATAACTTGTCCACCTATCAGAGATCAATACAGATCTAATCGATTATTATCGAGAACTCACGTGACGAGCCGGTGCGCTTCCGGCGCCCGCCTTTTATTCTCACTCACCTCGCAACCATTGTATCACGCGGACGTCACTTCTTGTGCTATAGCAACACTTCTCTTTTCGGACGGTTTCACATCAACTCTTCTCTCTCATTATTTTCTCGTACGGTGCAACTCACCACGGGTTCACTCAGTGTGTAAATAGCTGTTATTTAGTGTCGTAAATAAATAGTTTATTGTGTTCTCATAACTTCACCGCCTGCGCTTACTTGCCACTGACCCGTCCACTATCCACTCGCTTTCCATCTACGCGAGCACTTCAATTACAAACATTCTGGTCCTTCGAGCCGGATAGTGGAATCGGTGGCTATCGCGAATAGTGAGTGAGAGTTCGTGCAGTGCAAAGACGGTTACGGTTACACTTCAAATCGCCGAGCAAAGATGGCCGACAAGGGAGACGAAGAGTCATGGGCAGCGAGCCACGAGGTGGTTGAGGTCGAAGAGCCCCCTCCCACCACACCGGCCATCACAACACCGGCCATCACACCACCTGCCATAACAACACCGGCAGTCTCACTCGCTCCGCCGAAAGATGGCACAACGGCGCACTCCTCGCGAAAAACCGGCACTTCAAAACCGCCCGTCACACGGAGCACATCACCGGCAGCACTCCCAACCGAACTCACAATCATGGCCTGCACTCAAATGAGTCGACTGAACGAGATCGAAACCATTATGGAAATAGATCCTAATAATCTCGTCATCTACGATCTGGACGAAGTGGAATTCATGACTCAACACCTGGAACGGACATACCTCAAATTCGCGGAGCAACACACCCATTTCGAACTCAACTGGCCGGCCCGACACCTCTGTCATCCCTATTTTAACGAGGACTCACACGGCAGAGAGGCCAAAGCATACCGGACGGCGCGGCTCCACCTCATAAAACTAAAAAGGGCACTCACGGTGGCATCTCAAACGGAGACACGAGCAACCACGGATACACGGACAAACGCGGACACACTTCACACACGACTCCCGGACATCACCCTGCCCACATTCAAGGGCGATTATAAGGAATGGCCCTCCTTTTCCGATCTCTTCACTCAACTTGTCACCAACAACCCCAAGTTGAGTGACATTGCACGTCTCCACTACCTCCGTGGCTGCTTGGTCGGAGAGCCAGTCTCGGTCGTAGCCAACCTTCCTGTTAGCGCCACCTCATTTCAACCAGCGTGGGAGTTGCTGGAGAGAAGATACCGTAACAGGAGGTTGCTGATCGACTCCCAACTCACCCACCTCATGCGACGGAGCACCAGTCAAGGAACGGCGAAAGGACTCACGGAACTGATCTCACGAACGGCGGAAGCACGGACGGCTCTGCAGTCACTCGAAGTGGCAGATCTCGGTGACTGCATCCTCATTCACCACCTCACCAGGCAGCTCGATCGGGCCACATATGAACAGTGGGAAACGTCACTGGGGAACTCGACGGAATATCCCACGTTCACGAAACTGGAGGACTTCATACGCGCTCGAGCGCGCGCACTCGAAAGGGTTGAAGGCTCCACATCACAACAGCAGCAACAACCACGGCGCACCTCACACACTACGAGCACGTCAACGCCTGCACGTCAACCACGGCAAGAGCCAACGTCATCCAAATATGTGTGTGATTGCTGCAATGAAGAGCACTTCATGGTGCGGTGTGAAAAGTTCCGCAATCTCGGATTCACTCAACGTCGGGCAATAGTCGTTGCGAAGCGGCTCTGTTTTAATTGTTTGGGACGGAGATCAAGAATCAGCACGTCACAATGAAGAATTCAGTGCACGTCACAGGAACCGACTCATCGCTGCTCGCCACAGCAATAGCCACGGTGCACTCTACGGTATGCAATCAAATCACTCGTCTGTTAATAGATCCTGGATCAGAGCTCTCTTTTGTCACGGAGAAACTCATCAAGGACCTCAACGTACCACGTCAACACTCGTCAATCTCCATCCTTGGCATTGGTGGAACAAAATCAGCAGAAACAAGAGGCGTGGTGTCACTCAAGCTGCAGGAGGGTTGAGGGACTCACACGGTGGCACGTCGACTCAGGTTTCACTTCAACCATATTATTTGCCTCACCACGGAGTCCTACGGCCTGACAGCACCACAACAAAACTACGGGTTGTCTTCAATGGCTCAAGTTCCACATCATCTGGGAAATCTCTAAATGACCTCATGTACACAGGTGCAAATCTACTGCTGGACGTCACGGATGTGCTCACTTGGATCAGACATCACCGTCACATATTCGCAACTGACATCACCAAGATGTACAGGCAGATACGGGTACACAAGGATGATTGGGATCTGCAGCGAATATTGTGGATTGACGAGAACTTCAATGAAACTTCATACCATCTCACCACGGTTACATACGGAACAAAGGCAGCTCCATTTTTGGCGATAAGAACACTCTTGCAGTTGGCTGAAGACGAGGGCCAACATTATCCACTTGCCTTATCATCAATCACAAAGGGAAGATACGTTGACGACATATTCGGGGGTGCGGATTCAGTGCGTCAACTCAAACGGGTTGCTAAACAATTAACGGGATTGTGCAATGCGGGCGGATTTCCTTTGGCAAAGTGGCACTCAACAAGTCACGATCTCCTCAAGGAAACTTCCTCAAATTAAGCATCGACATCAATATCTCTCGACGACTGCGCGACCAAAATACTCGGATTACGGTGGCACCCTCAAACTGACAACTTCACCTTCTTTCGACAACTTCAAGACCATGCGGGAGCACTTACAAAGCGACACGTCCTATCTGAAGTGGCACAGATATTTGATCCACTCGGCTTCATTTCACCAGTTGTAATCAGAGCAAAGATGCTTCTCCAAGAACTCTGGTTGCACAAACTCAACTGGGATGACCCATTACCGGTCAGAATTTCAACACGATGGTTGGCTATCAGAGAAGACTTCAAATGCTTGGCCAAGCTCTCAATACCACGGTGGTTCCACACTTACACGAACTCCACGGTTGAAATTCACGGTTTCTCTGATGCATCTCAACTCGCAATGTCAGCGGTAGTGTACATTGTGACAACTTCACCGTCCACAGGCGCCAAGGCTTCACTCGTCACATCAAAAACTAAAGTAGCTCCAATCCAGACACTCACTATCCCGAGATTAGAACTCTCTGCAGCGCTGCTACTTTCAAAACTCGTGAAGCACGTCACAGCCACTATACAATACAAGATTACGGATACTCATATGTGGACGGATTCACAAGTCACCCTCACATGGATCAAGACTCACCCCTCACGGTGGAAGGATTTCGTACGGAATAGAGTGACACAAATTCAAGAACTCACTCCAACTGGTCATTGGAGACATGTACCGGGAACATCAAACCCAGCTGATTGCGCTTCGTGGGGCGTAACCACAAAGGAACTCGAAAGGCATGCCCTATGGTGGACGGGACCACCATGGATAACACAATCACCAGCCTCATGGCCACCTCAACCGACGGAATTGGACGACTCATGTGCACTAGAAGCTCGTCCAGGCATTTCACTTACGGCAGCCGCGCCCAAAGTCGACTACCATTGGGACCTCATTTACAAATACTCTTCACTTCACAAACTACTTCGACTCACGGCTATTTGTTTCAGAGCACTTTCAAAATTCAAGGGAACTTCAGACTCATCACCAATCACGTCACTTCAATCTGCTGACATGGAAAGAGCTAGGATTTTTTGGATTAAATCAACTCAAGCGGCATTTTTCTCACATGAGCTGAGGACGCTTAGCTCACATGGGACATTGCCGAAGAATCACCCATTCAACCGCCTTACTGCATTCCTGGATCACCAAGGAGTCGTACGAGTCGGCGGCCGGCTCAACCTGTCAGCACTCAGCCACGACGAAAAACACCCAGTCATACTACCTCGCCATTCACGACTATCGTCGCTGGTTATAGACGACGCACATCAACGCACTCTCCATGGCGGCACTCAGCTCACTCTGGCAACTGTACGACAATCGTTTTGGATTATTGGAGGCAGGGCGCCAGTAAAGTCCCACATCCTTCGGTGCATGCCCTGTGCACGACAGAGAGGGATACGAGCCCAACAACTTATGGGCCAGCTGCCAGAGTCAAGAGTCTCACCATCTCGGGCTTTCCACCACACGGGTGTTGACTACGCCGGGCCATACTCCATCAAAACTTGGAAGGGTCGCGGCGCGAAAACTTCAAAGGGGTGGATCTGCATTGTTGTTTGTTTTAGCACTTCAGCAGTCCACCTTGAGACGGTAAGCGACTATTCCACGGAAGGATTCATTGCCGCTTACCGCCGGTTCACATCACGACGGGGCATCCCACACACGGTCTACTCTGATTGCGGCACCAATTTCATCGGTGCAGACATCAGCCTCCAGAAACTATTCATCCAGAGCACTCGAGAACATCAGGCCATCACTTCAATTCTGTCAAGGGACAGAACTCAATGGAACTTCAACCCACCTGCAGCGCCACACATGGGTGGCAAATGGGAAGCGGTGGTGAAGTCCATGAAGTTTCACCTCCGTCGCACTGTGGGCGACACCTTGCTCACATTTGAAGAGCTCACCACGGTGCTTACTCAAATAGAGGCGGTCTTAAATTCAAGACCACTGGAGGCACTCAGCGACGACCCCGACGACATCTCAGCACTCACCCGTGGCCACTTTCTCTGAGGCGGTGCGCTTACAACCCTGCCTGAACCGTCACTCGACGATGTGAAAATCGGTCGGCTCTCTCGATGGCAACTACTTCAACAAAAACTTCAACAATTCTGGAATCAATGGTCGGCTCACTACCTACAACGGCAGCAATCAATCTCCAAGTGGCATCATCCCTCCAATGACATCAAGGTGGGTTCCCTCGTGCTCATCACCGATGAGAGACTCCCACCATCCAAATGGCCACTAGCACGGGTCATCACACTCCATCCAGGGAAGGACGGTCTCACCAGGGTAGTGACCATCAAGACGGCAACAACGACTCTCATGCGGCCAATCGCAAAGCTTGCGCCACTCCCACTTCACCAAACGGGGTGATCCAACTTACACCTGGACATCAACTTCAATTACATCAGCGCACTCGCTGATGGCGGGCGGAAATGTCAGAGAAATCTATATTACCGACCAACTGCACCTCACTTCACGCTCATCACTCACGCGAGATCTCGAATCGATAACTTGTCCACCTATCAGAGATCAATACAGATCTAATCGATTATTATCGAGAACTCACGTGACGAGCCGGTGCGCTTCCGGCGCCCGCCTTTTATTCTCACTCACCTCGCAACCATTGTATCACGCGGACGTCACTTCTTGTGCTATAGCAACACTTCTCTTTTCGGACGGTTTCACATCAACTCTTCTCTCTCATTATTTTCTCGTACGGTGCAACTCACCACGGGTTCACTCAGTGTGTAATTAGCTGTTATTTAGTGTCGTAAATAAATAGTTTATTGTGTTCTCATAACTTCACCGCCTGCGCTTACTTGCCACTCACCCGTCCACTATCCACTCGCTTTCCATCTACGCGAGCACTTCAATTACAAACATAGAGTAACGAAATAATTTTGACATATCTCATCTCTAACGGTCTCAATCGTTTACGAATAGTTTTCGCAAGCAGCTGTATCGATTTCGGAGTTTACGAAATCATAGTTTGCCTCTAATTAACAATTTCATAATCGGCTATTGTGCAACGTTGATTTGCTCGCAAGCGCCGCCGTTGGCGAAAGGAGATGCAGAAAGTGGCGAAATAACTTTGACGTATCTCGTGTATAACGGTCTGAATCGTTTACGAATAGTTTTCGCAAGCTACTGTATCGATTTCGGAGTTTGCGAAATCGTGGTTTGGCCGTAATTAACAATTTTGGTTTCGGCTATCGTGCAGCTCGCAAACGCCGCCATTGGCCAAAGGGAGAAGCTGCATGATAGCCGATTCTGAGGCCCGTATTCAAATACTGCGCTTCGGCCTTGGCTTGAGTCGGGATTACGTAAACCTGGCTCAGATGCGTAATCCGGGTTCAGATTTTTCGTGTATTCACAAACGCGGTTTAGACGTCGCGTGGAAGGGAGATCCTGGCAGTCATTGGATAATGGGCGTGGCCAAGGCGTGCCATGCGGCCAGTGCCAGCATATCGAGCTCTAAACACCATGCGTGTTGCAGTGTACGTGCTCGCCTGTGTGCGATGCTAAGGCCCTGATTGGGCCTAAGCTGCGCGCATCGCACACCGACACGCACATACCTGCGACACGAATGGTGTTCAGAGTCGATATGCTGACACTGCATGCGGCTTGCTTCGCTTGCGGGAAACTTCGGAATTATCCGATTTGGGACCACGAATGAGAGAAGAGTGTTGCATTATCATCAGACATGAGCCACAGGAACTTACTTATATAATATTCCGCATGCTGCGTAACAGTCTTGTATCAACACCATCGGCCAAATCACCCATGGGCCGCACGGAGCGCTGAGGTGTAATGCCACCAAAAAGGCGGAACATTCGAGATAGTTTTCACGGCCACCCAATTCCAATTTGAACAAGATTAGCGTTGAAATCGATGCCTTGCCGATTGATTAATTATACCAATTATCGCGAACAATCCGTCTCGGAACTGCAAGTTTCAAATTTTCCTCCCCAAAATTTACTTCTTGCTGGTTGTCCATGGCTGAACATTACCTGAACACTACTGAACAGTCGTGTGGACGCTTTTGGTAGTTTTTACCGATTTTGCATTACAACTAATAAAAAGCAGCATTTATTCACTCGCTCATGTACCGTTCTTCTTGTCTGAATCTCGGCTACCCAGACAGCAAGGAATATTGTTGGAATGTTGTATAAATATTACTTTACAATGCGAAACCTTGCAGGTGACTTCGCCGGATTATTGCAAGAATGTTGCAGCGATATTACTATGTCCGCCTCTTCGTAACTTGTGGGAATATTGCATGAATATGACACGGAATATTGCCTCAAAGTTCCAAGAATATTTATTCAATATTACACTCTCCATATGATTCTGTTTAACATTGTAAATAATTCAAGCCAATTTATGTTATAGAATATATTATTTTGATTAATCCTCAATTACCAAGTTCTACTATAAATGTAATAATAAATAATAAATAACCTTAACTTATAAGTCTGTATTGTAATTACTATTATATTTTTGAGACTGCGACGTATCTATTGATCGAAAGGTCATTTTTGTTGTATGTTTTACACGAAAGATGTTATTAAAAAAAATTACCGATTTTTGTAAAAATGCAGAAGTTTTAAGTTTTCTTTCATAAATTTGCAAATCCTCTACACTTTGTACTACTGCAACACCCTGAATGAGCTCATCATCGCGAACAATTTGTCTATTTCGAAACTGCAGTTCTCTATTCTTCTCCTCAATTTACTTCTTGCTGATTGTCCATGGGTGAACATTACCTTAACCAACCTTAACACTGCTGAACTGCTAAACAGTCGTGTAAACGTTTGGTTATATTTTTACAGATTTGGCGAGAAACAGCCGTAATCCCGGCTCAAGAGGCCTTTCCAAGGCGTCTCAGGCCAGGCTTACATTTCTCGACCCCCATTCCGACTGACCTCTACACTTTTATGCGAGAAGCCTGTGTACCCGTGTAACAACACGGTGGGCGGAGCTTAATCGGAGTGGGGGCACGCAAATGGCATCCTGGTTTGAGAATCTGATCCAAGCCAGGTGTCTGAACCCGGATTACGCGTCTGAGCCAGGTTTTCGTAATCCCGACTCAAGCCGAGGCCTAAGCGCAGTATTTGAATACGGGCCTATGACTTCTGCCGTTCGCATACGCAGAGGGCGCTCCAACTTGCCTCGTTTTCTGCTCCGTCGGTATGTCTAGACGTGTGACACGAAGGTCCATAAGATGCGGTGTCTATTCTATACCTCGTCTGTGTCAGAACTCAGAACGGTTGAGAATGGTCGAGAGAAACTGACGTTGTATAGGATAAAGTCGGATAGAGATTAACCCGGTTCACAGGAGGCTGGCGACGCAACTTTGTCGCGCCGACCGATTGCCGCCACGTGTTGCGGACATGGACATAGGAATAAGGGGACGAAGCACTGATCTCTATACAATGGATGCGAGGTCAGGATCTGGGGAATGAAGCCAATATGAACGGTGGAGTCGCAAGCGGTCTTGCAGGGTACTACGTATAGTGAAGGGCCTATTATTCGGCAAAGTGGGTACCTTATAGGGTGCCGCGCTCTGAAAATTGTTCTGCAACATTTTTTTTTCTTCGGTGCGCCCCCGTTTCCTTAAGAAAAATTGCTATCTGTGGGGTTGAAACGTTTAATGCCGGCCCTTCACTCTGCTAAAGGTAAACATACCGACACCACAAACACTTCTTGGGAGACATCGAGTCATATACTTTAACATAAATATATTCATCCGTAAGTATGTGTTGTATTAGAAAGCATCCAAAATATTGTTCAAACGTGAAACGAAACGATCCTAATCCAATCAGTGATTGGCGAAGACAGGTGAGATTAGTTAATATTACAAAATTAAAATGCTGAAATGTGTCAAATCTTGGAGAGTTAAAATTTTACAATGTGAGAAATGTTGAAAATTATGTAAGCTTTGCATATTTCTGGCCATGGTTTCTTCAACGCACTGATTTGCTTTCAGACACTGTGAAAAAATTGAATAAATCACATAGGAAAAATTGGCTAAATTTTCAAACATACCATCTCAATACTGCATCCTATATCAATTTACGTGAGTACCACCTCAATAGGATACATCCGCTAGATCTACAACTAAAATGTAATAGACATTTACATTAGTTCACTTTTGTATGTTATAGACTCCTGATGAGGAAACTAATTGTTTTGAAACATGTAAGGGTTGAAATATATTGATTCATTCCATTCTCAACCCAGAAGAGGGCAATCCTACATTATACATTATGTATACGATTCTTTTCCTGATTCCGCTGTTCAACTTGGTGTTGGAAACAAATGTAAAATTTTGTTGCTGCTATGGTGGGTTGGTCCCTGTTCAGGGCATTGGATTTGGTATGAAGTTTCAATGTAATAAATGTCTTCATTTTACAGGTTCATTGCCTATATTATATTATCAAGAATGACCTGAGCACTAAATTGTTCTGGCCCCATATTGGTGACTCGAAGTAACATGGACTGCAAAAGTTGTTACGTCCTCGTTTTCGGCACCCTGTGTTCACCGGGTATACCAGGGATCGAGGACAGACGGAAGGAGTGATCGCACTGAAAAGAGGGTGGTTTAATCCGTCAGTAGAGCGGCTCACTGACGTATCGAGGAATGTAAGAAGGAGGTGTCCGAATGGCTACGGCTCTGGATGTGTGGGAGTGTGTGTGGTTGTGGATTGCCGATCCCGAAGGTTTTCCCACAACCGTGAGTTCACCACGGTGGATGCCGGGGAGGGCGTCCACGCTTTTAGATGGCTCGGCGATTACCGGGAGTCGACCACGGTGGATGCCTGGGAGGGCGTCCACGGCTGTAGGTGACGATCACCGGGAGTTCTACCACGGTGGATGCCTGGGAGGGCGTCCACGGCTGTAGGTAGCTCTCTGGGGCCCTGGGTAGAGGTAGAGGTGGTGGTGTTTGGTGTTGACGTGCAGGAAGGACACGGTCGTGTGAATTAAATAATGTTCAGATGGTGGAAGTGGACTGCATATTTTATCTCGAAGTACATTTAGCTGGTTTGCAGTTGCCGAATTTACATGGGTCGTAGCCGAACTTCGTTGGTTGAAGAGCTTGATAACTTAGATTAACGAGTTGCCGAATGTAAACTGAAGTGACTTGGTGCCCGACTTGAGCGTGACGTTAACTATGGAGCGGAGAATTGTGACTGTCGACTGACTGACTCGTGGCCCATTTAAGTAGTGGGTTTTGCTGAGGGTCGCCAGGTCCTTCGTCGAACTGGCACCCTAGCTTCCGTTTGGAAGTTGGCGTTCTCGGAACGATGTGTTGCCGCGGATCGCTAGTCGATCGTTGGGGTTAGCCTGTGAGCTGATTCGGCGTCAGCATTCTTATGTCTCTACCTACATCGCTATTGTCGTCATTATGTCATTCCTTCGCGTGGCGCGAATTACGTCCCGGATGGGCGTCAGCGTTACGTGAAGGAATTTCGGTGGCGCGGTGCGCTGGCTCTTGTTTCGTTTATGTACGACTTACATCTAATTAAATAGATACGCGGTGCGATGAGCTCGTTGCGAGAATATAGTCGTTAAAAAAGCGGGTGGAGGACGTAGGACGTAACAAGTCATGTACATTATGAGACAATTGATCTGAGGTACGTGTACATTTATATTTTTAGCTATTGACTGTCAATATAAATTTCATCAGTTCTTCACATCATTAAAACAATTTTGTGTGAACCCACTTAGCATGATGACATCTTCGGAAAGTCGTAAGGACAATCAATACCGACATAACGAATATCCGGGGGAAATACACATATGCTATTCCGACATGTGGCCTGGATATCGTGAGGAAGAGGAATTCAGAGGTGAATACTACTTCGCCATACATACAGGCGAGATCACGTTAGGCAGCTTTTGAATGTCTGTCAGTTTATATGGATAGGATACGTTTTATTGATTTGACGACGCGAATAAATACCATTGTTTGTAAACCAAAATGTACTTCACATATGTCACTGATATTTGATGTATATTTAGGTGAATTATAATAGGATTAATAAATTGATTACAGTGTTATTATGAATTTACTTTAATGTAACCCTTCAAATATAATAAAAATATTGTATTACATATACTATTACTTATATATATATATACACACTATGTTATGTTACACTATTACTTTAATTTCATATAAATAATTCATTTTAAACCTGCGTTATTGTGTATAATGGCACGTAAATATAATAAAAATTACCGTATTATATATACTATTACTTGTATATATATACACACTATTTTATGTTACACTATTACTTCAATTTCATATAAATAATTTATTTTAAACGTGCGTTATTGTGTATAATGTGCACGTCGCGAGTCCAATGATTTGGAAACCAACGTATATATATTCCTAGTAACCTTTGTAGTTCCCTGCAAGACCGCTTGCGACTCCACCATTCAATTGGCTACATTGAACTATAGAATACCTGGAATGTGCGCGGGTGCAGGAACAACCGCGCCTCGCTGTTAGAGAGAGAAGAAAGATATTTTGGTATTCTGTCTCACTCTTACCACTGGACCTTTGGGACATACAGTCGATTTGCGCCGTTCGACGTAAGTTCCACAGAGTTTTGACTAGATATGACCGGTTCGAAAAAGTTGCTCTCTTCTATTTAGATATTTCAGTAGGTGATGTCAGTATGTCACAGAAATTAATGTATATGATTGTCACGTCCCGATCGGCGATTTCGCGGATTTAAGGGATTTCCACGAAACGATTGCAGTCGGGAAGCGACTTTTAAATTCCTCCTTTAGTCGAGAGGCCACGGAGCGCGATCTCAGCGACTTGGGGATCCTGGCGGTGCGGTTTTATTGGTCGAGCACTATGAGTTCCGGATAGAGGCGCTCGCGCCTCTTTCGAATGTACGTTTCGAAACGCGGATCGAATCTCGGCACGGTCGCGGAATATATCGGCGCTTCTAAATTGAACGGAATGAGTTCCCACTTCGAGGATTTATCTGTTTTTACCGAGCTCGCGGATGATTTTATAATCAACGTGGTTTTAGCGGACGGCTGTACCTTCTTTACACTGCTTACAGACCGTTGATTTTCCCTTACGTTACTCGCTGAAGGCTGTACTACCCGTATATTGGGTCTAACGGCACGACACTCGACTATACGCGGTTTTGGGGTTGGTGGCGGAGGCCTGTTAGTTTCTGAAGGAATAGCGTAGAAGTTCCTGATCAATTTACGTAGTTGGTTCTTCCGGCCGGCTCTCTTTTGTTTAGGCATTCAGGATAGTGGTGACTTTTGGTCTTATGGTGGATGTATATGCCGTCAAGCGGATCGTCCTCTTGTTGGCGGGTAAATGGACAGTATGAGGTGTGGGTAAGCATGGGGTTAAGGAAATATTTGTCGTCGAGCTATCGCCCTTTCGTTGACGGAATAAAGGTAAGTATGGAGTTGAAGGAATATTTGTCGTCGAGCTATCGTCCTCTCGTTGACGGAATAATGGAAACGTAAGGTAAAGGTATATGTGAGATTGTAGGCTTTTATGTCGACGAGCTATCGTCCTCTCGTTGACTGCCTGGATATGTGTGGTAAGGATAAGTGTGAAGTTGTAGGCATTTATGTTGTCGAGCTAACGTCCTCTCGTTGACTGCCTGGATATATGTGGTGAGGGAATGCTTAGACGTAGAGCGTTATGAAAGGCTTAATTTACTTTAAGAACGCAAGGATAGAGTGATAGAAGTAATTTGTATAACAAAGGTCTATATATAGACTTTGACTATATGATTCTTACAATATTGACTATACGATTGAACAATTTAAGGAACTAGATTCTACCTTAATAATTAGTATAGTGTTATGCGAGTGTCGAACCGGCAAGTCAGTTTGCTTACCGTGAGTTCGTTTTTGTCGAGTCTTCAGTTGTTGCTTCAGCACTTATTCTTTGATAAAATGATTTGAACTTTTGAGTTTGTGATTTAGATTTATGAATTTGGGATTTGATTGGATTGAAATGAACTGAGCTTTCACTACAGATTTCGAACAAAGGATTTTAGTACACTGTTCTTCAATTTGATGTAACTGCTTGTCTTCAAGACGACTTAATTAATCTTCAAGAAGGAATTAAGTAGACGATTGTAAGTAGAATGCACTCAAGAAAAGTAATGAACTGCTTGTCAAGTATAATAGCACTGTGATATTAAGTATAATGCATAATGCACTGATTTTCGGTTCGACCCGGCCTTAAATCTAATTACTAGGGCCCGCCGCTAAGGAAGGGGTACGGCCCTTAGAGTGGGGCTCGGCGCTCGACGCAGGCGCGTTGGTGGTGGAGCGCAGTCCACTTGGAGCGCCGCGTGCGCTTTTACTTAGAACTAATGCCCTAACGCTCGATGGGTATAGACGCTAAGATATATCTACTTATGATTCGATTCTATGTTATCATGGCTTAAACTAGGTGAGTGTGAACGAGTGAGGGAGAAGTTCCGTCGCTCGTCCACTTAGGCGATCTGGGAGTGCCCTCAAGATACTAGCCGGCTTATGGTTAAAGGCGGGTCGAGAATGGTGTCGGTAACGGCTGGCCGTCACAATGATCACAAAATAAAGCACCGACGAGATATTCCTAAAGACTGCCAGCCTTATGGGACTTTGTGTCTCCAGCAAAATTCGCTGTTCTCGGGCGCCCTCTAAAATATATTGCGGCCAGAGTAAGAAACTGATGTCGAATCACCACCGTACTGAACTATTATCATGAGATGTCACCTGTGTGTGGGCAAGTGAAGCTCTCTTTACAGACGATTTCAAGTGGAATTTTAAGTTTCAAAATAATAGAAGCAAAATTACTATTAACGGCAGAAAAGGGTGTACGAAACATAAAATGAAAGATAAAAAGTTCACTAAAATTTTAATAAATGTTTAACTATTCAACGTTAACCGTAAAAATATATGTACAACATTGGACGCGGAAATTTTGATATACAAACCTGACCATGTCTTGTTGGTCTGAATTTTGGATATATATTATTGTATGTTCAAGTGAAGTTCACGTATAGTTTCAATGCAATTTGCTCATTTGTTCCACCATTCGAAGCTGTGTGAGATACATGAAACTGACAATTGGAGAACAGGTGCCCGGAAAAATCTGCCGTATAGGTCATGACCGCTATAGGTGAGATTGAAAATAAGTAAGGCTGCCGTTACAATGGTCGCGGTTTTGGTCGATCTTCTGTAGTCCGAAACAATTTGTCAGTAGTTGCACTCAGCTACATCGACAAATACGTCGCATAGCAACAACGGTATCGCTGCGAGAGTAGGCATAGTCCATGCGTGCATCTACACATGCATATCCACTCTCAAGGTCATGCTTTCGTTTGTTTAGCGTTCGACGAAAACGCACGCAACGCAACCACGCCGAAGACAGCTACAATGAGTTTTACAAAATCAGCACTAGAATCACCGAGAGAATCAACTTCCCTCGTTTGGCTTTTATTTATATATAGTGATCAAATATTTTCAAGACGTTTTATTTATTAGCGCAGCTGCGAATTTTGACCAATGACACGGGCTAATTGAAGAGTGCCATGCGTTGACGCATTGCTATGCGACTTGTTTGAGAGGTATCAAGGGGCTGACGGCTGATGAGCATATGCTCACCTCGGGGCATTGACCCGTATAGAAAGAGTGGACATAAAAACAAATGCGAGAATGGATCTGGCCGAAAATCGGAGCAAGAGTTACCTGTCGGGAAAAGGACGGAGATTTACCCATCCGCGCTTACCCCAGAACTGTCATAAAAGTTCATTTCATATAGACATATACCGTTCTTTTCTAAGATCTAAGATATTATTTTAAAGAACATTTTGTGTTTCATTAATATATAATGACTCTATTACAAAGTGCCAGAGAAGAGATTTTCACCCCCTTGATACTTCTAGTGTTTAGTCTTCCAAATTTAATATAGTTGTTGGACGAAAAAGCGAAACATGTTTGAAACACCAGCTCTTGACCACATCGTAACTGCTCTCACCGTGCCACTGTTGCTGTTTGTGTGCGTTTTCGTCGGTTGTCAAACAAATGAAGCATCGTCTTGTGAGTGAGTATGCATGTGTAGGTGCACGCATGGACTATGGCCACTCTCAAAACGATGCTGCTGTTAACGATGAGTGAACCCGATGTACGAGCTGTCTATGAATATTTAATTCAGACTATACAAGGATACTCTACTTGTCGCCAATTTGGTGCTAACCGTGTTATCTAAACCACCGGAGTGTACGAGTAAATCTCTACCGCAATTAAATAATAATATAAAATACCCTTTCAAACTTTACAAAATCATATTTGGCCTATGGCCCCTAACAGTCACAGTGGCTACTCGATTCGTCGCCAAAGATGTGTCAAGGAGCTTCGTTGCGAATTGTCCCGTCGCGTCGTCCTCCCAACTCGACCCAATGTCGTGACGGACAAGGAGAACCGCGACTGTCTGTCTGAGCGGGTGAACGAGAAGTCATTGGTGTGTTGGAGATTCATTCTAGTATGGGAGAATCGGTGTAGCTTGCTTGGCCCGATCCGCGACTGTCCAGAAGTGGCTCTTTTACACCATAGGTGCCCGCGGGAGTGGGGATACGTGCAAGTGTGCGTGCCCTATCTGTGAGAGCTGCGCGCACCGTTTCTCGCCGAATCGCGCTCGGCGTGGAGAGAAGGACGGAACTATGTTCCGCACAAGGGCCCGTGACAGTGGTGCCAGATTTCGCATAAGGCATCGCACGTACCATTGCGGTCTTTCAGCCGGAAGGCAAATCGGGCACCACCGCCCTGAGCAGAGCGCGGTCCAGAGGAAAGTCAATCGAGGACAGTTTGGGTTTGGGATTGATTCGTCGTACTCATCGTCGCTCGTCAACACGTTGGTTTTTTTCGTAGGTTTGCGCCCAGTCATGGTTCAATTTTTGTTCACAAAATAATTTTCTTCTTAATAATTTATCACACGGCGACAAACGACATTCATTTACAAATATTTTAGTACTTACTACGGATAGTTTTTAATATTTTGTCAGCGGAATAGATGTGTCGCATTGATTTATAATAGATATGGGCAAAATATATATTTCATAAAGCTTCTGGCACTAGACGTTCTGAGGGATCGTACGTAACACGCGATTTGAACACACGACAGCGTACGTCAGGAAGAATTTGCCTGACACGACTGCATGTCGAACAAAGACGCAACGCGCGATATTGGTTGAAAGGGGACGGAGCATAGTTCTGTCCTTATGTGTCGTCACGATATCTGACGTCACATACGACGTTGGTGGAAGGGAGACGCAGCATAGTTCCGTCCTTCTCTCCACGCCGAGCGCGATTCGGCGAGAAACGGTGTGCGCAGCTCTCACAGACAGGGCACGCACACTTGCGCGTATCCCCACTCCCGCGGGCACCGATGGTGTAAAAGAGCCACTTCTGGCCACACTGGGTGAACGAGAAATCATTGGTGTGTTGGAGATTCATTCTAGTATTGGAGAATCGGTGTTGCTTGCTCGGGCCGATCCGAGACTGTCGGATCGGGCTGTGAGCAAATGTCGGCATCGGAAGAGTGGCAATATTTTAATGAATTATAATCGTTTTTATACTTTTTAAATATCACAAAGTTAGAGATGTTTTTCCTCAGTCTGATTTGCTTTTGAAAAAGAGCAAGCTACACCGATTCTCCAAGTCTAGAATGAATAGCGAACCACCAATGATTTCTCGTTCACCCGTTCAGACAGACAGTCGCGGATCGGCCCGAGCAAGCTACACCGATTCTCCAACATTAGAATAAGTCTCCGACAGACTACATTTTTTTTCGTACGGCGGCGAACCGATCAATCGATGAGGGCAATGTGAAACCATTGAATCGGTTTGCCCCGGCTTGCCTACGCGCCCCTGATGACGTAATGCTGAGGCCGAACATGTATTTTATTACATAAGAGCATCTGTTGGTTAATTTTCAGACTTTGAGGCGCTGAAAACAAATCTAAAATCCGTTTATCTCCGTAATCCACAGTTTTTAGAAAGGGAAAAATTAATATTTTTTGTACGTTGAATAACATTCTGTGGGAAGTGACACACACGCCACACCAGTCCCTTGCCGTGTATCGCCGGCCCGGGCCCGAGCCTCGGCGCGCGTCCGGCGAAAAACATAAGCGTCGCGATGAGTGAAGGGGGGAGAGAGGTGACGACGCACAACTCACGAGGCAGTTAGCCACGGATGTATGTACATTGTACAAATGTATATGATTGTAGGACACACGTGCGTAAAAATAAAAAAGCGAATTTGATTTCCGATTACAAGCTTTACCCGATACCCACACATTCAGATCGTCAATTTAAAATTTAGACTATAAAATAGAATCTAGCAACTTTTCTGAATAACATCATTGCGCACACCTACTTTTCCGAATCCTTTCCAATTTTTAGTAAAAATGACTAATCTGCCATAAATTCTAGTGTCTAATTTTACTGCATCATACAACAGGTATATTTCTTCTGAAACGATAAATAAAATAGTTGTGGAAGTCACGCACTGACAGCAGAAATTCTCCGACCGTTTTAATATATAACGTCCTGCGCTGCGGATGTAAACTTTATTTTATATTCTTATAAAAACGACTAATTAGCAATTACATAAAAAAATCGGGTAGGCTCAAGTTCGATTGAGTTGTCAGTTGAGTAGGAGTGTAGGACTAAGACTTGCAGATTGGAGAGTAAAGTTGAGCTAGTCAAGTATGGTTTCTAAGCGTTTATTTCATGCGGGTGTGCTGCCGTGTTTAACTCATTGTCAGTCTATCTCGGCAACTGTGAGTGCAATACAACGAATTTGGTAAAGAATGTTTAAAATGTTTAGCTTAAAACAACGCAAAATGTTCTTCGTATATTCGAACAGATCTTGTCGAGAGCTTCACAGCGATACCTTGCACGGTTGTGTTTTATTGACCGTTTCCGAGACAAGCCAAGATAAACGAAGTCAAACGTGACCGAACATCCATAAATATTGCACCGTTTCCCTGGGCACTCGATATTTTCCGCAATACACTAATCGATTCTTACGCTTTCATTGGTCTATTTAAACAAGTTTTTCGTTTTGTTGCAAAACATGGAGCCGCGTACCAATTTGAACTCGAATGCACATGAGGGCAGCCCGAGGCCGCATGAAAAGTTGATCCGAGGCGCAACGAACTGTTTTGATATATTAAACAGATATTGCAAAGTAGCGAAAGAAATTGATGTTATTTTTAAATCACGTGCTAATTACTCTTTAATTATGTATGCATCTGTGAAGTGTCGATTACAAAGGTGAGGGTGAAATAAAATTATAAAATAAAATCTCATTACGTTTTAACAGTTACACAATGGGTAATGTCAACGTTCTATGTTTGTCTATTACCTACGGTACTAGCTCCAATTACCGATGCCAACCGACGCCGCCAAGAGACCTCAGGGCCCCCTCAGACCCCATCCAGCCCCCATTTGCAGGCCGCTGTTTAACACAGGCGCTGGCAGTCTTTAAGAATATCTCGTCGGTGAATAAAGTAAAAAATATTATCAAACGCATTCAAATTACACATGATTTTTTGTTTTAGAGGTAGTGAAGGATAATTGTTAATACATATCGAAATTGCTTTCCTTTGGGAAATGTTCATGCTGGATGTAAAAATATAATACTTGCTCATTTTTTGTTTTTTCCAAATAGACATAGGCCGGTTGTTCCACCTCTCGGTAAATATCAGGATATCTGTCCGGTAGCTACCTAGAGGATAAGCCCTACCCAGCACTTACCGGCTACTTTTATACATGGGTTGTTCCATCATATTTTATCCTCTCGGTAAAGTTATCCATACTTATGACGATTTACCCAGCCACCAGATGGCACATATACACTATTCTGCGTTAACGCGCATGATTTGAAAACGAAAACTTGAACCAGTGTACGATAAATGTAAAAGGA
This sequence comes from Priocnemis perturbator, assembly GCA_963942575.1. Lineage (NCBI taxonomy): Eukaryota > Metazoa > Arthropoda > Insecta > Hymenoptera > Pompilidae > Priocnemis > Priocnemis perturbator. The sequence continues at coordinate 101,344 of CAWWDK010000134.1, read as the reverse complement.
GACCGTCTTATATGATTGATTGATTGCCCATTGATTTATTATAATAAAAGAAATAATAAAATAAGGGAATTAGTTGCTAAGACGATAGTTGTTACGCTTCTTCCTTCTCCATCTTCTTCTTTGCGACTCCAACGACTACCGACGTGCTTTCTCGCTTAAAAAATAAAGTTTTTCTTACATTTCTTCTTAAACTATACTTTATTTATTGTGTTATTCCGAGTTAAATTATTTCGTTGTTTATTTTTGTTTATTTGACTTTTAAATTTGCTATCACAAACAGCCTGAACATTTATGGTAAATATTCCTTTTCTGTTTCTGAACGTTTCAGCTTCGTCTCCGCCTATCAATAAAAGCAATATGACAATAATGTACATACACTTATAATTCGTAAATATAATCAATACCTGGTGATTGTATTTTAATGTGAGTGCAATCTATAGCACCAGCCACTCGAGGAAAGCGAGCGCTCTCACAAAATTGTGTTTGTATTAGCATTAAGTCGTCATTTGTAACCGGTAGCTCAATTATAATGAATTAGGGCCGCAATGCAGCTAATGCTTCGGTAACTTGGTTGATTATGCGGCACACTGTCGAATTGTGGATGCTGCCAAAATCACCAATTGCCATCTGGAACGTTCCGGAGGCATAAAATCGCAATGTCAAGAGCAATTTCAGCAATGGCGACACAGCATGATTTCTGAAAGAAAAATATATACATATATTAATCACGATTATCTTTGCATATATAGATATCGTGACCTTAATTAGCAAATCTCATAATCCGATTTTTATCGTAATATCGGATATTTGCACAATCTTTTAATAGGCTTTAAAATGTAAATTGTCAGCTAATACAGTACACAATTGTTAATTTCGGCATGCATTTTATAAAATAACCTTATAAAAGAAAGATACATTCAATATTTACCTGTCCGTCCTGCTCCTTATATTATTTTCCACAAGTGCCATAATGTTCAAGGTAGTTTGTTTGCGGAACCGAAAACGCCTTGCGAACTCGGAGTCATTATATAATTCAACAAAATTTGGACGCCGACGAACGGTATATGATACAGTTTCCGAATAACCAATACAATTTCTTGTATGCATTCCTCCTCATCGTCGTCGCCATACAACACTCGGTCATCTTGGAGATTCATTTCCATTTTTTAAACTCTAAATATTTTATTAGCGTACTTTGCGAAAACGATCTGACTCAACGAAAGCAAACTATATACTCCATATACGAATGAGATATGACTTCTACCTCCCACCTCCCACCCCTCACACAGCGTGCACTTTCTACCCCCACCACATATTTATCTGTTAGTTAGCGGCTTACACGGTTCATTCGCGACCGGATGGTTTATCCTGTCGGTAGCTTCATTTACCAGGAGGATAAATTTTACCCAAAGGTGGAACAACGCAATATAACTTTTGTCTAGTTTTTATTTGGTAACTTCGCTACCTGACAGTTTACCGAGAGGTGGAACAACCCGGCCTTAAACATGGGTTGTTCCATCATATTTTATCCTCTTGGTAGTTATCCAGACCTTTTGACGACTTGTCTAGTCACCAGATGGCACATATACACTATTCTGCGTTAACCCGCATGATTTGAAAACAAAAACTTAAACCAGTGTACGATAAACGTAATGGCCCGGACTGCAAAAAATATTGCAGGAATATTGCATGAATATTATTTCGCATTGCCTAAACCTTGCAGTGAGATTGCCGGAGTATTGCAGGAAAATTGCAGGAATATTCCTATATCCGCTTCTTTGCAACGTTGCGGAATATTACAGAAATCTTGCGTGAAATATTGCAGGAATCTTACCTGCAATATTGAGTCAAGGTCCCTATAATATTCCTTCAACATTGCATGCTGCATATGATTATGGTTTCACTTTATGGAAATAATTGAGGGAAATTTTATATATTTTAGAATACAAATACTATTTTTATTATACTATGAATTAAAACATACAACAAGAAATAATAATAAAACCCTAACCTATCCTTAAATTACATTTTATTTCTATTTTCACTTTGCGCGGTGTATTCTTGTTTTCGCTTGCGTCAACCACTTCGCAATTCCGTCCTCGATATCAGCTTCCCTCCATTTATTTTGGCCGACGCGACCATAGGGACTTCTATAAAATAATGAATGATTATTAGGGAAAAGATTATTAATAATGTATTTATATAATATTTCAGCAATATTTGTCGGGTTCCGGGTATATATGTAAGAAACGTACTTGGAGCAAATTCGCCGTCCTTAATTTATGAAAGCATTGCTTCTGCAGGCGTCCCTTCCAGCTAAAATCGACAGCGACTTCGCCTGCAATCAGTCGGACCGTGATTGCGGATATACATGTGGACAACTTGCACGGTCCCGTGACATTTACAAGTCGACGAGTCTGAAAAATGTCATTTAATAAGTTACAATGTACATATGTCACTGCAACATTATTGCAATATTGCGTATTTTACCCTGACATTGCAATATTACTGCAATATTGGTGCAACGTTAGCAATATTGCGCAAGGTTGTAATTTTCAGGCAATATTCCCGTAATATTCCTTGCTGTCTGGGGGGGGGGGGGGCCGTCTTATTGATGGTATTCGTTATAATTCTGCCTAATAAAATATTTTTGTTAAATAAAGAAATTATTTAAAATTATTTTATTTCCTATTGTTAACCTAATCCTAACCCAGACCGTTGCTATTTCATAATTATGTCAATATTGTAAAAATATGCTTGTGTATGCATAGATTGCTTACTGTTACACAAATAAATGTTACAAATCTTCTAAGTAAATCGTCACATAGTCTTACATGAAATTGTCAATTAATTATTTGTAATTAATTGATTTGTAAAATATTTGATATGTAGGTATAACTGCCTTGCAAACTCGGAGTCGGTATATTGGTTAACAAAGTATGGACGCGGACGAACAGTATACGGTTTCCGAATAACCACTATAATTTCTTCTATGCATTCATCCTCATCGTCGTCTCCATATAACACCCGGTTATCTTGAAGATTTACTTCTACTTTTGAAAACTGAAATATTTTTAATATGTAGTTTGCGAAAACGACCTAACCCTTCCAAAGCAAACTACTTACTATACGAACGAGAGATATAAGACTTCTACCTCCCACTGCGTGCACTTTCTACCCCCACCATATATTTATCTGTTAGGTAGTGGCTTACACGGTGGATTCGGCACCGTGTAATTTATCCGTCAGGTAGCTTCATTTACCAGGAGGATAAATTTTACCGAAAGGTGGAACAACGCAAGATTTACTTTTGTCTAGTTTTATCTGGTAACTTCGCTACGTGACACTTTACCCAGAGGTGGAACAGCCCGGTCTAACGGTTTCAATCGTTTACGAATAGTTTTCGCAAGCTGCTGTATCGATTTCGGAGTTTACGAAATCGTATTTTGGCCGTAATTAACAATTTCGAGAATCGGGTAATGTAGGTCTTGCAAGCGCCGCCAGTGGCCGAAAGCAGAAGCTGACCAGATGCGGAACCTGGCGAAATAATTTTGACGTATCTCGTGTGTAATGGTCTCAATCGTTTACGAATAGTTTTCGGAAGCTGCTGTATCGATTTCGGAGTTTACGAAATCGTTTTTGGCCGTAATTAACAATTTCAGAATCGGCTATCGTGCAGCGTCGAAAGGCTCCCAAGCGCCGCCGTTGGCCGAAGGGAGAAGCTGCATGATAGCCGATTCTGAAATTGTAAATTTCACGACAGCAAGGAATTTTGTTGGCATGTAGCACAAATATTACTTTGCAATGCTGACCCTTGTAGGTCACATTGTCGGAGTATTGTAGGAATATTGCATCAAGGTCCTAAGAATATTCATTCAATATTATATCCTACATACGATTCTGTTTTACATTATGAATAATTCAAGAAAATTTGTTTTACAATATATTATTTTTATTAATGAAATATTAAATTACACTAAATATAAAAGTACATATAAAATATTTACATTAAATATAACAGTAATTATAAAAACTACACTAAATATAATAGTAAATATAACAAAATCTTAACCTAGTCTCAATTCTATTTATTAAGATTTCATTTTTTGCTCAATTCTCGTTTTTGCTTGAGTGAACCACTTGCGAATGACGTCATTTACTTCCGCCTTTTTCAACTTATTATTGCCAACGGGCATACAGACTACTATAAAATAATAAAAGAATATTAGTGATTATTAAAAGATTATTAATAATGTATATCTGTAGGAAAATACTTTGGAATAAGTTCGCAGTCCGCAATTTTTGAAAGCTTTGCTTCTGCAAGCGGCCCTGCCAAATGAAATTTACTGCGATTCCGTCTGCAAGTACTCGGGATATTACAGCTGCTACGCACATAGTCAGCTTACCTGGGCCAACAATATTTAAGTCGACGAATCTGAAAAATTTCATGATGTTATCATGTGTACATAAAAGGCAGATCAAAACAGCAACTAATTAATATAAGTTATAATAGAAATATTGTGAAAGCAAAAGAGTATTGCAGATCAATATGAACCAATAAAATTGATAGTTATAGGGAGAGAGATGTGAATTCAACACAAAAAACACCATGTATTGATTCCTTCATAGGCGAGAAAGAGTATTGTGGAATTAACGTAAAAACATGAAATAATGATTCTCTCGCGGACATGCACCAAACCTATCCTTATATATCCTTTACCTTTACCCATGCCCATGCCCACGCCCACGCCCATAGAAACTGTAATAGTACATTCATCTGAATAGGCATTATACTCAAATGAGCAGTGACGTGACTTCAATACTTTTGATGCTGACAACTACATGTTCAGGAAACCTCAGCTGTTGGGAGGAAATGTATTGGATGGTCATTATTATATTTTATTCCACGAAAGATATTACTTTTTACGTTGTAGAACAATAATGGTACTTTAGAAGCACATGTGATTAAAAAATAATTACCAATTTTTTCTAAAATTCAGTCTGTTCAAGTTTGGGCTCAAATGAGGCCAAATCATCCATACTTTGCACTATGGGAACCCGCTGCAATTCATTTTCGGATGTTTCGTCCTCATAAATTTCGGCATTTTAATTTTTGGGCTCCAACAAAAAATCGACTTTTGTGTTCAGATCCTTTATTTGTAAAGATATCGTAGACAGCATTTTGTAAACATATTTTGAAATCCTAAAATATGGAAAACAGAAGGTAGAAGCATTGATATGAATGGTTTATTTGTTTTATTTACCAATTTCTAAGGTGTATGGATGATGCTCCCAGTCTCCACAGGCACTGCCTTGAGCTGCAATAGTTTCAGTAGCTAAGGGACATTAGAAAAAGATGAGAAACATTTGCAATAATCATGATTATTATGAATACACTCCGATAATATGAAGCTTACCTCCATGGCTATGTAAACAGTGGTAGGGGGTTCATTCTCATCATATGCAATGAACGTCAAACCGCCAGGTGTTGATGAATCGAATAAGGGTTCAAGCATTACAGGTGTTATTAGTAGATTGGTTAATGTACTCTCCGCTCGTCTGTGAATGTGTCGTCATATGTTGATGTTTTCTTGGGTTTTTAGATATGGACTTCATACTCTCTTTTTCCGAGGATATGACCCTTTTGACCGTAGCCCTCCTTCGGTTTTTTAAGGCCGCAGCTAACTCATATTCCAAGAGCTCATCCGAATAGAAAACATCAGATGTGTCCTGTGCCTCATTTAATTTTTCTAGGGCCCATACTCAATCATCTACAAAGTTTATAATTGTTTATTATTATGACATCAACAGGTCTTCTAGGTATAAAGAATATAGACATCTATATTATATATAAACACATACACACATTATTAATAATATCCACTATACATACCTGTCCACCCAAAGCAACGCTAATAACTGCACAATCCTCTCACGAGGTTTGAGATAAAGCCTCGGAAATTATTAATTTCTCTAATTTGTTCAGCGACTTGACGTGGCCTGGCCATTTGCTTACACTTTTGTTAGCATTTAACCAACAGGTTGGAATCACTTGCAACCCATTGCTCAATTCCACGATACAATATTTTTCTTGTACTACTTGTCGATGGAAGACGTGAGATACGTCAAAAGTCAAAACTACTTGGTCAGGGTATACATCTGATCAGCTTCTCCCTTCGGCCAACGGAGGCGCTTGCGAGCAAATCAACACTGCACGATAGCCGATACTGAAAATGTTAATTACGGGCAAATTATGATTTCGTAAACTCCGAAATCGATACAGCAGCTTGCGTAAACTATTCGTAAACGACTGAGACCATTACACACGAGATACGTCAAAGTTATTTCGCCACTTTCTGTATCTGGTCAGCTTCTCCCTTCGGGAAACGTCGGCGCTTGCGAGCAAATCAACGCTGCACGATAGCCGATTATAAAATTGTTAATTACAGGCAAACTACGATTTCGTAAACTCCGAAATCGATACAGCAGCTTGCGAAAACTATTCGTAAACGATTGAGACCGTTACACACAAGATACGTCAAAATTATTTCGCCAGAGTTTGCATCTGGTCAGGTTCTCTTTTCGGCCACTGGAGGCGCTCGCAAGATCTACATTACCCCATTCCCGAAATTGTTAATTACGGCCAAAATACGATTTCGTAAACTCCGAAATGAATACAGCAGCTTGCGAAATCTATTCGTAAACGATTGAGACCGTTACACACGAGATACGTCAAAATTATTTTGCCAAGTTCCGCATCTGGTCAGCTTCTGCTTTCGGCCACTGGAGGCGCTCGCATGATCTACATTACCCCATTCCCGAAATTGTTAATTACGGCCAAAATACGATTTCGTAAACTCCGAAATTGATACAGCAGCTTGCGAAAACTACTCGTAAACGATTGAGACCGTTGCACACGAGATACGTAAAAGATATTTCGCCAGGTTCCGCATCTGGTCAGCTTCTGCTTTCGGCCACTGGCGGCGCTTGCAAGGCCTACATTACCCCATTCTCGAAATTGTTAATTACGGGCAAACTACGATTTCGTAAACTCTGAAATCGATTGCGTAAACTTGCGTAAACTATCGTAAACGATTGGGACCAAAATAAGCGAAATCGGTGATAGTTGTCTGCTAACTATACGGCGGTGTTCATATCCATCTTTCGTTTTTTCAAATGGACCGACACAGTCACAGTGTATCGTGTCGAAGGGGAAAGGCTTCTTTTCAATTGGGTGCAATTTCCCTTGTTTCGGTCCGGTCTGTCGTTTGCATACTACGCAAGTAATGCAGTGATCGATGTACTTACGGACAAATCTTAGCATTTTTGGGAACCAGTATTTTTTCGCGATGCGGTTGTATGTTTTTTCAAAGCCTGCATGACAGTTTTCGTCATGGTACAGACGCAACAAACCAAGGCGGCTTCCCTTCGGGACAAAACTTCGGTAGATCACTCGACCTGTGTCCCGGAGTGTTTTTCGACACAGTATACCGTCTCTTAGCTCGAAATCCGTAATAACAGTTTCGTTCGACTTTACCCGCTCGATCATGTTTTGCGTTTCTTCATCATTTTTCTGCGCGATTTCTAGCCAGGAGCCCTCACAAATTACGTTTACGCGATAGTTTTTACACGGATTTCTACTTAAATAATCCACGTGCTCTACGTATTTGCCTTTCCTATATTCAAGATCAAAGGAAAAGTCTTGTAGAAATATCGACCAACGAGCTACGCGTGGTAATAAATCTTTTTTGTTTTGCGTAGCCTTAATGGCATTACAGTCGGTGACAATTTTAAACTGCATACCAAGCAGATATACGCGGAAGTATTTCAGTGCGTTCACAATCGCGAGTGTCTCTAGTTCATACGAATGATAGCGCGATTCCTCTGGGCTGGTACGACGACTAAAATATGCGACCACGCGTAGTTCCTTTTCCACTCTTTGGAAGAGTATTGCACCATATCCAAAGGAACTAGCGTCGGTGTGGAGCTCCGTATCTCGCGTTGGGTCCAATATTACGAGCAAAGTGTGTGTACTCAGTTTGTCTATGATGTACGATCGCGCTTCTTCCTGTTCTTTACCCCATACCCACGGCTCATTATGTTTTGTTAATTTGGTCAAGCACGCCGTTCGCACCGCGAATTCAGGTACAAACTTCCGGAAATAACTCGCTAGGCCAATAAATTGTCTTATCTGCTTCACATTGTTCGGAACTGGTGATTCTACTAGGGCTTTAACTTTTTCTTTGCCTGGCTTTATGCCTTCGGATGATATCTCTCGACCCAGGTAATTGATCGAAGTTTCAAAAAATTTACATTTTGCGATGTTTAACGTGAATCCTGCCTTATCCAATACCTCCAACACGCGCTCTAAACTCTGTAGCCCTTCCTCGACCGTTTGCGATGGGATCAAAATATCGTCCATATAGACTAATGCGATGCTATTTCTTAGGTTGCCTAGAGCCGCGTTAATGGCTCTCTGAAAGACAGCGGGCGCATTACAAAGGCCGAAGGGCATACGGATATACTCATAATGCCCGTCGGGGGTAACAAAGGCAGTTTTACACATTGAATCGGCGGCAATGGGTATTTGGTGAAATTCCGCGGCCATGTCTATCGTAGTAAATACCCTACCCTTTCCCAAACGATCCAATTGATCGTCGATTAGTGGTAAAGGGTATCTGTCTTGAACCGTAATTCTATTTAACGCCCCGAAATCCACGCACAGACGGTCCTCTCCATTTTTCTTTTTCACTAAGATAACGGGGCTTGCAAACGGCGAGTTGCTTTCGCGTATTATGCCGTTACTTATGAGGTCATCTATGATCCCCCTTAATTTCTCCCGTTCCGAAAGTGACAGACGGTAAGGGTGGTAATTTATTACTTTGTTCTCCTGAGTAATTATTTTGAGTTCCGCCATACTTACGGACCGCACGTGATTGCCAGTGGTCAACATTCGCTCGAATTTTCTTAAAAGATCTCTAAGAGAATCGTTCGCAACGTCGAGTGTGAAGCACGGTGCCTTCTTTGTAGCCTCGTTCCTTTCTGCCGTGACAAGTCCGCACCGTTGAAGCCTCGTCGTCCCATCAGGTTCCGTCACAATGCGTACATCGGCATGCACCAGGACATTCTTCCCGATGATGACCTCGTACGGTATTGCAGTATCCGGGACAACAAACAAATCCTACTCAGTGGACACATCCTCCGTCTGAATTAATGCTGATGTGCATCCGACGGTCGTCGTGCTAGACTCACACAGTCCTTGTATTGTCGTCGTGTACGCGTTTACTTTGCAGTTTGCCCGGTCGGCAACACTTTCTCTCACGAGGGAACATGTTGCGCTATTGTCGATCAAACAGCGTCGTACGATCATCTGTCTCAATAGTATTGGTGTCAGTTTGTGTTCTACTGAGTAGCACACGTTGGCATCGGGTTTCTTCGAACCTTGATGGTTTTGGGCAGTTCGCTGCTTCGCCCAACATTGCGATTCGGTATGGCCCCTCTTTTTGCAAAAATTGCAGTTAGTTACGCTGGGAGTTTCCCGTTGCGGTAATAATTTTCTCCTTTTCGGGCGATTCACCCGTTAATGTCCCAGCTCATTGCATTGGTAGCATCTGCCGTCTTGTCGGTTCGGAGCGCGTTCTCCGCCATCGCGTGCAAATCTTTCCCTTGGTTTCGTTTCTTTTACGAAATTGGTCGTGCCCGTGATCAGCGCCGATGGCGTCGCGTAATTCGCGGACAGCATGGCCTGTCGCACGTTCTGATCTGTGATTGTGCTTATTGTCAGCTCCACCAATTCATGGGGTCGAAATGCTACACGCGCCTACTCGAGATAGCCCGCTTTTTTCCTTGCATATTCCACGTACGTGGTCGCGTCGTCGCTGTTATAGGTCAGCGCCCGTAGCAAGCATTCGTGGAGTTTCTTCTGCGGACCGAAAATGGCGCACAAGTCCTCCTTGAATTTGTCCCACGTTCGGGGTCTCCCTTTCCATTCTTGGTACTATGCTTTAGCAGAACCCGCAAGCGCATGGGTGGCGGCACTCAACCGCTGTTGCGGGGTCGAATCACGAGTGATATGTTCCACTTCGTTGCACCAAGCATTAGCGTCGTCATTCAGTTCGGTACCACGGAATTGCGGCACCATATCCAAAAGAGGAGGTGTCGCTGCATTAATAATCTTCGGGGTAGCCGGCATTACGCCTCTTGCAATTTCGGCTACCACTTGGCGGATGATGTCCTCCAAGGACGGGGGAGCACGCGAGTTCTCCATTTTTTAGTGTCCCGATCACGTGCCGAACAAAACGAAAGGGAAAAAAAATAAAACGAGGAAACCAACAAAAGCACACAAAGAAACACAACACGACACAATCCACAGCACAATAAAATCAACGAAAATGAATCAAGAATTAGCTTTGCAGCTAAGGCGCGTAAAATTCACTATATCCCACTTCTGATGTTAGAAACCCGCAAAATAGCTCGACGAGATGTGTTCGTTTTAGCGATTCTGGGGGAAGTGCAGAGGGGTCAAGCTCCGTCCTCTTTCCAACAGGCAAAGCCTGCTCCGATCTTCGGCCAGATTCACACTCGCATTTGTTAACAATGCTTACTCTTACTGAGACGCAGGTCAATGCAACGGCCGCCGAGGTAAACATATGATCCGCGACTCTCGGCGCCTCCAAAAACAGGTGACACAGCAACGCACTGTAGTGTGCCACTGTAGAATTACCGCGTGTTATGGGCGAAATCAAATGCATCGCTAACAGGCAGCACAGCAAGCACAGGCAGCACAGGCAGCACACCAAAGCACAGGCAGCACAGTAAGCACAGGCAGCACAGGCAGCACAGCAAGCACAGGCAGCAAGCACAGGCAGCACAGCAAGCACAGGCAGCAAGCACAGGCAGCAAACACAGGCAGCACAGCAAGCAGAGGCAGCACAGCAAGCACAGGCAGCAAGCACAGGCAACACAGCAAGCACAGGCAGCACAGCAAGCACAGGCAGCTAGCACAGGCATCTTAGAAACCCGCAAAATAGCTCGACGAGATGTGTTCGTTTTAGCGATTCTGGGGGAAGTGCAGAGGGGTCAAGCTCCGTCCTCTTTCCAACAGGCAAAGCCTGCTCCGATCTTCGGCCAGATTCACTCTCGCATTTGTTTACAATGCTTACTCTTACTGAGACGCAGGTCAATGCAACGGCCGCCGAGGTAAACATATGATCCGCGACTCTCGGCGCCTCCAAAAACAGGTGACACAGCAACGCACTGTAGTGTGCCACTGTCGAATTACCGCGTGTTATGGGCGAAATCAAATGCATCGCTAACAGGCAGCACAGCAAGCACAGGCAGCACAGCAAGCACAGGCAGCAAGCACAGGCAGCACAGTAAACACAGGCAGCACAGCAAGCACAGGCAGCACAGCACAAGCAGCACAGCAAGCACAGGCAGCAAGCACAGGCAGCACAGCAAGCACAGGCAGCACAGCAAGTACAGGCAGCAAGCACAGGCAGCACAGCAAGCACAGGCAACACAGCAAGCACAGGCATGTTAGAAACCCGCAAAATATCTCGACGAGATGTGTTCGTTTTTTAGCGATTCTTGGGGAAGTGCAGAGGGGTCAAACTCCGTCCTCTTTCCAACAGGCAAAGCCTGCTCCAATCTTCGGCGAGATTCACTCTCGCATTTGTTTACAATGCTTACTCTTACTGAGTCGCAGGACAATGCACCGGCCGCCGAGGTAAACATATGATCCGCGACTCTCGGCGCCTCCAAAAACAGGTGACACAGCAACGCACTGTCGTGTGCCACTCTCGAATTACCGCGTGTTATGGGCGAAATCAAATGCATCGCTAACAGGCAGCACAGCAAGCACAGGCAGCACAGCAAGCACAGGCAGCAAGCACAGGCAGCAAGCACAGGCAGCACAGCAAGCACAGGCAACAAGCACAGGCAGCACAGCAAGCACAGGCAGCACAGCAAGCACAGCCAGCACAGCAAGTACAGCAAGCACAGGCAGCAAGCGCAGGCAGCACAGCAAGCACTGGCAGCAAGCACAGGCAGCGCAGCAAGCACAGGCATGTTAGAAACCCGCAAAATAGCTCGACGAGATGTGTTCGTTTTAGCGATTCTGGGGGAAGTGCAGAGGGGTCAACCTCCGTCCTCTTTCCAACAGGCAAAGCCTGCTCCGATCTTCGGCAAGATTCACTCTCGCATTTGTTTACAATGCTTACTCTTACTGAGACGCAGGTCAATGCACAGGCCGCCGAGGTAAACATATGATCCGCGACTCTCGGCGCCTCCAAAAACAGGTGACACAGCAACGCACTGTCGTGTGCCACTGTCGAATTACCGCGTGTTATGGGCGAAATCAAATGCATCGCTAACAGGCAGCACAGCAAGCACAGGCAGCAAGCACAGGCAGCACAGCAAGCACAGGCAGTACAGCAAGCACAGGCAGCAAGCACAGGCAGCACAGGCAGCACACCAAGCACAGGCAGCACAGCAAGCACAGGCAGCACAGGCAGCACAGCAAGCACAGGCAGCACAGCAAGCACAGGCAGCAAGCACAGGCAGCAAGCACAGGCAGCACAGCAAGCACAGGCATGTTAGAAACCCGCAAAATAGCTCGACGAGATGTGTTCGTTTTAGCGATTCTGGGGGAAGTGCAGAGGGGTCAAGCTCCGTCCTCTTTCCAACAGGCAAAGCCTGCTCCGATCTTCGGCGAGATTCACTCTCGCATTTGTTTACAATGCTTACTCTTACTGAGACGCAGGTCAATGCACCGGCCGCCGAGGTAAACATATGATCCGCGATTCTCGGCGCCTCCAAAAACAGGTGACACACCAACGCACTGTCGTGTGCCACTGTCGAATTACCGCGTGTTATGGGCGAAATCAATTGCATCGCTAACAGGCAGCACAGCAAGCACAGGCAGCACAGGCAGCACACCAAGCACAGGCAGCACAGTAAGCACAGGCAGCACAGGCAGCACAGCAAGCACAGGCAGCAAGCACAGGCAGCACAGCAAGCACAGGCAGCAAGCACAGGCAGCAAACACAGGCAGCACAGCAAGCAGAGGCAGCACAGCAAGCACAGGCAGCAAGCACAGGCAACACAGCAAGCACAGGCAGCACAGCAAGCACAGGCAGCACAGCAAGCACAGGCAGCTAGCACAGGCATCTTAGAAACCCGCAAAATAGCTCGACGAGATGTGTTCGTTTTAGCGATTCTGGGGGAAGTGCAGGGGGGTCAAGCTCCGTCCTCTTTCCAACAGGCAAAGCCTGCTCCGATCTTCGGCGAGATTCACTCTCGCATTTGTTTACAATGCTTACTCTTACTGAGACGCAGGTCAATGCACCGGCCGCCGAGGTAAACATATGATCCGCGACTCTCGGCGCCTCCAAAAACAGGTGACACAGCAACGCACTGTCGTGAGCCACTGTCGAATTACCGCGTGTTATGGGCGAAATCAAATGCATCGCTAACAGGCAGCACAGCAAGCACAGGCAGCAAGCCCAGGCAGCACAGCAAGCACAGGCAGCAAGCACAGGCAGCACAGCAATCACAGGAAGCAAGCACACGCAGCACACCAAGCACAGGCAGCACAGCAAGCACAGGCAGCAAGCACAGGCAGCACAGCAAGCACAGGCAGCAAGCACAGGCAGCACAGCAAGCACAGGCAGCAAGCACAGGCAGCAAGCACAGGCAGCTAGCACAGGCATCTTAGAAACCCGCAAAATAGCTCGACGAGATGTGTTCGTTTTAGCGATTCTGGCGGAAGTGCAGAGGGGTCAAGCTCCGTCCTCTTTCCAACAGGCAAAGCCTGCTCCGATCTTCGGCGAGATTCACTCTCGCATTTGTTTACAATGCTTACTCTTACTGAGACGCAGGTCAATGCACCGGCCGCCGAGGTAAACATATGATCCGCGACTCTCGGCGCCTCCAAAAACAGGTGACACAGCAACGCACTGTCGCGTGCTACTGTCGAATTACCGCGTGTTATGGGCGAAATCAAATGCATCGCTAACAGGCAGCACAGCAAGCACAGGCAGCAAGCACAGGCATGTTAGAAACCCGCAAAATAGGTCGACGAGATGTGTTCGTTTTTTAGCGATTCTTGGGGAAGTGCAGAGGGGTCAAACTCCGTCTTCTTTCCAACAGGCAAAGCCTGCTACGATCTTCGGCAAGATTCACTCTCGCATTTGTTTACAATGCTTACTCTTTCTGAGTCGCAGGTCAATGCACCGGCCGCCGAGGTAAACATATGATCCGCGACTCTCGGCGCCTCCAAAAACAGGTGACACAGCAACGCACTGTCGTGTGCCACTGTCGAATTACCGCGTGTTATGGGCGAAATCAAATGCATCGCTAACAGGCAGCACAGCAAGCACAGGCAGCAAGCACAGGCAGCACAGGCAGTACAGCAAGCACAGGCAGCAAGCACAGGCAGCACAGCAAGCACAGGCAGCACAGCAAGCACAGGCAGCAAGCACAGGCAGCACAGCAAGCACAGGCAGCACAGCAAGCACAGGCAGCACAGCAAGTACAGCAAGCACAGGCAGCAAGCGCAGGCAGCACAGCAAGCACAGGCAGCAAGCACAGGCAGCACAGCAAGCACAGGCATGTTAGAAACCCGCAAAATAGCTCGACGAGATGTGTTCGTTTTAGCGATTCTGGGGGAAGTGCAGAGGGGTCAAGCTCCATCCTCTTTCCAACAGGCAAAGCCTGCTCCGATGTTCGGCGAGATTCACTCTCGCATTTGTTTACAATGCTTACTCTTACTGAGGCGCAGGTCAATGCACCGGCCGCCGAGGTAAACATATGATCCGCGACTCTCGGCGCCTCCAAAAACAGGTGACACAGCAACGCACTGTCGTGTGCCACTGTCGAATTACCGCGTGTTATGGGCGAAATCAAATGCATCGCTAACAGGCAGCACAGCAAGCACAGGCAGCAAGCACAGGCAGCACAGCAAGCACAGGCAGCAAGCACAGGCACCACAGCAAGCACAGGCAGCAAGCACAGGCAGCAAGCACAGGCAGCTAGCACAGGCATGTTAGAATCCCGCAAAATAGCTCGACGAGATGTGTTCGTTTTAGCGATTCTGGGGGATTGCAGAGGGGTCAAGCTCCGTCCTCTTTCCAACAGGCAAAGCCTGCTCCGATCTTCGGCGAGATTCACTCTCGCATTTGTTTACAATGCTTACTCTTACTGAGACGCAGGTCAATGCACCGGCCGCCGAGGTAAACATATGATCCGCGACTCTCGGCGCCTCCAAAAACAGGTGACACAGCAACGCACTGTCGTATGCCACTGTCGAATTACCGCGTGTTATGGGCGAAATCAAATGCATCGCTAACAGGCAGCACAGCAAGTACTGGCAGCATAGCAAGCACAGGCAGCAAGCACAGGCAGCACAGCAAGCACAGGCAGCACAGCAAGCACAGGCAGCAAGCACAGGCAGCACAGCAAGCACAGGCAGCAAGCACAGGCAACACAGCAAGCACAGGCAGCAAGCACAGGCAGCAAGCACAGGCAGCACAGCAAGCACAGGCAGCAAGCACAGGCAGCACAGCATGCACAGGCAGCACAGCAAGCACAGGCAGCAAGCACAGGCAGCATAGCAAGCACAGCAAGCACAGGCAGCACAACGAGCACAGGCCGCACAGCAAGCACAGGCAGCACAGCAAGCACAGGCAGCAAGCACAGGTTGCACAGCAAGCACACGCAGCGCAGCAAGCACAGGCAGCAAGCACAGGCAGCACAGCAAGCACAGGCAGCAAGCACAGGCAGCACAGCCAGCAAGCACAGGCAGCACAGCAAGCACAAACAGCAAGCACAGGCAGCACAGCAAGCACAGGCAGCAAGCACAGGCAGCACAGCAAGCACAAACAGCAAGCAGAGGCAGCACAGCAAGCACAGGCAGCAAGCACAGGCAGCATAGCAAGCACAGCAAGTACAGGCAGCCCAACAAGCACAGGCGGCACAGCAAGCACAGGCAGCAAGCACAGGCAGCAAGCAAAGGCAGCACAGCAAGCACAGGCAGCACAGCAAGCACATGCAGCAAGCACAGGCAGCACAGCAAGCACAGGCAGCAAGCACAGGCAGCACAGCAAGCACAGGCAGCACAGCAAGCACAGGCAGCAAGCACAGGCAGCACAGCAAGCACAGGAAGCAAGCACAGGCAGCAAGCACAGGCAGCACAGCAAGCACAAACAGCAAGCATAGGCAGCAAGCACAGGCAGCACAGCAAGCACAGGCAGCACAGGCAGCAAGCACAGGCAGCACAGCAAGCACAAACAGCAAGCATAGGCAGCAAGCACAGGCAGCACAGCAAGCACAGGCAGCACAGGCAGCAAGCACAGGCAGCACAGCAAGCACAGGCAGCAAGCATAGGCAGCACAGCAAGCACAGGCAGCAAGCACAGGCAGCACAGAAGCACAGGCAGCAAGCGCAGGCAGCACAGCAAGCACAGACAGCAAGCACAGGCAGCACAGGCAGCACAGCAAGCACAGGCAGCAAGCACAGGCAGCATAGCAAGCACAGCAAGCACAGGCAGCACAGCAAGCACAGGCAGCAAGCACAGGCAGAAAGCAAAGGCAGCACAGCAAGCACAGGCAGCAACCACAGGCAACACAGCAAGCACACGCAGCGCAGCAAGCACAGGCAGCAAGCACAGGCAGCTCAGGCAGCACAGCAAGCACAGGCAGCACAGCAAGCACAGGCAGCAAGCACAGGCAGCGCTGGCAGCACAGGCAGCAAGCACAGGCAGCACAGCAAGCACAGGCAGCAAGCACAGGCAGCATAGCAATCACAGCAAGCACAGGCAGCCCAACAAGCACAGGCGGCACAGCAAGCACAGGCAGCAAGCACAGGCAGCAAGCAAAGGCAGCACAGCAAGCACAGGCAGCAAGCACAGGCAGCACAGCATGCACCAGCAGCACAGCAAGCACAGGCAGCACAGCAAGTGCAGCAAGCACAGGCAGCACAGCAAGCAGAGGCAGCAAGCACAGGCAGCACAGCGAGCACAGGCAGCAAGCACAAGCAGCACAGGCAGCAAGCACAGGCAGCACAGCAAGCACACGCAGCGCAGCAAGCACAGGCAGCACAGCAAGCACAAACATCAAGCATAGGCAGCACAGCAAGCACAGGCAGCAAGCACAGGCAGCATAGCAAGCACAGCAAGCACAGGCAGCCTAACAAGCACAGGCGGCACAGCAAGCACAGGCAGCAAGCACAGGCAGCAAGCAAAGGCAGCACAGCAAGCACAGGCAGCAAGCACAGGCAGCACAGCAAGCACCGGCAGCACAGCAAGCACCGGCAGCACAGCAAGCACAGGCAGCACAGCAAGCACAGGCAGCAAGCACAGGCAGCACAGCAAGTGCAGCAAGCACAGGCAGCACAGCAAGCAGAGGCAGCAAGCACAGGCAGTACAGCAAGCACAGGCAGCAAGCACAAGCAGCACAGGCAGCAAGCACAGGCATGTTAGAAACCCGCAAAATAGCTCGACGAGATGTGTTCGTTTTTTAGCGATTCTGGGGGAAGTGCAGAGGGGTCAAGCTCCGTCCTCTTTCCAACAGGCAAAGCCTGCTCCGATCTTCGGCGAGATTCACTCTCGCATTTGTTTACAATGCTTACTCTTACTGAGACGCAGGTCAATGCACCGGCCGCCGAGGTAAACATATGATCCGCGACTCTCGACGCCTCCAAAAGCAGGTGACACAGCAACGCAATGTCGTGTGCCACTGTCGAATTACCGCGTGTTATGGGCGAATTCAAATGCATCGTTAACAGGCAGCACAGCAAGCACAGGCAGCACAGCAAACACAGGCAGCAAGCACAGGCAGCACAGCAAGCACAGGCAGCAAGCACAGGCAGCACAGCAAGCACAGGCAGCAAGCACAGGCAGCAAGCACAGGCAGCACAGCAAGCACGGGCAGCACAGCAAGCACAGGCAGCAAGCACAGGCAGCACAGTAAGCACAGGCAGCAAGCACAGGCAGCACAGCAAACACAGCAAGCACAGGCAGCACAGCAAGCACAGGCAGCAAGCACAGGCAGCACAGCAAGCACAGGCAGCAAGCACAGGCAGCACAGCAAGCACAGGCAGCACAGCAAGCACAGGCAGCAAGCACAGGCAACACAGCAAGCACAGGCAGCAAGCACAGGCAGCAAGCACAGGCAGCACAGCAAGCACAGGCAGCAAGCACAGGCAGCACAGCATGCACAGGCAGCACAGCAAGCACAGGCAGCAAGCACAGGCAGCATAGCAAGCACAGCAAGCACAGGCAGCACAACAAGCACAGGCCGCACAGCAAGCACAGGCAGCACAGCAAGCACAGGCAGCAAGCACAGGTTGCACAGCAAGCACACGCAGCGCAGCAAGCACAGGCAGCAAGCACAGGCAGCACAGCAAGCACAGGCAGCAAGCACAGGCAGCACAGCCAGCAAGCACAGGCAGCACAGCAAGCACAAACAGCAAGCACAGGCAGCACAGCAAGCACAGGCAGCAAGCACAGGCAGCACAGCAAGCACAAACAGCAAGCAGAGGCAGCACAGCAAGCACAGGCAGCAAGCACAGGCAGCATAGCAAGCACAGCAAGTACAGGCAGCCCAACAAGCACAGGCGGCACAGCAAGCACAGGCAGCAAGCACAGGCAGCAAGCAAAGGCAGCACAGCAAGCACAGGCAGCACAGCAAGCACATGCAGCAAGCACAGGCAGCACAGCAAGCACAGGCAGCAAGCACAGGCAGCCTAACAAGCACAGGCGGCACAGCAAGCACAGGCAGCAAGCACAGGCAGCAAGCAAAGGCAGCACAGCAAGCACAGGCAGCAAGCACAGGCAGCACAGCAAGCACCGGCAGCACAGCAAGCACAGGCAGCACAGCAAGCACAGGCAGCAAGCACAGGCAGCACAGCAAGTGCAGCAAGCACAGGCAGCACAGCAAGCAGAGGCAGCAAGCACAGGCAGTACAGCAAGCACAGGCAGCAAGCACAAGCAGCACAGGCAGCAAGCACAGGCATGTTAGAAACCCGCAAAATAGCTCGACGAGATGTGTTCGTTTTTTAGCGATTCTGGGGGAAGTGCAGAGGGGTCAAGCTCCGTCCTCTTTCCAACCGGCAAAGCCTGCTCCGATCTTCGGCGAGATTCACTCTCGCATTTGTTTACAATGCTTACTCTTACTGAGACGCAGGTCAATGCACCGGCCGCCGAGGTAAACATATGATCCGCGACTCTCGGCGCCTCCAAAAGCAGGTGACACAGCAACGCAATGTCGTGTGCCACTGTCGAATTACCGCGTGTTATGGGCGAATTCAAATGCATCGTTAACAGGCAGCACAGCAAGCACAGGCAGCACAGCAAACACAGGCAGCAAGCACAGGCAGCACAGCAAGCACAGGCAGCAAGCACAGGCAGCACAGCAAGCACAGGCAGCAAGCACAGGCAGCAAGCACAGGCAGCACAGCAAGCACGGGCAGCACAGCAAGCACAGGCAGCAAGCACAGGCAGCACAGTAAGCACAGGCAGCAAGCACAGGCAGCACAGCAAACACAGCAAGCACAGGCAGCACAGCAAGCACAGGCAGCAAGCACAGGCAGCACAGCAAGCACAGGCAGCAAGCACAGGCAGCACAGCTAGCACAGGCAGCACAGCAAGCACAAACAGCAAGCACAGGCAGCACAGCAAGCACAGGCAGCAAGCACAGGCAGCAAGCACAGGCAGCATAGCAAGCACAGCAAGTACAGGCAGCCCAACAAGCACAGGCGGCACAGCAAGCACAGGCAGCAAGCACAGGCAGCAAGCAAAGTTAGCACAGCAAGCACAGGCAGCACAGGAAGCAAGCACAGGCAGCACAGCAAGCACAAACAGCAAGCACAGGCAGCACAGTAAGCACAGGCAGCAAGCACAGGCAGCACAGCAAGCACAGGCAGCAAGCACAGGCAGCACAGCAAGCACAGGCAGCAAGCACAGGCAGCACAGCAAACACAGGCAGCACAGCAAGCACAGGGAGCAAGCACAGGCAGCACAGCAAGCACAGGCAGCAAGCACAGGCAGCACAGCAAGCACAGGCAGCAAGCACAGGCAGCATAGCAAGCACAGCAAGCACAGGCAGCACAACAAGCACAGGCGGCACAGCAAGCACAGGCAGCAAGCACAGGCAGCACAGCAGGCACAGGCAGCAAGCACAGGCAGCACAGCAAGCACAGGCAGCAAGCACAGGCAGCACAGCAAGCACAAACAGCAAGCACAGGCAGCACAGCAAGCACAGGCAGCACAGCAAGCACAAACAGCAAGCATAGGCAGCACAGCAAGCACAGGCAACAAGCACAGGCAGCATAGCAAGCACAGCAAGCACAGGCAGCACAGCAAGCACAGGCAGCAAGCACAGGCAGCACAGCAAGCACAGGCAGCATAGCAAGCACAGACAGCACAGGCAGCACAACCAGCACAGGCAGCATAGCAAGCACAGCAAGCACAGGCAGCACAACAAGCACAGGCGGCACAGCAAGCACAGGCAGCAAGCACAGGCAGCAAGCAAAGGCAGCACAGCAAGCACAGGCAGCAAGCACAGGCAGCACAGCAAGCACACGCAGCGCAGCAAGCACAGGCAGCACAGCAAGCACAGGCAGCAAGCACAGGGAGCACAGCAAGCACAGGCAGCACAACAAGCACAGGCGGCACAGTAAGCACAGGCAGCAAGCACAGGCAGCACAGCAAGCACACGCAGCGCAGCAAGCACAGGCAGCACAACCAGCACAGGCAGCACAGCAAGCACAGGCAGCACAGCAAGCACAAACAGCAAGCATAGGCAGCACAGCAAGCACAAACAGCAAGCACAGGCAGCACAGCAAGCACAGGCAGCAAGCACAGGCAGCAAGCAAAGGCAGCACAGCAAGCACAGGCAGCACAACCAGCACAGGCAGCATAGCAAGCACAGCAAGCACAGGCAGCACAGCAGGCACAGGCAGCAAGCACAGGCAGCACAGCAAGCACAGGCAGCAAGCACAAACAGCAAGCACAGGCAGCACAGCAAGCACAGGCAGCACAGCAAGCACAAACAGCAAGCATAGGCAGCAAGCAAAGGCAGCACAGCAAGCACAGGCAGCGAGCACAGGCAGCACAGCAAGCACACGCAGCGCAGCAAGCACAGGCAGCAAGCACAGGCAGCACAGCAAGCACAGGCAGCAAGCACAGGCAGCACAGCAAGCACAGGCAGCAAGCACAGGCAGCACAGCAAGCACAAACAGCAAGCACAGCAAGCACAGGCAGCACAGCAAGCACAGGCAGCAAGCACAGGCAGCAAGCACAGGCAGCACAGCAAGCACAGGCAGCAAGCACAAGCAGCACAGCAAGCACAGGCAGCAAGCACAGGCAGCACAGCAAGCACAGGCAGCACAGCAAGCACAAACAGCAAGCATAGGCAGCACAGCAAGCACAGGCAGCCCAACAAGCACAGGCGGCACAGCAAGCACAGGCAGCAAGCACAGGCAGCAAGCAAAGGCAGCACAGCAAGCACAGGCAGCACAGCAAGCACAGGCAGCAATCACAGGCAGCACACCAAGCACACGCCGCGCAGCAAGCACTGGCAGCACAGCAAGCACAGGCAGCAAGCACAAGCAGCACAGCAAGAACAGGCAGCAAGCACAGGCAGCTCAGGCAGCACAGCAAGCACAGGCAGCACAGCAAGCACAGGCAGCAAGCACAGGCAGCAAGCACAGGCAGCACTGGCAGCACAGGCAGCAAGTACAGGCAGCACAGCAAGCACAGGCAGCACAGCACGCACACACAGAAAGCACAGGCAGCACAGGCAGCACAGGCAGCAAGCACAGGCAGCACAGCAAGCACAAACAGCAAGCAGAGGCAGCACAGCAAGCACAGGCAGCAAGCACAGGCAGCATAGCAAGCACAGCAAGTACAGGCAGCCCAACAAGCACAGGCGGCACAGCAAGCACAGGCAGCAAGCACAGGCAGCAAGCAAAGGCAGCACAGCAAGCACAGGCAGCAAGCACAGGCAGCACAGCAAGCACAGGCAGCACAGCAAGCACAGGCAGCAAGCACAGGCAGCACAGCAAGCACAGGAAGCAAGCACAGGCAGCAAGCACAGGCAGCACAGCAAGCACAGGCAGCAAGCACAGGCAGCACAGCAAGCACAGCCAGCAAGCACAGGCAGCATAGCAAGCACAGCAAGCACAGGCAGCACAGCAAGCACAAACAGCAAGCATAGGCAGCAAGCACAGGCAGCACAGCAAGCACAGGCAGCACAGGCAGCAAGCACTGGCAGCACAGCAAGCACAGGCAGCAAGCATAGGCAGCACAGCAAGCACAGGCAGCAAGCACAGGCAGCACAGAAGCACAGGCAGCAAGCGCAGGCAGCACAGCAAGCACAGACAGCAAGCACAGGCAGCACAGGCAGCACAGCAAGCACAGGCAGCAAGCACAGGCAGCATAGCAAGCACAGCAAGCACAGGCAGCACAGCAAGCACAGGCAGCAAGCACAGGCAGAAAGCAAAGGCAGCACAGCAAGCACAGGCAGCAACCACAGGCAACACAGCAAGCACACGCAGCGCAGCAAGCACAGGCAGCAAGCACAGGCAGCTCAGGCAGCACAGCAAGCACAGGCAGCACAGCAAGCACAGGCAGCAAGCACAGGCAGCGCTGGCAGCACAGGCAGCAAGCACAGGCAGCACAGCAAGCACAGGCAGCAAGCACAGGCAGCACAGCAAGCACACGCAGCGCAGCAAGCACAGGCAGCACAGCAAGCACAAACATCAAGCATAGGCAGCACAGCAAGCACAGGCAGCAAGCACAGGCAGCATAGCAAGCACAGCAAGCACAGGCAGCCTAACAAGCACAGGCGGCACAGCAAGCACAGGCAGCAAGCACAGGCAGCAAGCAAAGGCAGCACAGCAAGCACAGGCAGCAAGCACAGGCAGCACAGCAAGCACCGGCAGCACAGCAAGCACAGGCAGCACAGCAAGCACAGGCAGCAAGCACAGGCAGCACAGCAAGTGCAGCAAGCACAGGCAGCACAGCAAGCAGAGGCAGCAAGCACAGGCAGCACAGCAAGCACAGGCAGCAAGCACAAGCAGCACAGGCAGCAAGCACAGGCATGTTAGAAACCCGCAAAATAGCTCGACGAGATGTGTTCGTTTTTTAGCGATTCTGGGGGAATTGCAGAGGGGTCAAGCTCCGTCCTCTTTCCAACAGGCAAAGCCTGCTCCGATCTTCGGCGAGATTCACTCTCGCATTTGTTTACAATGCTTACTCTTACTGAGACGCAGGTCAATGCACCGGCCGCCGAGGTAAACATATGATCCGCGACTCTCGGCGCCTCCAAAAGCAGGTGACACAGCAACGCAATGTCGTGTGCCACTGTCGAATTACCGCGTGTTATGGGCGAATTCAAATGCATCGTTAACAGGCAGCACAGCAAGCACAGGCAGCACAGCAAACACAGGCAGCAAGCACAGGCAGCACAGCAAGCACAGGCAGCAAGCACAGGCAGCACAGCAAGCACAGGCAGCAAGCACAGGCAGCAAGCACAGGCAGCACAGCAAGCACGGGCAGCACAGCAAGCACAGGCAGCAAGCACAGGCAGCACAGTAAGCACAGGCAGCAAGCACAGGCAGCACAGCAAACACAGCAAGCACAGGCAGCACAGCAAGCACAGGCAGCAAGCACAGGCAGCACAGCAAGCACAGGCAGCAAGCACAGGCAGCACAGCTAGCACAGGCAGCACAGCAAGCACAAACAGCAAGCACAGGCAGCACAGCAAGCACAGGCAGCAAGCACAGGCAGCATAGCAAGCACAGCAAGCACAGGCAGCCCAACAAGCACAGGCGGCACAGCAAGCACAGGCAGCAAGCACAGGCAGCAAGCAAAGGCAGCAAGCAAAGGCAGCACAGCAAGCACAGGCAGCAAGCACAGGCAGCACAGCAAGCACAGGCAGCAAGCATAGGCAGCACAGCAAGCACAGGCAGCAAGCACAGGCAGCACAGCAAGCACAGGCAGCAAGCACAGGCAGCATAGCAAGCACAGCAAGTACAGGCAGCCCAACAAGCACAGGCGGCACAGCAAGCACAGGCAGCATGCACAGGCAGCAAGCAAAGTTAGCACAGCAAGCACAGGCAGCACAGGAAGCAAGCACAGGCAGCACAGCAAGCACAAACAGCAAGCACAGGCAGCACAGTAAGCACAGGCAGCAAGCACAGGCAGCACAGCAAGCACAGGCAGCAAGCACAGGCAGCACAGCAAGCACAGGCAGCAAGCACAGGCAGCACAGCAAACACAGGCAGCACAGCAAGCACAGGGAGCAAGCACAGGCAGCACAGCAAGCACAGGCAGCAAGCACGGGCAGCACAGCAAGGACAGGCAGCACAGCAAGCACAGGCAGCAAGCACAGGCAGCACAGCAAGCACAGGCAGCACAGCAAGCACAAACAGCAAGCATAGGCAGCACAGCAAGCACAGGCAGCCCAACAAGCACAGGCGGCACAGCAAGCACAGGCAGCAAGCACAGGCAGCAAGCAAAGGCAGCACAGCAAGCACAGGCAGCACAGCAAGCACAGGCAGCAATCACAGGCAGCACAGCAAGCACACGCCGCGCAGCAAGCACTGGCAGCACAGCAAGCACAGGCAGCAAGCACAAGCAGCACAGCAAGAACAGGCAGCAAGCACAGGCAGCTCAGGCAGCACAGCAAGCACAGGCAGCACAGCAAGCACAGGCAGCAAGCACAGGCAGCAAGCACAGGCAGCACTGGCAGCACAGGCAGCAAGTACAGGCAGCACAGCAAGCACAGGCAGCACAGCACGCACACACAGAAAGCACAGGCAGCACAGGCAGCACAGCAAGCACAGGCAGCAAGCACAGACAGCACAGGCAGCACACCAAGCACAGGCAGCAAGCACAGGCAGCACAGCTAGCACAGGCAGCACAACAAGCACAGGCGGCACAGCAAGCACAGGCAGCAAGCACAGGCAGCAAGCAAAGGCAGCACAGCAAGCACAGGCAGCACAGCAAGCACAGGCAGCACAGCAAGAACAGGCAGCACATCAAGCACAGGCAGCAAGCACAGGCAGCACAGCAAGCACAGGCAGCAAGCACAGGCAGCACAGCAAGCACAGGCAGCAAGCACAGGCTGCATAGCAAGCACAGGCAGCAAGCACAGGCAGCACAGCAAGCACAGGCAGCAAGCACAGGCAGCACAGCAAGCACAGGCAGCAAGCCCAGGCAGCAAGCACAGGCAGCACAGCAAGCACAGGCAGCGCAGCAAGCACAGGGAGCAAGCACAAGCAGCACAGCAAGCACAGTCAGCAAGCACAGACAGCACAGGCAGCACAGCAAGCACAGGCAGCAAGCACAGGCAGCACAGCAAGCACAGTCAGCAAGCACAGGCAACTCAGCAAGCACAGGCAGCAAGCACAGGCAGCACAGCAAGCACAGGCAGCACAGGTTGCACAGGCAGCAAGCACAGGCAGCACAGCAAGCACAGGCAACAAGCACAGGCAGCACAGCAAACACAGGCAGCACAGCAAGCACAGGCAGCAAGCACAGGCAGCACAGCAAGCACAGGCAGCACAGCAAGCACAAACAGCAAGCACAGGCAGCACAGCAAGCACAGGCAGCAAGCACAGGCAGCACAGCAAGCACAAACAGCAAGCATAGGCAGCACAGCAAGCACAGGCAGCAAGCACAGGCAGCACAGCAAGCACAGGCAGCACAGCAAGCACAAACAGCAAGCATAGGCAGCACAGCAAGCACAGGCAGCAAGCACAGCAAGCACAGGCAGCCCAACAAGCACAGGCGGCACAGCAAGCACAGGCAGCAAGCAAAGGCAGCACAGCAAGCACACGCAGCGCAGCAAGCACAGGCAGCACAGCAAGCACAGACAGCACAGCAAGCACAGGCAGCACAGCAAGCACAGGCAGCAAGCACAGGCAGCTCAGGCAGCACAGCAAGCACAGGCAGCAAGCACAGGCAGCACAGCAAGCACAAACAGCAAGCACAGGCAGCACAGCTAGCACAGGCAGCACAACAAGCACGGGCGGCATAGCAAGCACAGGCAGCAAGCACAGGCAGCAAGCAAAGGCAGCACAGCAAGCACAGGCAGCAAGCACAGGCAGCACAGCAAGCACAGGCAGCAAGCACAGGCATGTTAGAAACCCGCAAAATAGCTCGACGAGATGTGTTCGTTTTAGCGATTCTGGGGGAAGTGCAGAGGGGTCAAGCTCCATCCTCTTTCCAACAGGCAAAAACTGCTCCGATGTTCGGCGAGATTCACTCTCGCATTTGTTTACAATGCTTACTCTTACTGAGACGCAGGTCAATGCACCGGCCGCCGAGGTAAACATATGATCCGCGACTCTCGGCGCCTCCAAAAACAGGTGACACAGCAACGCACTGTCGTGTGCCACTGTCGAATTACCGCGTGGTATGGGCGAAATCAAATGCATCGCTAACAGGCAGCACAGCAAGCACAGGCAGCAAGCACAGGCAGCACAGCAAGCACAGGCAGCAAGCACAGGCAGCACAGCAAGCACAGGCAGCTAGCACAGGCATGTTAGAAACCCGCAAAATAGCTCGACGAGATGTGTTCGTTTTAGCGATTCTGGGGGATTGTAGAGGGGTCAAGCTCCGTCCTCTTTCCAACAGGCAAAGCCTGCTCCGATCTTCGGCGAGATTCACTCTCGCATTTGTTTACAATGCTTACTCTTACTGAGACGCAGGTCAATGCACCGGCCGCCGTTGTAAACATATGATCCGCGACTCTCGGCGCCTCCAAAAACAGGTGACACAGCAACGCACTGTCGTATGCCACTGTCGAATTACCGCGTGTTATGGGCGAAATCAAATGCATCGCTAACAGGCAGCACAGCAAGCACAGGCAGCAAGTACAGGCAGCACAGCAAGCACAGGCAGCAAGCACAGGCAACACAGCAAGCACAGGCAGCAAGCACAGGCAGCACAGCAAGCACAGGCAGCAAGCACAGGCAGCACAGCAAGCACAGCAAACACAGGCAGCACAGCAAGCACAGGCAGCAAGCACAGGCAGCAAGCACAGGCAGCAAGCACAGGCAGCACAGGCAGCACAGCGAGCACAGTCAGCACAGCAAGCAAAGGCAGCAAGCACAGGCAGCACAGCAAGCACAGGCAGCACAGCAAGCACAGGCAGCAAGCACAGGCAGCACAGCAAGCACAGGCAGCAAGCACAGGCAGCACAGCAAGCACAGGCAGCAAGCACAGGCAGCACAGCATGCACAGGCAGCACAGCAAGCACAGGCAGCAAGCACAGGCAGCACAGGCAGCAAGCACAGGCAGCACAGCAAGCACAGGCAGCAAGCACAGGCAGCACAGCAAGCACAGGCAGCTTGCACAGGCAGCATAGCAAGCACAGCAAGCACAGGCAGCAAGCACAGGCAGCACAGCAAGCACAGGCAGCACAGCAAGTACAGCAAGCACAGGCAGCAAGCACAGGCAGCACAGCAAGCACAGGCAGCAAGCACAGGCAGCACAGCAAACACAGGCAGCAAGCACAGGCAGCACAGCAAGCACAGGCAGCAAGCACAGGCAGCACAGCAAGGACAGGAAGCAAGCACAGGCAGCACGCACAGGCAGCACAGCAAGCACAGGCAGCTTGCACAGGCAGCATAGCAAGCACAGCAAGCACAGGCAGCAAGCACAGGCAGCTCAGAAAGCACAGGCAGCAAGCACAGGCAGCTCAGGCAGCACAGCAAGCACAGGTAGCACAGCAAGCACAGGCAGCAAGCACAGGCAGCACAGCAAGCACAAACAGCAAGCACAGGCAGCACAGCTAGCACAGGCAGCACAACAAGCACGGGCGGCATAGCAAGCACAGGCAGCAAGCACAGGCAGCAAGCACAGGCAGCACAGGCAGCACAGCAAGCACAGGCAGCAAGCACAGGCAGCACAGCAAGCACAGGCAGCAAGCACAGGCATGTTAGAAACCCGCAAAATAGCTCGACGAGATGTGTTCGTTTTAGCGATTCTGGGGGATTGTAGAGGGGTCAAGCTCCGTCCTCTTTCCAACAGGCAAAGCCTGCTCCGATGTTCGGCGAGATTCACTCTCGCATTTGTTTACAATGCTTACTCTTACTGAGACGCAGGTCAATGCACCGGCCGCCGAGGTAAACATATGATCCGCGACTCTCGGCGCCTCCAAAAACAGGTGACACAGCAACGCACTGTCGTGTGCCACTGTCGAATTACCGCGTGGTATGGGCGAAATCAAATGCATCGCTAACAGGCAGCACAGCAAGCACAGGCAGCAAGCACAGGCAGCACAGCAAGCACAGGCAGCAAGCACAGGCAGCTAGCACAGGCATGTTAGAAACCCGCAAAATAGCTCGACGAGATGTGTTCGTTTTAGCGATTCTGGGGGATTGTAGAGGGGTCAAGCTCCGTCCTCTTTCCAACAGGCAAAGCCTGCTCCGATCTTCGGCGAGATTCACTCTCGCATTTGTTTACAATGCTTACTCTTACTGAGACGCAGGTCAATGCACCGGCCGCCGTTGTAAACATATGATCCGCGACTCTCGGCGCCTCCAAAAACAGGTGACACAGCAACGCACTGTCGTATGCCACTGTCGAATTACCGCGTGTTATGGGCGAAATCAAATGCATCGCTAACAGGCAGCACAGCAAGCACAGGCAGCAAGTACAGGCAGCACAGCAAGCACAGGCAGCAAGCACAGGCAACACAGCAAGCACAGGCAGCAAGCACAGGCAGCACAGCAAGCACAGGCAGCAAGCACAGGCAGCACAGCAAGCACAGGCAGCAAGCACAGGCAGCAAGCACAGGCAGCACAGCAAGCACAGGCAGCAAGCACAGGCAGCACAGCGAGCACAGTCAGCACAGCAAGCACAGGCAGCAAGCACAGGCAGCACAGCAAGCACAGGCAGCACAGCAAGCACAGGCAGCAAGCACAGGCAGCACAGCAAGCACAGGCAGCAAGCACAGGCAGCACAGCATGCACAGGCAGCACAGCAAGCACAGGCAGCAAGCACAGGCAGCACAGCAAGCACAGGCAGCAAGCACAGGCAGCACAGCAAGCACAGGCAGCACAGCATGCACAGGCAGCACAGCAAGCACAGGCAGCAAGCACAGGCAGCACAGCAAGCACAGGCAGCAAGCACAGGCAGCACAGCAAGCACAGGCAGCAAGCACAGGCAGCACAGCAAGCACAGGCAGCTTGCACAGGCAGCATAGCAAGCACAGCAAGCACAGGCAGCAAGCACAGGCAGCACAGCAAGCACAGGCAGCACAGCAAGTACAGCAAGCACAGGCAGCAAGCACAGGCAGCACAGCAAGCACAGGCAGCAAGCACAGGCAGCACAGCAAACACAGGCAGCAAGCACAGGCAGCACAGCAAGCACAGGCAGCAAGCACAGGCAGCACAGCAAGGACAGGAAGCAAGCACAGGCAGCAAGCACAGGCAGCACAGCAAGCACAGGCAGCTTGCACAGGCAGCATAGCAAGCACAGCAAGCACAGGCAGCAAGCACAGGCAGCTCAGAAAGCACAGGCAGCAAGCACAGGCAGCACAGGCAGCACAGCAAGTACAGCAAGCACAGGCAGCAAGCACAGGCAGCACAGCAAGCACAGGCAGCAAGCACAGGCAGCACACCAAGCACAGGCAGCACAGCAAGCACAGGCAGCCAGCACAGGCAGCACACCAAGCACAGGCAGCACAGCAAGCACAGGCAGCAAGCACAGGCAGCACAGCAAGCACAGGCAGCAAGCACAGGCAGCTTGCACAGGCAGCATAGCAAGCACAGCAAGCACAGGCAGCACACCAAGCACAGGCAGCAAGCACAGGCAGCACAGCAAACACAGGCCGCAAGCACAGGCAGCACAGCAAGCACAGGCAGCAAGCACAGGCAGCACAGCAAGGACAGGAAGCAAGCACAGGCAGCAAGCACAGGCAGCACAGCAAGCACAGGCAGCTTGCACAGGCAGCATAGCAAGCACAGCAAGCACAGGCAGCAAGCACAGGCAGCTCAGAAAGCACAGGCAGCAAGCACAGGCAGCACAGCAAGCACAGGCAGCACAGCAAGTACAGCAAGCACAGGCAGCAAGCACAGGCAGCACAGCAAGCACAGGCAGCAAGCACAGGCAGCAAGCACAGGCAGCACACCAAGCACAGGCAGCACAGCAAGCACAGGCAGCCAGCACAGGCAGCACACCAAGCACAGGCAGCACAGCAAGCACAGGCAGCAAGCACAGGCAGCACAGCAAGCACAGGCAGCAAGCACAGGCAGCTTGCACAGGCAGCATAGCAAGCACAGCAAGCACAGGCAGCAAGCACAGGCAGCACAGCAAGCACAGGCAGCAAGCACAGGCAGCAAGCACAGGCAGCACAGGAAGCACAAAAGCAAACATAGGCAGCACAGCAAGCACAGGCAGCAAGCACAGGCAGCATAGCAAGCACAGCAAGCACAGGCAGCCCAACAAGCAAAGGCGGCACAGCAAGCACAGGCAGCAAGCACAGGCAGCAAGCAAAGGCAGCACAGCAAGCACAGGCAGCAAGCACAGGCAGCACAGCAAGCACCGGCAGCACAGCAAGCACAGGCAGCACAGCAAGCACAGGCAGCAAGCACAGGCAGCACAGCAAGTGCAGCAAGCACAGGCAGCACAGCAAGCAGAGGCAGCAAGCACAGGCAGCACAGCAAGCACAGGCAGCAAGCACAAGCAGCACAGGCAGCAAGCACAGGCATGTTAGAAACCCGCAAAATAGCTCGACGAGATGTGTTCGTTTTTTAGCGATTCTGGGGGAATTGCAGAGGGGTCAAGCTCCGTCCTCTTTCCAACAGGCAAAGCCTGCTCCGATCTTCGGCGAGATTCACTCTCGCATTTGTTTACAATGCTTACTCTTACTGAGACGCAGGTCAATGCACCGGCCGCCGAGGTAAACATATGATCCGCGACTCTCGGCGCCTCCAAAAGCAGGTGACACAGCAACGCAATGTCGTGTGCCACTGTCGAATTACCGCGTGTTATGGGCGAATTCAAATGCATCGTTAACAGGCAGCACAGCAAGCACAGGCAGCACAGCAAACACAGGCAGCAAGCACAGGCAGCACAGCAAGCACAGGCAGCAAGCACAGGCAGCACAGCAAGCACAGGCAGCAAGCACAGGCAGCACAGCAAGCACAGGCAGCTTGCACAGGCAGCATAGCAAGCACAGCAAGCACAGGCAGCAAGCACAGGCAGCACAGCAAGCACAGGCAGCACAGCAAGTACAGCAAGCACAGGCAGCAAGCACAGGCAGCACAGCAAGCACAGGCAGCAAGCACAGGCAGCACAGCAAACACAGGCAGCAAGCACAGGCAGCACAGCAAGCACAGGCAGCAAGCACAGGCAGCACAGCAAGGACAGGAAGCAAGCACAGGCAGCACGCACAGGCAGCACAGCAAGCACAGGCAGCTTGCACAGGCAGCATAGCAAGCACAGCAAGCACAGGCAGCAAGCACAGGCAGCTCAGAAAGCACAGGCAGCAAGCACAGGCAGCTCAGGCAGCACAGCAAGCACAGGTAGCACAGCAAGCACAGGCAGCAAGCACAGGCAGCACAGCAAGCACAAACAGCAAGCACAGGCAGCACAGCTAGCACAGGCAGCACAACAAGCACGGGCGGCATAGCAAGCACAGGCAGCAAGCACAGGCAGCAAGCAAAGGCAGCACAGGCAGCACAGCAAGCACAGGCAGCAAGCACAGGCAGCACAGCAAGCACAGGCAGCAAGCACAGGCATGTTAGAAACCCGCAAAATAGCTCGACGAGATGTGTTCGTTTTAGCGATTCTGGGGGAAGTGCAGAGGGGTCAAGCTCCATCCCCTTTCCAACAGGCAAAGCCTGCTCCGATGTTCGGCGAGATTCACTCTCGCATTTGTTTACAATGCTTACTCTTACTGAGACGCAGGTCAATGCACCGGCCGCCGAGGTAAACATATGATCCGCGACTCTCGGCGCCTCCAAAAACAGGTGACACAGCAACGCACTGTCGTGTGCCACTGTCGAATTACCGCGTGGTATGGGCGAAATCAAATGCATCGCTAACAGGCAGCACAGCAAGCACAGGCAGCAAGCACAGGCAGCACAGCAAGCACAGGCAGCAAGCACAGGCAGCACAGCAAGCACAGGCAGCTAGCACAGGCATGTTAGAAACCCGCAAAATAGCTCGACGAGATGTGTTCGTTTTAGCGATTCTGGGGGATTGTAGAGGGGTCAAGCTCCGTCCTCTTTCCAACAGGCAAAGCCTGCTCCGATCTTCGGCGAGATTCACTCTCGCATTTGTTTACAATGCTTACTCTTACTGAGACGCAGGTCAATGCACCGGCCGCCGTTGTAAACATATGATCCGCGACTCTCGGCGCCTCCAAAAACAGGTGACACAGCAACGCACTGTCGTATGCCACTGTCGAATTACCGCGTGTTATGGGCGAAATCAAATGCATCGCTAACAGGCAGCACAGCAAGCACAGGCAGCAAGTACAGGCAGCACAGCAAGCACAGGCAGCAAGCACAGGCAACACAGCAAGCACAGGCAGCAAGCACAGGCAGCACAGCAAGCACAGGCAGCAAGCACAGGCAGCACAGCAAGCACAGGCAGCAAGCACAGGCAGCAAGCACAGGCAGCACAGCAAGCACAGGCAGCAAGCACAGGCAGCACAGCGAGCACAGTCAGCACAGCAAGCACAGGCAGCAAGCACAGGCAGCACAGCAAGCACAGGCAGCACAGCAAGCACAGGCAGCAAGCACAGGCAGCACAGCAAGCACAGGCAGCAAGCACAGGCAGCACAGCATGCACAGGCAGCACAGCAAGCACAGGCAGCAAGCACAGGCAGCACAGCAAGCACAGGCAGCAAGCACAGGCAGCACAGCAAGCACAGGCAGCACAGCATGCACAGGCAGCACAGCAAGCACAGGCAGCAAGCACAGGCAGCACAGCAAGCACAGGCAGCAAGCACAGGCAGCACAGCAAGCACAGGCAGCAAGCACAGGCAGCACAGCAAGCACAGGCAGCTTGCACAGGCAGCATAGCAAGCACAGCAAGCACAGGCAGCAAGCACAGGCAGCACAGCAAGCACAGGCAGCACAGCAAGTACAGCAAGCACAGGCAGCAAGCACAGGCAGCACAGCAAGCACAGGCAGCAAGCACAGGCAGCACAGCAAACACAGGCAGCAAGCACAGGCAGCACAGCAAGCACAGGCAGCAAGCACAGGCAGCACAGCAAGGACAGGAAGCAAGCACAGGCAGCAAGCACAGGCAGCACAGCAAGCACAGGCAGCTTGCACAGGCAGCATAGCAAGCACAGCAAGCACAGGCAGCAAGCACAGGCAGCTCAGAAAGCACAGGCAGCAAGCACAGGCAGCACAGGCAGCACAGCAAGTACAGCAAGCACAGGCAGCAAGCACAGGCAGCACAGCAAGCACAGGCAGCAAGCACAGGCAGCACACCAAGCACAGGCAGCACAGCAAGCACAGGCAGCCAGCACAGGCAGCACACCAAGCACAGGCAGCACAGCAAGCACAGGCAGCAAGCACAGGCAGCACAGCAAGCACAGGCAGCAAGCACAGGCAGCTTGCACAGGCAGCATAGCAAGCACAGCAAGCACAGGCAGCACACCAAGCACAGGCAGCAAGCACAGGCAGCACAGCAAACACAGGCCGCAAGCACAGGCAGCACAGCAAGCACAGGCAGCAAGCACAGGCAGCACAGCAAGGACAGGAAGCAAGCACAGGCAGCAAGCACAGGCAGCACAGCAAGCACAGGCAGCTTGCACAGGCAGCATAGCAAGCACAGCAAGCACAGGCAGCAAGCACAGGCAGCTCAGAAAGCACAGGCAGCAAGCACAGGCAGCACAGCAAGCACAGGCAGCACAGCAAGTACAGCAAGCACAGGCAGCAAGCACAGGCAGCACAGCAAGCACAGGCAGCAAGCACAGGCAGCAAGCACAGGCAGCACACCAAGCACAGGCAGCACAGCAAGCACAGGCAGCCAGCACAGGCAGCACACCAAGCACAGGCAGCACAGCAAGCACAGGCAGCAAGCACAGGCAGCACAGCAAGCACAGGCAGCAAGCACAGGCAGCTTGCACAGGCAGCATAGCAAGCACAGCAAGCACAGGCAGCAAGCACAGGCAGCACAGCAAGCACAGGCAGCAAGCACAGGCAGCAAGCACAGGCAGCACAGGAAGCACAAAAGCAAACATAGGCAGCACAGCAAGCACAGGCAGCAAGCACAGGCAGCATAGCAAGCACAGCAAGCACAGGCAGCCCAACAAGCAAAGGCGGCACAGCAAGCACAGGCAGCAAGCACAGGCAGCAAGCAAAGGCAGCACAGCAAGCACAGGCAGCAAGCACAGGCAGCACAGCAAGCACCGGCAGCACAGCAAGCACAGGCAGCACAGCAAGCACAGGCAGCAAGCACAGGCAGCACAGCAAGTGCAGCAAGCACAGGCAGCACAGCAAGCAGAGGCAGCAAGCACAGGCAGCACAGCAAGCACAGGCAGCAAGCACAAGCAGCACAGGCAGCAAGCACAGGCATGTTAGAAACCCGCAAAATAGCTCGACGAGATGTGTTCGTTTTTTAGCGATTCTGGGGGAATTGCAGAGGGGTCAAGCTCCGTCCTCTTTCCAACAGGCAAAGCCTGCTCCGATCTTCGGCGAGATTCACTCTCGCATTTGTTTACAATGCTTACTCTTACTGAGACGCAGGTCAATGCACCGGCCGCCGAGGTAAACATATGATCCGCGACTCTCGGCGCCTCCAAAAGCAGGTGACACAGCAACGCAATGTCGTGTGCCACTGTCGAATTACCGCGTGTTATGGGCGAATTCAAATGCATCGTTAACAGGCAGCACAGCAAGCACAGGCAGCACAGCAAACACAGGCAGCAAGCACAGGCAGCACAGCAAGCACAGGCAGCAAGCACAGTCAGCAAGCACAGGCATCTCAGCAAGCACAGGCAGCAAGCACAGGCAGCACAGCAAGCACAGGCAGCACAGGTTGCACAGGCAGCAAGCACAGGCAGCACAGCAAGCACAGGCAACAAGCACAGGCAGCACAGCAAGCACAGGCAGCACAGCAAGCACAGGCAGCAAGCACAGGCAGCACAGCAAGGACAGGAAGCAAGCACAGGCAGCAAGCACAGGCAGCACAGCAAGCACAGGCAGCTTGCACAGGCAGCATAGCAAGCACAGCAAGCACAGGCAGCAAGCACAGGCAGCTCAGAAAGCACAGGCAGCAAGCACAGGCAGCACAGCAAGCACAGGCAGCACAGCAAGTACAGCAAGCACAGGCAGCAAGCACAGGCAGCACAGCAAGCACAGGCAGCAAGCACAGGCAGCAAGCACAGGCAGCACACCAAGCACAGGCAGCACAGCAAGCACAGGCAGCCAGCACAGGCAGCACACCAAGCACAGGCAGCACAGCAAGCACAGGCAGCAAGCACAGGCAGCACAGCAAGCACAGGCAGCAAGCACAGGCAGCTTGCACAGGCAGCATAGCAAGCACAGCAAGCACAGGCAGCAAGCACAGGCAGCACAGCAAGCACAGGCAGCAAGCACAGGCAGCAAGCACAGGCAGCACAGGAAGCACAAAAGCAAACATAGGCAGCACAGCAAGCACAGGCAGCAAGCACAGGCAGCATAGCAAGCACAGCAAGCACAGGCAGCCCAACAAGCAAAGGCGGCACAGCAAGCACAGGCAGCAAGCACAGGCAGCAAGCAAAGGCAGCACAGCAAGCACAGGCAGCAAGCACAGGCAGCACAGCAAGCACCGGCAGCACAGCAAGCACAGGCAGCACAGCAAGCACAGGCAGCAAGCACAGGCAGCACAGCAAGTGCAGCAAGCACAGGCAGCACAGCAAGCAGAGGCAGCAAGCACAGGCAGCACAGCAAGCACAGGCAGCAAGCACAAGCAGCACAGGCAGCAAGCACAGGCAT
Source organism: Priocnemis perturbator (assembly GCA_963942575.1). Classification (NCBI taxonomy): domain Eukaryota; kingdom Metazoa; phylum Arthropoda; class Insecta; order Hymenoptera; family Pompilidae; genus Priocnemis; species Priocnemis perturbator. The sequence continues at coordinate 65,389 of CAWWDK010000134.1, read as the reverse complement.
GTTAGAAACCCGCAAAATAGCTCGACGAGATGTGTTCGTTTTTTAGCGATTCTGGGGGAATTGCAGAGGGGTCAAGCTCCGTCCTCTTTCCAACAGGCAAAGCCTGCTCCGATCTTCGGCGAGATTCACTCTCGCATTTGTTTACAATGCTTACTCTTACTGAGACGCAGGTCAATGCACCGGCCGCCGAGGTAAACATATGATCCGCGACTCTCGGCGCCTCCAAAAGCAGGTGACACAGCAACGCAATGTCGTGTGCCACTGTCGAATTACCGCGTGTTATGGGCGAATTCAAATGCATCGTTAACAGGCAGCACAGCAAGCACAGGCAGCACAGCAAACACAGGCAGCAAGCACAGGCAGCACAGCAAGCACAGGCAGCAAGCACAGTCAGCAAGCACAGGCATCTCAGCAAGCACAGGCAGCAAGCACAGGCAGCACAGCAAGCACAGGCAGCACAGGTTGCACAGGCAGCAAGCACAGGCAGCACAGCAAGCACAGGCAACAAGCACAGGCAGCACAGCAAACACAGGCAGCACAGCAAGCACAGGCAGCAAGCACAGGCAGCACAGCAAGCACAGGCAGCACAGCAAGCACAAACAGCAAGCACAGGCAGCACAGCAAGCACAGCAAGCACAAACAGCAAGCATAGGCAGCACAGCAAGCACAGGCAGCAAGCACAGGCAGCACAGCAAGCACAGGCAGCACAGCAAGCACAAACAGCAAGCATAGGCAGCACAGCAAGCACAGGCAGCAAGCACAGCAAGCACAGGCAGCCCAACAAGCACAGGCGGCACAGCAAGCACAGGCAGCAAGCAAAGGCAGCACAGCAAGCACACGCAGCGCAGCAAGCACAGGCAGCACAGCAAGCACAGACAGCACAGCAAGCACAGGCAGCACAGCAAGCACAGGCAGCAAGCACAGGCAGCTCAGGCAGCACAGCAAGCACAGGCAGCAAGCACAGGCAGCACAGCAAGCACAAACAGCAAGCACAGGCAGCACAGCTAGCACAGGCAGCACAACAAGCACGGGCGGCATAGCAAGCACAGGCAGCAAGCACAGGCAGCAAGCAAAGGCAGCACAGCAAGCACAGGCAGCAAGCACAGGCAGCACAGCAAGCACAGGCAGCAAGCACAGGCAGCACAGCATGCACAGGCAGCACAGCAAGCACAGGCAGCAAGCACAGGCAGCACAGCAAGCACAGGCAGCAAGCACAGGCAGCACAGCAAGCACAGGCAGCAAGCACAGGCAGCACAGCAAGCACAGGCAGCTTGCACAGGCAGCATAGCAAGCACAGCAAGAACAGGCAGCAAGCACAGGCAGCACAGCAAGCACAGGCAGCACAGCAAGTACAGCAAGCACAGGCAGCAAGCACAGGCAGCACAGCAAGCACAGGCAGCAAGCACAGGCAGCACAGCAAACACAGGCAGCAAGCACAGGCAGCACAGCAAGCACAGGCAGCAAGCACAGGCAGCACAGCAAGGACAGGAAGCAAGCACAGGCAGCACGCACAGGCAGCACAGCAAGCACAGGCAGCTTGCACAGGCAGCATAGCAAGCACAGCAAGCACAGGCAGCAAGCACAGGCAGCTCAGAAAGCACAGGCAGCAAGCACAGGCAGCTCAGGCAGCACAGCAAGCACAGGTAGCACAGCAAGCACAGGCAGCAAGCACAGGCAGCACAGCAAGCACAAACAGCAAGCACAGGCAGCACAGCTAGCACAGGCAGCACAACAAGCACGGGCGGCATAGCAAGCACAGGCAGCAAGCACAGGCAGCAAGCAAAGGCAGCACAGGCAGCACAGCAAGCACAGGCAGCAAGCACAGGCAGCACAGCAAGCACAGGCAGCAAGCACAGGCATGTTAGAAACCCGCAAAATAGCTCGACGAGATGTGTTCGTTTTAGCGATTCTGGGGGAAGTGCAGAGGGGTCAAGCTCCATCCCCTTTCCAACAGGCAAAGCCTGCTCCGATGTTCGGCGAGATTCACTCTCGCATTTGTTTACAATGCTTACTCTTACTGAGACGCAGGTCAATGCACCGGCCGCCGAGGTAAACATATGATCCGCGACTCTCGGCGCCTCCAAAAACAGGTGACACAGCAACGCACTGTCGTGTGCCACTGTCGAATTACCGCGTGGTATGGGCGAAATCAAATGCATCGCTAACAGGCAGCACAGCAAGCACAGGCAGCACAGCAAACACAGGCAGCAAGCACAGGCAGCACAGCAAGCACAGGCAGCAAGCACAGTCAGCAAGCACAGGCATCTCAGCAAGCACAGGCAGCAAGCACAGGCAGCACAGCAAGCACAGGCAGCACAGGTTGCACAGGCAGCAAGCACAGGCAGCACAGCAAGCACAGGCAACAAGCACAGGCAGCACAGCAAACACAGGCAGCACAGCAAGCACAGGCAGCAAGCACAGGCAGCACAGCAAGCACAGGCAGCACAGCAAGCACAAACAGCAAGCACAGGCAGCACAGCAAGCACAGCAAGCACAAACAGCAAGCATAGGCAGCACAGCAAGCACAGGCAGCAAGCACAGGCAGCACAGCAAGCACAGGCAGCACAGCAAGCACAAACAGCAAGCATAGGCAGCACAGCAAGCACAGGCAGCAAGCACAGCAAGCACAGGCAGCCCAACAAGCACAGGCGGCACAGCAAGCACAGGCAGCAAGCAAAGGCAGCACAGCAAGCACACGCAGCGCAGCAAGCACAGGCAGCACAGCAAGCACAGACAGCACAGCAAGCACAGGCAGCACAGCAAGCACAGGCAGCAAGCACAGGCAGCTCAGGCAGCACAGCAAGCACAGGCAGCAAGCACAGGCAGCACAGCAAGCACAAACAGCAAGCACAGGCAGCACAGCTAGCACAGGCAGCACAACAAGCACGGGCGGCATAGCAAGCACAGGCAGCAAGCACAGGCAGCAAGCAAAGGCAGCACAGCAAGCACAGGCAGCAAGCACAGGCAGCACAGCAAGCACAGGCAGCAAGCACAGGCAGCACAGCATGCACAGGCAGCACAGCAAGCACAGGCAGCAAGCACAGGCAGCACAGCAAGCACAGGCAGCAAGCACAGGCAGCACAGCAAGCACAGGCAGCAAGCACAGGCAGCACAGCAAGCACAGGCAGCTTGCACAGGCAGCATAGCAAGCACAGCAAGAACAGGCAGCAAGCACAGGCAGCACAGCAAGCACAGGCAGCACAGCAAGTACAGCAAGCACAGGCAGCAAGCACAGGCAGCACAGCAAGCACAGGCAGCAAGCACAGGCAGCACAGCAAACACAGGCAGCAAGCACAGGCAGCACAGCAAGCACAGGCAGCAAGCACAGGCAGCACAGCAAGGACAGGAAGCAAGCACAGGCAGCACGCACAGGCAGCACAGCAAGCACAGGCAGCTTGCACAGGCAGCATAGCAAGCACAGCAAGCACAGGCAGCAAGCACAGGCAGCTCAGAAAGCACAGGCAGCAAGCACAGGCAGCTCAGGCAGCACAGCAAGCACAGGTAGCACAGCAAGCACAGGCAGCAAGCACAGGCAGCACAGCAAGCACAAACAGCAAGCACAGGCAGCACAGCTAGCACAGGCAGCACAACAAGCACGGGCGGCATAGCAAGCACAGGCAGCAAGCACAGGCAGCAAGCAAAGGCAGCACAGGCAGCACAGCAAGCACAGGCAGCAAGCACAGGCAGCACAGCAAGCACAGGCAGCAAGCACAGGCATGTTAGAAACCCGCAAAATAGCTCGACGAGATGTGTTCGTTTTAGCGATTCTGGGGGAAGTGCAGAGGGGTCAAGCTCCATCCCCTTTCCAACAGGCAAAGCCTGCTCCGATGTTCGGCGAGATTCACTCTCGCATTTGTTTACAATGCTTACTCTTACTGAGACGCAGGTCAATGCACCGGCCGCCGAGGTAAACATATGATCCGCGACTCTCGGCGCCTCCAAAAACAGGTGACACAGCAACGCACTGTCGTGTGCCACTGTCGAATTACCGCGTGGTATGGGCGAAATCAAATGCATCGCTAACAGGCAGCACAGCAAGCACAGGCAGCAAGCACAGGCAGCACAGCAAGCACAGGCAGCAAGCACAGGCAGCACAGCAAGCACAGGCAGCTAGCACAGGCATGTTAGAAACCCGCAAAATAGCTCGACGAGATGTGTTCGTTTTAGCGATTCTGGGGGATTGTAGAGGGGTCAAGCTCCGTCCTCTTTCCAACAGGCAAAGCCTGCTCCGATCTTCGGCGAGATTCACTCTCGCATTTGTTTACAATGCTTACTCTTACTGAGACGCAGGTCAATGCACCGGCCGCCGTTGTAAACATATGATCCGCGACTCTCGGCGCCTCCAAAAACAGGTGACACAGCAACGCACTGTCGTATGCCACTGTCGAATTACCGCGTGTTATGGGCGAAATCAAATGCATCGCTAACAGGCAGCACAGCAAGCACAGGCAGCAAGTACAGGCAGCACAGCAAGCACAGGCAGCAAGCACAGGCAACACAGCAAGCACAGGCAGCAAGCACAGGCAGCACAGCAAGCACAGGCAGCAAGCACAGGCAGCACAGCAAGCACAGCAAACACAGGCAGCACAGCAAGCACAGGCAGCAAGCACAGGCAGCAAGCACAGGCAGCACAGCAAGCACAGGCAGCAAGCACAGGCAGCACAGCGAGCACAGTCAGCACAGCAAGCACAGGCAGCAAGCACAGGCAGCACAGCAAGCACAGGCAGCACAGCAAGCACAGGCAGCAAGCACAGGCAGCACAGCAAGCACAGGCAGCAAGCACAGGCAGCACAGCATGCACAGGCAGCACAGCAAGCACAGGCAGCAAGCACAGGCAGCACAGCAAGCACAGGCAGCAAGCACAGGCAGCACAGCAAGCACAGGCAGCAAGCACAGGCAGCACAGCAAGCACAGGCAGCTTGCACAGGCAGCATAGCAAGCACAGCAAGCACAGGCAGCAAGCACAGGCAGCACAGCAAGCACAGGCAGCACAGCAAGTACAGCAAGCACAGGCAGCAAGCACAGGCAGCACAGCAAGCACAGGCAGCAAGCACAGGCAGCACAGCAAACACAGGCAGCAAGCACAGGCAGCACAGCAAGCACAGGCAGCAAGCACAGGCAGCACAGCAAGGACAGGAAGCAAGCACAGGCAGCAAGCACAGGCAGCACAGCAAGCACAGGCAGCTTGCACAGGCAGCATAGCAAGCACAGCAAGCACAGGCAGCAAGCACAGGCAGCTCAGAAAGCACAGGCAGCAAGCACAGGCAGCACAGGCAGCACAGCAAGTACAGCAAGCACAGGCAGCAAGCACAGGCAGCACAGCAAGCACAGGCAGCAAGCACAGGCAGCACACCAAGCACAGGCAGCACAGCAAGCACAGGCAGCCAGCACAGGCAGCACACCAAGCACAGGCAGCACAGCAAGCACAGGCAGCAAGCACAGGCAGCACAGCAAGCACAGGCAGCACAGCAAGCACAGGCAGCAAGCACAGGCAGCACAGCAAACACAGGCAGCAAGCACAGGCAGCACAGCAAGCACAGGCAGCAAGCACAGGCAGCACAGCAAGGACAGGAAGCAAGCACAGGCAGCAAGCACAGGCAGCACAGCAAGCACAGGCAGCTTGCACAGGCAGCATAGCAAGCACAGCAAGCACAGGCAGCAAGCACAGGCAGCTCAGAAAGCACAGGCAGCAAGCACAGGCAGCACAGGCAGCACAGCAAGTACAGCAAGCACAGGCAGCAAGCACAGGCAGCACAGCAAGCACAGGCAGCAAGCACAGGCAGCACACCAAGCACAGGCAGCACAGCAAGCACAGGCAGCCAGCACAGGCAGCACACCAAGCACAGGCAGCACAGCAAGCACAGGCAGCAAGCACAGGCAGCACAGCAAGCACAGGCAGCAAGCACAGGCAGCTTGCACAGGCAGCATAGCAAGCACAGCAAGCACAGGCAGCACACCAAGCACAGGCAGCAAGCACAGGCAGCACAGCAAACACAGGCCGCAAGCACAGGCAGCACAGCAAGCACAGGCAGCAAGCACAGGCAGCACAGCAAGGACAGGAAGCAAGCACAGGCAGCAAGCACAGGCAGCACAGCAAGCACAGGCAGCTTGCACAGGCAGCATAGCAAGCACAGCAAGCACAGGCAGCAAGCACAGGCAGCTCAGAAAGCACAGGCAGCAAGCACAGGCAGCACACCAAGCACAGGCAGCACAGCAAGCACAGGCAGCAAGCACAGGCAGCACAGCAAGCACAGGCAGCAAGCACAGGCAGCTTGCACAGGCAGCATAGCAAGCACAGCAAGCACAGGCAGCAAGCACAGGCAGCACAGCAAGCACAGGCAGCAAGCACAGGCAGCAAGCACAGGCAGCACAGGAAGCACAAAAGCAAACATAGGCAGCACAGCAAGGACAGGCAGCACAGCAAGCACAGGCAGCTTGCACAGGCAGCATAGCAAGCACAGCAAGCACAGGCAGCAAGCACAGGCAGCAAGCACAGGCAGCACAGCAAGCACGGGCAGCACAGCAAGCACAGGCAGCAAGCACAGGCAGCACAGTAAGCACAGGCAGCAAGCACAGGCAGCACAGCAAACACAGCAAGCACAGGCAGCACAGCAAGCACAGGCAGCACAGCTAGCACAGGCAGCACAGCAAGCACAAACAGCAAGCACAGGCAGCACAGCAAGCACAGGCAGCAAGCACAGGCAGCACAGCAAGCACAGGCAGCAAGCACAGGCAGCATAGCAAGCACAGCAAGCACAGGCAGCACAACAAGCACAGGCGGCACAGCAAGCACAGGCAGCAAGCACAGGCAGCACAGCAGGCACAGGCAGCAAGCACAGGCAGCACAGCAAGCACAGGCAGCAAGCACAGGCAGCACAGCAAGCACAAACAGCAAGCACAGGCAGCACAGCAAGCACAGGCAGCACAGCAAGCACAAACAGCAAGCATAGGCAGCACAGCAAGCACAGGCAACAAGCACAGGCAGCATAGCAAGCACAGCAAGCACAGGCAGCACAGCAAGCACAGGCAGCAAGCACAGGCAGCACAGCAAGCACAGGCAGCATAGCAAGCACAGACAGCACAGCAAGCACAAACAGCAAGCACAGGCAGCACAGCAAGCACAGGCAGCAAGCACAGGCAGCACAGCAAGCACAGGCAGCAAGCAAAGGCAGCACAGCAAGCACAGGCAGCAAGCACAGGCAGCACAGCAAGCACACGCAGCGCAGCAAGCACAGGCAGCAAGCACAGGCAGCACAGCAAGCACAGGCAGCAAGCACAGGGAGCACAGCAAGCACAGGCAGCAAGCACAGGCAGCACAGCAAGCACAAACAGCAAGCACAGGCAGCACAGCAAGCACAGGCAGCACAGCAAGCACAGGCAACAAGCACAGGCAGCACAGCAAGCACAGGCAGCACAGCAAGCACAAACAGCAAGCATAGGCAGAACAGCAAGCACAGGCAGCAAGCACAGGCAGCATAGCAAGCACAGCAAGCACAGGCAGCCCAACAAGCACAGGTGGCACAGCAAGCACAGGCAGCAAGCACAGGCAGCAAGCAAAGGCAGCACAGCAAGCACAGGCAGCACAACCAGCACAGGCAGCATAGCAAGCACAGCAAGCACAGGCAGCACAACAAGCACAGGCGGCACAGTAAGCACAGGCAGCAAGCACAGGCAGCACAGCAAGCACACGCAGCGCAGCAAGCACAGGCAGCACAACCAGCACAGGCAGCACAGCAAGCACAGGCAGCACAGCAAGCACAAACAGCAAGCATAGGCAGCACAGCAAGCACAAACAGCAAGCACAGGCAGCACAGCAAGCACAGGCAGCAAGCACAGGCAGCAAGCACAGGCAGCAAGCAAAGGCAGCACAGCAAGCACAGGCAGCACAACCAGCACAGGCAGCATAGCAAGCACAGGCAGCACAGCAGGCACAGGCAGCAAGCACAGGCAGCACAGCAAGCACAGGCAGCAAGCACAAACAGCAAGCACAGGCAGCACAGCAAGCACAGGCAGCACAGCAAGCACAAACAGCAAGCATAGGCAGCAAGCAAAGGCAGCACAGCAAGCACAGGCAGCGAGCACAGGCAGCACAGCAAGCACACGCAGCGCAGCAAGCACAGGCAGCACAGCAAGCACAGGCAGCAAGCACAGGCAGCACAGCAAGCACAAACAGCAAGCACAGGCAGCACAGCAAGCACAGGCAGCAAGCACAGGCAGCAAGCACAAGCAGCACAGCAAGCACAGGCAGCAAGCACAGGCAGCACAGCAAGCACAGGCAGCACAGCAAGCACAAACAGCAAGCATAGGCAGCACAGCAAGCACAGGCAGCCCAACAAGCACAGGCGGCACAGCAAGCACAGGCAGCAAGCACAGGCAGCAAGCAAAGGCAGCACAGCAAGCACAGGCAGCACAGCAAGCACAGGCAGCAATCACAGGCAGCACAGCAAGCACACGCCGCGCAGCAAGCACTGGCAGCACAGCAAGCACAGGCAGCAAGCACAAGCAGCACAGCAAGAACAGGCAGCAAGCACAGGCAGCTCAGGCAGCACAGCAAGCACAGGCAGCACAGCAAGCACAGGCAGCAAGCACAGGCAGCAAGCACAGGCAGCAAGCACAGGCAGCACTGGCAGCACAGGCAGCAAGTACAGGCAGCACAGCAAGCACAGGCAGCACAGCACGCACACACAGAAAGCACAGGCAGCACAGGCAGCACAGCAAGCACAGGCAGCAAGCACAGACAGCACAGGCAGCACACCAAGCACAGGCAGCAAGCACAGGCAGCACAGCTAGCACAGGCAGCACAACAAGCACAGGCGGCACAGCAAGCACAGGCAGCAAGCACAGGCAGCAAGCAAAGGCAGCACAGGCAGCACAGCAAGCACAGGCAGCACAGCAAGAACAGGCAGCACATCAAGCACAGGCAGCAAGCACAGGCAGCACAGCAAGCACAGGCAGCAAGCACAGGCAGCACAGCAAGCACAGGCAGCAAGCACAGGCAGCATAGCAAGCACAGGCAGCAAGCACAGGCAGCACAGCAAGCACAGGCAGCAAGCCCAGGCAGCAAGCACAGGCAGCACAGCAAGCACAGGCAGCGCAGCAAGCACAGGGAGCAAGCACAAGCAGCACAGCAAGCAAAGTCAGCAAGCACAGACAGCACAGCAAGCACAGGCAGCAAGCACAGGCAGCACAGCTAGCACAGTCAGCAAGCACAGGCATCTCAGCAAGCACAGGCAGCAAGCACAGGCAGCACAGCAAGCACAGGCAGCAAGCACAGGCAGCACAGCAAGCACAGGCAACAAGCACAGGCAGCACAGCAAACACAGGCAGCACAGCAAGCACAGGCAGCAAGCACAGGCAGCACAGCAAGCACAGGCAGCACAGCAAGCACAAACAGCAAGCACAGGCAGCACAGCAAGCACAGGCAGCAAGCACAGGCAGCACAGCAAGCACAAACAGCAAGCATAGGCAGCACAGCAAGCACAGGCAGCAAGCACAGGCAGCACAGCAAGCACAGGCAGCACAGCAAGCACAAACAGCAAGCATAGGCAGCACAGCAAGCACAGTCAGCAAGCACAGGCATCTCAGCAAGCACAGGCAGCAAGCACAGGCAGCACAGGCAGCAAGCACAGGCAGCACAGCAAGCACAGGCAACAAGCACAGGCAGCACAGCAAACACAGGCAGCACAGCAAGCACAGGCAGCAAGCACAGGCAGCACAGCAAGCACAGGCAGCACAGCAAGCACAAACAGCAAGCATAGGCAGCACAGCAAGCACAGGCAGCCCAACAAGCACAGGCGGCACAGCAAGCACAGGCAGCAAGCACAGGCAGCAAGCAAAGGCAGCACAGCAAGCACAGGCAGCACAGCAAGCACAGGCAGCAATCACAGGCAGCACAGCAAGCACACGCCGCGCAGCAAGCACTGGCAGCACAGCAAGCACAGGCAGCAAGCACAAGCAGCACAGCAAGAACAGGCAGCAAGCACAGGCAGCTCAGGCAGCACAGCAAGCACAGGCAGCACAGCAAGCACAGGCAGCAAGCACAGGCAGCAAGCACAGGCAGCACTGGCAGCACAGGCAGCAAGTACAGGCAGCACAGCAAGCACAGGCAGCACAGCACGCACACACAGAAAGCACAGGCAGCACAGGCAGCACAGCAAGCACAGGCAGCAAGCACAGACAGCACAGGCAGCACACCAAGCACAGGCAGCAAGCACAGGCAGCACAGCTAGCACAGGCAGCACAACAAGCACAGGCGGCACAGCAAGCACAGGCAGCAAGCACAGGCAGCAAGCAAAGGCAGCACAGCAAGCACAGGCAGCACAGCAAGCACAGGCAGCACAGCAAGAACAGGCAGCACATCAAGCACAGGCAGCAAGCACAGGCAGCACAGCAAGCACAGGCAGCAAGCACAGGCAGCATAGCAAGCACAGCAAGCACAGGCAGCACAACAAGCACAGGCGGCACAGCAAGCACAGGCAGCAAGCACAGGCAGCACAGCAGGCACAGGCAGCAAGCACAGGCAGCACAGCAAGCACAGGCAGCAAGCACAGGCAGCACAGCAAGCACAAACAGCAAGCACAGGCAGCACAGCAAGCACAGGCAGCACAGCAAGCACAAACAGCAAGCATAGGCAGCACAGCAAGCACAGGCAACAAGCACAGGCAGCATAGCAAGCACAGCAAGCACAGGCAGCACAGCAAGCACAGGCAGCAAGCACAGGCAGCACAGCAAGCACAGGCAGCATAGCAAGCACAGACAGCACAGCAAGCACAAACAGCAAGCACAGGCAGCACAGCAAGCACAGGCAGCAAGCACAGGCAGCACAGCAAGCACAGGCAGCAAGCAAAGGCAGCACAGCAAGCACAGGCAGCAAGCACAGGCAGCACAGCAAGCACACGCAGCGCAGCAAGCACAGGCAGCAAGCACAGGCAGCACAGCAAGCACAGGCAGCAAGCACAGGGAGCACAGCAAGCACAGGCAGCAAGCACAGGCAGCACAGCAAGCACAAACAGCAAGCACAGGCAGCACAGCAAGCACAGGCAGCACAGCAAGCACAGGCAACAAGCACAGGCAGCACAGCAAGCACAGGCAGCACAGCAAGCACAAACAGCAAGCATAGGCAGAACAGCAAGCACAGGCAGCAAGCACAGGCAGCATAGCAAGCACAGCAAGCACAGGCAGCCCAACAAGCACAGGTGGCACAGCAAGCACAGGCAGCAAGCACAGGCAGCAAGCAAAGGCAGCACAGCAAGCACAGGCAGCACAACCAGCACAGGCAGCATAGCAAGCACAGCAAGCACAGGCAGCACAACAAGCACAGGCGGCACAGTAAGCACAGGCAGCAAGCACAGGCAGCACAGCAAGCACAAGCAGCGCAGCAAGCACAGGCAGCACAACCAGCACAGGCAGCACAGCAAGCACAGGCAGCACAGCAAGCACAAACAGCAAGCATAGGCAGCACAGCAAGCACAAACAGCAAGCACAGGCAGCACAGCAAGCACAGGCAGCAAGCACAGGCAGCAAGCAAAGGCAGCACAGCAAGCACAGGCAGCACAACCAGCACAGGCAGCATAGCAAGCACAGCAAGCACAGGCAGCACAGCAGGCACAGGCAGCAAGCACAGGCAGCACAGCAAGCACAGGCAGCAAGCACAAACAGCAAGCACAGGCAGCACAGCAAGCACAGGCAGCACAGCAAGCACAAACAGCAAGCATAGGCAGCAAGCAAAGGCAGCACAGCAAGCACAGGCAGCAAGCACAGGCAGCACAGCAAGCACAGGCAGCACAGCAAGCACAAACAGCAAGCACAGGCAGCACAGCAAGCACAGGCAGCAAGCACAGGCAGCACAGCAAGCACAAACAGCAAGCATAGGCAGCACAGCAAGCACAGGCAGCAAGCACAGGCAGCACAGCAAGCACAGGCAGCACAGCAAGCACAAACAGCAAGCATAGGCAGCACAGCAAGCACAGTCAGCAAGCACAGGCATCTCAGCAAGCACAGGCAGCAAGCACAGGCAGCACAGGCAGCAAGCACAGGCAGCACAGCAAGCACAGGCAACAAGCACAGGCAGCACAGCAAACACAGGCAGCACAGCAAGCACAGGCAGCAAGCACAGGCAGCACAGCAAGCACAGGCAGCACAGCAAGCACAAACAGCAAGCATAGGCAGCACAGCAAGCACAGGCAGCCCAACAAGCACAGGCGGCACAGCAAGCACAGGCAGCAAGCACAGGCAGCAAGCAAAGGCAGCACAGCAAGCACAGGCAGCACAGCAAGCACAGGCAGCAATCACAGGCAGCACAGCAAGCACACGCCGCGCAGCAAGCACTGGCAGCACAGCAAGCACAGGCAGCAAGCACAAGCAGCACAGCAAGAACAGGCAGCAAGCACAGGCAGCTCAGGCAGCACAGCAAGCACAGGCAGCACAGCAAGCACAGGCAGCAAGCACAGGCAGCAAGCACAGGCAGCACTGGCAGCACAGGCAGCAAGTACAGGCAGCACAGCAAGCACAGGCAGCACAGCACGCACACACAGAAAGCACAGGCAGCACAGGCAGCACAGCAAGCACAGGCAGCAAGCACAGACAGCACAGGCAGCACACCAAGCACAGGCAGCAAGCACAGGCAGCACAGCTAGCACAGGCAGCACAACAAGCACAGGCGGCACAGCAAGCACAGGCAGCAAGCACAGGCAGCAAGCAAAGGCAGCACAGCAAGCACAGGCAGCACAGCAAGCACAGGCAGCACAGCAAGAACAGGCAGCACATCAAGCACAGGCAGCAAGCACAGGCAGCACAGCAAGCACAGGCAGCAAGCACAGGCAGCATAGCAAGCACAGCAAGCACAGGCAGCACAACAAGCACAGGCGGCACAGCAAGCACAGGCAGCAAGCACAGGCAGCACAGCAGGCACAGGCAGCAAGCACAGGCAGCACAGCAAGCACAGGCAGCAAGCACAGGCAGCACAGCAAGCACAAACAGCAAGCACAGGCAGCACAGCAAGCACAGGCAGCACAGCAAGCACCAACAGCAAGCATAGGCAGCACAGCAAGCACAGGCAACAAGCACAGGCAGCATAGCAAGCACAGCAAGCACAGGCAGCACAGCAAGCACAGGCAGCAAGCACAGGCAGCACAGCAAGCACAGGCAGCATAGCAAGCACAGACAGCACAGCAAGCACAAACAGCAAGCACAGGCAGCACAGCAAGCACAGGCAGCAAGCACAGGCAGCACAGCAAGCACAGGCAGCAAGCAAAGGCAGCACAGCAAGCACAGGCAGCAAGCACAGGCAGCACAGCAAGCACACGCAGCGCAGCAAGCACAGGCAGCAAGCACAGGCAGCACAGCAAGCACAGGCAGCAAGCACAGGGAGCACAGCAAGCACAGGCAGCAAGCACAGGCAGCACAGCAAGCACAAACAGCAAGCACAGGCAGCACAGCAAGCACAGGCAGCACAGCAAGCACAGGCAACAAGCACAGGCAGCACAGCAAGCACAGGCAGCACAGCAAGCACAAACAGCAAGCATAGGCAGAACAGCAAGCACAGGCAGCAAGCACAGGCAGCATAGCAAGCACAGCAAGCACAGGCAGCCCAACAAGCACAGGTGGCACAGCAAGCACAGGCAGCAAGCACAGGCAGCAAGCAAAGGCAGCACAGCAAGCACAGGCAGCACAACCAGCACAGGCAGCATAGCAAGCACAGCAAGCACAGGCAGCACAACAAGCACAGGCGGCACAGTAAGCACAGGCAGCAAGCACAGGCAGCACAGCAAGCACAAGCAGCGCAGCAAGCACAGGCAGCACAACCAGCACAGGCAGCACAGCAAGCACAGGCAGCACAGCAAGCACAAACAGCAAGCATAGGCAGCACAGCAAGCACAAACAGCAAGCACAGGCAGCACAGCAAGCACAGGCAGCAAGCACAGGCAGCAAGCAAAGGCAGCACAGCAAGCACAGGCAGCACAACCAGCACAGGCAGCATAGCAAGCACAGCAAGCACAGGCAGCACAGCAGGCACAGGCAGCAAGCACAGGCAGCACAGCAAGCACAGGCAGCAAGCACAAACAGCAAGCACAGGCAGCACAGCAAGCACAGGCAGCACAGCAAGCACAAACAGCAAGCATAGGCAGCAAGCAAAGGCAGCACAGCAAGCACAGGCAGCGAGCACAGGCAGCACAGCAAGCACAGGCAGCAAGCACAGGCAGAAAGCAAAGGCAGCACAGCAAGCACAGGCAGCAACCACAGGCAACACAGCAAGCACACGCAGCGCAGCAAGCACAGGCAGCAAGCACAGGCAGCTCAGGCAGCACAGCAAGCACAGGCAGCACAGCAAGCACAGGCAGCAAGCACAGGCAGCGCTGGCAGCACAGGCAGCAAGCACAGGCAGCACAGCAAGCACAGGCAGCAAGCACAGGCAGCATAGCAATCACAGCAAGCACAGGCAGCCCAACAAGCACAGGCGGCACAGCAAGCACAGGCAGCAAGCACAGGCAGCAAGCAAAGGCAGCACAGCAAGCACAGGCAGCAAGCACAGGCAGCACAGCATGCACCAGCAGCACAGCAAGCACAGGCAGCACAGCAAGTGCAGCAAGCACAGGCAGCACAGCAAGCAGAGGCAGCAGGCACAGGCAGCACAGCGAGCACAGGCAGCAAGCACAAGCAGCACAGGCAGCAAGCACAGGCAGCACAGCAAGCACACGCAGCGCAGCAAGCACAGGCAGCACAGCAAGCACAAACATCAAGCATAGGCAGCACAGCAAGCACAGGCAGCAAGCACAGGCAGCATAGCAAGCACAGCAAGCACAGGCAGCCTAACAAGCACAGGCGGCACAGCAAGCACAGGCAGCAAGCACAGGCAGCAAGCAAAGGCAGCACAGCAAGCACAGGCAGCAAGCACAGGCAGCACAGCAAGCACCGGCAGCACAGCAAGCACAGGCAGCACAGCAAGCACAGGCAGCAAGCACAGGCAGCACAGCAAGTGCAGCAAGCACAGGCAGCACAGCAAGCAGAGGCAGCAAGCACAGGCAGCACAGCAAGCACAGGCAGCAAGCACAAGCAGCACAGGCAGCAAGCACAGGCATGTTAGAAACCCGCAAAATAGCTCGACGAGATGTGTTCGTTTTTTAGCGATTCTGGGGGAATTGCAGAGGGGTCAAGCTCCGTCCTCTTTCCAACAGGCAAAGCCTGCTCCGATCTTCGGCGAGATTCACTCTCGCATTTGTTTACAATGCTTACTCTTACTGAGACGCAGGTCAATGCACCGGCCGCCGAGGTAAACATATGATCCGCGACTCTCGGCGCCTCCAAAAGCAGGTGACACAGCAACGCAATGTCGTGTGCCACTGTCGAATTATCGCGTGTTATGGGCGAATTCAAATGCATCGTTAACAGGCAGCACAGCAAGCACAGGCAGCACAGCAAACACAGGCAGCAAGCACAGGCAGCACAGCAAGCACAGGCAGCAAGCACAGGCAGCACAGCAAGCACAGGCAGCAAGCACAGGCAGCAAGCACAGGCAGCACAGCAAGCACGGGCAGCACAGCAAGCACAGGCAGCAAGCACAGGCAGCACAGTAAGCACAGGCAGCAAGCACAGGCAGCACAGCAAACACAGCAAGCACAGGCAGCACAGCAAGCACAGGCAGCAAGCACAGGCAGCACAGCAAGCACAGGCAGCAAGCACAGGCAGCACAGCTAGCACAGGCAGCACAGCAAGCACAAACAGCAAGCACAGGCAGCACAGCAAGCACAGGCAGCAAGCACAGGCAGCAAGCAAAGGCAGCACAGCAAGCACAGGCAGCACAGCAAGCACAGGCAGCAATCACAGGCAGCACAGCAAGCACACGCCGCGCAGCAAGCACTGGCAGCACAGCAAGCACAGGCAGCAAGCACAAGCAGCACATCAAGCACAAACAGCAAGCATAGGCAGCACAGCAAGCACAAACAGCAAGCACAGGCAGCACAGCAAGCACAGGCAGCAAGCACAGGCAGCAAGCAAAGGCAGCACAGCAAGCACAGGCAGCACAACCAGCACAGGCAGCATAGCAAGCACAGCAAGCACAGGCAGCACAGCAGGCACAGGCAGCAAGCACAGGCAGCACAGCAAGCACAGGCAGCAAGCACAAACAGCAAGCACAGGCAGCACAGCAAGCACAGGCAGCACAGCAAGCACAAACAGCAAGCATAGGCAGCAAGCAAAGGCAGCACAGCAAGCACAGGCAGCGAGCACAGGCAGCACAGCAAGCACACGCAGCGCAGCAAGCACAGGCAGCACAGCAAGCACAGGCAGCAAGCACAGGCAGCACAGCAAGCACAAACAGCAAGCACAGGCAGCACAGCAAGCACAGGCAGCAAGCACAGGCAGCAAGCACAAGCAGCACAGCAAGCACAGGCAGCAAGCACAGGCAGCACAGCAAGCACAGGCAGCACAGCAAGCACAAACAGCAAGCATAGGCAGCACAGCAAGCACAGGCAGCCCAACAAGCACAGGCGGCACAGCAAGCACAGGCAGCAAGCACAGGCAGCAAGCAAAGGCAGCACAGCAAGCACAGGCAGCACAGCAAGCACAGGCAGCAATCACAGGCAGCACAGCAAGCACACGCCGCGCAGCAAGCACTGGCAGCACAGCAAGCACAGGCAGCAAGCACAAGCAGCACAGCAAGAACAGGCAGCAAGCACAGGCAGCTCAGGCAGCACAGCAAGCACAGGCAGCACAGCAAGCACAGGCAGCAAGCACAGGCAGCAAGCACAGGCAGCACTGGCAGCACAGGCAGCAAGTACAGGCAGCACAGCAAGCACAGGCAGCACAGCACGCACACACAGAAAGCACAGGCAGCACAGGCAGCACAGCAAGCACAGGCAGCAAGCACAGACAGCACAGGCAGCACACCAAGCACAGGCAGCAAGCACAGGCAGCACAGCTAGCACAGGCAGCACAACAAGCACAGGCGGCACAGCAAGCACAGGCAGCAAGCACAGGCAGCAAGCAAAGGCAGCACAGCAAGCACAGGCAGCACAGCAAGCACAGGCAGCACAGCAAGAACAGGCAGCACATCAAGCACAGGCAGCAAGCACAGGCAGCACAGCAAGCACAGGCAGCAAGCACAGGCAGCACAGCAAGCACAGGCAGCAAGCACAGGCTGCATAGCAAGCACAGGCAGCAAGCACAGGCAGCACAGCAAGCACAGGCAGCAAGCACAGGCAGCACAGCAAGCACAGGCAGCAAGCCCAGGCAGCAAGCACAGGCAGCACAGCAAGCACAGGCAGCGCAGCAAGCACAGGGAGCAAGCACAAGCAGCACAGCAAGCACAGTCAGCAAGCACAGACAGCACAGGCAGCACAGCAAGCACAGGCAGCAAGCACAGGCAGCACAGCAAGCACAGTCAGCAAGCACAGGCATCTCAGCAAGCACAGGCAGCAAGCACAGGCAGCACAGCAAGCACAGTCAGCAAGCACAGGCATCTCAGCAAGCACAGGCAGCAAGCACAGGCAGCACAGCAAGCACAGGCAGCACAGGTTGCACAGGCAGCAAGCACAGGCAGCACAGCAAGCACAGGCAACAAGCACAGGCAGCACAGCAAACACAGGCAGCACAGCAAGCACAGGCAGCAAGCACAGGCAGCACAGCAAGCACAGGCAGCACAGCAAGCACAAACAGCAAGCACAGGCAGCACAGCAAGCACAGGCAGCAAGCACAGGCAGCACAGCAAGCACAAACAGCAAGCATAGGCAGCACAGCAAGCACAGGCAGCAAGCACAGGCAGCACAGCAAGCACAGGCAGCACAGCAAGCACAAACAGCAAGCATAGGCAGCACAGCAAGCACAGGCAGCAAGCACAGCAAGCACAGGCAGCCCAACAAGCACAGGCGGCACAGCAAGCACAGGCAGCAAGCAAAGGCAGCACAGCAAGCACACGCAGCGCAGCAAGCACAGGCAGCACAGCAAGCACAGACAGCACAGCAAGCACAGGCAGCACAGCAAGCACAGGCAGCAAGCACAGGCAGCTCAGGCAGCACAGCAAGCACAGGCAGCAAGCACAGGCAGCACAGCAAGCACAAACAGCAAGCACAGGCAGCACAGCTAGCACAGGCAGCACAACAAGCACGGGCGGCATAGCAAGCACAGGCAGCAAGCACAGGCAGCAAGCAAAGGCAGCACAGCAAGCACAGGCAGCAAGCACAGGCAGCACAGCAAGCACAGGCAGCAAGCACAGGCATGTTAGAAACCCGCAAAATAGCTCGACGAGATGTGTTCGTTTTAGCGATTCTGGGGGAAGTGCAGAGGGGTCAAGCTCCATCCTCTTTCCAACAGGCAAAAACTGCTCCGATGTTCGGCGAGATTCACTCTCGCATTTGTTTACAATGCTTACTCTTACTGAGACGCAGGTCAATGCACCGGCCGCCGAGGTAAACATATGATCCGCGACTCTCGGCGCCTCCAAAAACAGGTGACACAGCAACGCACTGTCGTGTGCCACTGTCGAATTACCGCGTGGTATGGGCGAAATCAAATGCATCGCTAACAGGCAGCACAGCAAGCACAGGCAGCAAGCACAGGCAGCACAGCAAGCACAGGCAGCAAGCACAGGCAGCACAGCAAGCACAGGCAGCTAGCACAGGCATGTTAGAAACCCGCAAAATAGCTCGACGAGATGTGTTCGTTTTAGCGATTCTGGGGGATTGTAGAGGGGTCAAGCTCCGTCCTCTTTCCAACAGGCAAAGCCTGCTCCGATCTTCGGCGAGATTCACTCTCGCATTTGTTTACAATGCTTACTCTTACTGAGACGCAGGTCAATGCACCGGCCGCCGTTGTAAACATATGATCCGCGACTCTCGGCGCCTCCAAAAACAGGTGACACAGCAACGCACTGTCGTATGCCACTGTCGAATTACCGCGTGTTATGGGCGAAATCAAATGCATCGCTAACAGGCAGCACAGCAAGCACAGGCAGCAAGTACAGGCAGCACAGCAAGCACAGGCAGCAAGCACAGGCAACACAGCAAGCACAGGCAGCAAGCACAGGCAGCACAGCAAGCACAGGCAGCAAGCACAGGCAGCACAGCAAGCACAGCAAACACAGGCAGCACAGCAAGCACAGGCAGCAAGCACAGGCAGCAAGCACAGGCAGCAAGCACAGGCAGCACAGGCAGCACAGCGAGCACAGTCAGCACAGCAAGCAAAGGCAGCAAGCACAGGCAGCACAGCAAGCACAGGCAGCACAGCAAGCACAGGCAGCAAGCACAGGCAGCACAGCAAGCACAGGCAGCAAGCACAGGCAGCACAGCAAGCACAGGCAGCAAGCACAGGCAGCACAGCATGCACAGGCAGCACAGCAAGCACAGGCAGCAAGCACAGGCAGCACAGCAAGCACAGGCAGCAAGCACAGGCAGCACAGCAAGCACAGGCAGCAAGCACAGGCAGCACAGCAAGCACAGGCAGCTTGCACAGGCAGCATAGCAAGCACAGGCAGCATAGCAAGCACGGGCAGCAAGCACCGGCAGCACAGCAAGCACGGGCAGCAAGCACAGGCAGCACAGCAAGCACAGGCAGCAAGCACAGGCAGCACAGCAAGCACAGGCAGCACAGGCAGCAAGCACAGGCAGCAAGCAAAGGCTGCACAGCAAGCACAGGCAGCACAGCAAGCACAGGCAGCATAGCAAGCACGGGCAGCAAGCACCGGCAGCACAGCAAGCACGGGCAGCAAGCACAGGCAGCACAGCAAGCACAGGCAGCTTGCACAGGCAGCATAGCAAGCACAGCAAGCACAGGCAGCAAGCACAGGCAGCACAGAAGGCACAGGCAGCAAGCACAGGCAGCAAGCACAGGCACCACAGCAAGCACAGGCACCACAGCAAGCACAGGCAGCAAGCACAGGCAGCACAGCAAGCACAGGCAGCACAGCAAGCACAGGCAGCACAGCAAGCACAGGCAGCAAGCACAGGCAGCACAGCAAGCACAGGCAGCAAGCACAGGCAGCATAGCAAGCACAGCAAGCACAGGCAGCACAACAAGCACAGGCAGCACAACAAGCACAGGCGGCACAGCAAGCACAAGCAGCAAGCACAGGCAGCAAGCAAAGGCAGCACAGCAAGCACAGGCAGCAAGCACAGGCAGCACAGCAAGCACACGCAGCGCAGCAAGCACAGGCAGCACAGTTAGCACAGGCAGCAAGCACAGGCAGCACAGCAAGCACAGGCAGCAAGCACAGGCAGCACAGCAAGCACAGTCAGCAAGCACAGGCAGCACAGCAAGCACAGGCAGCATGCACAGGCAGCAAGCACATGCAGCAAGCAAAGGCAGCACAGCAAGCACAGGCAGCTTGCACAGGCAGCATAGCAAGCACAGCAAGCACAGGCAGCACAGCAAGCACAGACAGCAAGCACACGCAGCGCAGCAAGCACAGGCAGCAAGCACAGGCAGCACAGCAAGCACAGGCAACAAGCACAGGCAGCACAGCAAGATCAGGCAGCAAGCACAGGCAGCACAGCAAGCACAAACAGCAAGCACAGGCAGCAAGCCCAGGCAGCAAGCACAGGCAGCATAGCAAGCACAGCAAGTACAGGCAGCCCAACAAGCACAGGCGGCACAGCAAGCACAGGCAGCAAGCACAGGCAGCACAGCAAGCACAGGCAGCACAGGCAGCAAGCACAGGCATCACAGCAAGCACAGGCAGCACAACAAGCACAGGCGGCACAGCAAGCACAGGCAGCATGCACAGGCAGCAAGCACATGCAGCAAGCAAAGGCAGCACAGCAAGCACAGGCAGCTTGCACAGGCAGCATAGCAAGCACAGCAAGCACAGGCAGCACAGCAAGCACAGACAGCAAGCACACGCAGCGCAGCAAGCACAGGCAGCAAGCACAGGCAGCACAGCAAGCACAGACAGCAAGCACAGGCAGCACAGGCAGCACAGCAAGCACAGGCAGCAAGCACAGGCAGCTTGCACAGGCAGCATAGCAAGCACAGCAAGCACAGGCAGCAAGCACAGGCAGCACAGCAAGCACAGGCAGCAAGCACAGGCAGCACAGCAAGCACAGGCAGCAAGCACAGGCAGCACAGCAAGCACAGTCAGCAAGCACAGACAGCACAGCAAGCACAGGCAGCACAGCAAGCACAGGCAGCAAGCACAGGCAGCAAGCACAGGCAGCACAGCAAGCACAGGCAGCAAGCACATGCAGCTCAGGCAGCATAGCAAGCACAGGCAGCACAGCAAGCACAGGCAGCAAGCACAGGCAGCACAGGCAGCACAGGCAGCAAGCACAGGCAGCGCAGCAAGCACAGGCAGCAAGCACACGCAGCACAGCAAGCACAGGCAGCATAACAAGCACAGCAAGCACAGGCAGCACAGCAAGCACAGACAGCAAGCACAGGCAGCACAGGCAGCACAGCAAGCACAGACAGCAAGCACAGGCAGCTTGCACAGGCAGCATAGCAAGCACAGCAAGCACAGGCAGCAAGCACAGGCAGCACAGCAAGCACAGGCAGCAAGCACAGGCAGCACAGCAAGCACAGGCAGCGCAGCAAGCTCAGGCAGCACAGCAAGCACAGGCAGCAAGCACAGGCAGCACAGCAAGCACAGGCAGCACAACAAGCACAGCAAGCACAGGCAGCAAGCACAGGCAGCAAGCACAGGCAGCACACCAAGCACAGGCAGCACAGCAAGCACAGGCAGCACAACAAGCACAGGCAGCACAGCAAGCACAGGCAGCAAGCACAGGCAGCACAGCAAGCACAGGCAGCAAGCACAGGCAGCATAGCAAACACGGGCAGCACAGCAAGCACAGGCAGCAAGCCCAGGGAGGAAGCACAGGCAGCACAGCAAGCACAGGCAGCATGCACAGGCAGCACAGCAAGCACAGGCAGCACAGCAAGCACAGGCAGCAAGCCCAGGGAGGAAGCACAGGCAGCACAGCAAGCACAGGCAGCAAGCACAGGCAGCACAGCAAGCACAGGCAGCACAGCAAGCACAGTCAGCAAGCACAGACAGCACAGCAAGCACAGGCAGCACAGCAAGCACAAACAGCAAGCATAGGCAGCACAGCAAGCACAGGCAGCAAGCACAGGCAGCATAGCAAGCACAGCAAGCACAGGCAGCAAGCACAGGCAGCATAGCAAGCACAGCAAGCACAGGCAGCCCAACAAGCACAGGCGGCACAGCAAGCACAGGCAGCAAGCACAGGCAGCAAGCACAAGCAGCAAGCACAGGCAGCACAGGCAGCAAGCACAGGCAGCACAGCAAGCACAGGCAGCAAGCACAGGCAGCTCAGGCAGCACAGGCAGCACAGCAAGCACAGGCAGCAAGCACAGGCAGCACAGGCAGCACAGGCAGCAAGCACAGGCAGCACAGCAAGCACAGGCAGCAAGCACACGCAGCACAGCAAGCACAGGCAGCATAACAAGCACAGCAAGCACAGGCAGCACAGCAAGCACAGACAGCAAGCACAGGCAGCACAGCAAGCACAGGCAGCACAGCAAGCACAGTCAGCAAGCACAGACAGCACAGCAAGCACAGGCAGCACAGCAAGCACAGGCAGCACAGCAAGCACAAACAGCAAGCATAGGCAGCACAGCAAGCACAGGCAGCAAGCACAGGCAGCAAGCCCAGGGAGGAAGCACAGGCAGCACAGCAAGCACAGGCAGCAAGCACAGGCAGCACAGCAAGCACAGGCAGCACAGCAAGCACAGTCAGCAAGCACAGACAGCACAGCAAGCACAGGCAGCACAGCAAGCACAGGCAGCACAGCAAGCACAAACAGCAAGCATAGGCAGCACAGCAAGCACAGGCAGCAAGCACAGGCAGCATAGCAAGCACAGCAAGCACAGGCAGCAAGCACAGGCAGCATAGCAAGCACAGCAAGCACAGGCAGCCCAACAAGCACAGGCGGCACAGCAAGCACAGGCAGCAAGCACAGGCAGCAAGCACAGGCAGCAAGCACAGGCAGCACAGCAAGCACAGGCAGCACAGCAAGAACAGGCAGCGCAGCAAGCACAGGCAGCAAGCACAGGCAGCTTGCACAGGCAGCATAGCAAGCACAGCAAGCACAAGCAGCAAGCACAGGCAGCACAGGCAGCAAGCACAGGCAGCACAGCAAGCACAGGCAGCAAGCACAGGCAGCACAGCAAGCACAGGCAGCAAGCACAGGCAGCACAGCAAGCACAGGCAGCGCAGCAAGCACAGGCAGCACAGCAAGCACAGGCAGCACAGCAAGCACAAACAGCAAGCACAGGCAGCACAGCAAGCACAGGCAGCGAGCACAGGCAGCACAGCAAGTACAAACAGCAGGCACAGGCAGCACAGCAAGCACAGGCAGCACAGCAAGCACAAACAGCAAGCATAGGCAGCACAGCAAGCACAGGCAGCAAGCACAGCAAGCACAGGCAGCCCAACAAGCACAGGCGGCACAGCAAGCACAGGCAGCAAGCACAGGCAGCAAGCAAAGGCAGCACAGCAAGCACAGGCAGCAAGCACAGGCAGCACAGCAAGCACAGGCAGCAAGCACGGGCAGCACAGCAAGGACAGGCAGCACAGCAAGCACAGGCAGCTTGCACAGGCAGCATAGCAAGCACAGGCAGCAAGCACAGGCAGCAAGCGCAGGCAGCACAGCAAGCACAGGCAGCTAGCACAGGGAGCAAGCACAGGCAGCACAGCAAGCACAGGCAGCAAGCACAGGCAGCACAGCAAGCACAGGCAGCTAGCACAGGGAGCAAGCACAGGCAGCACAGCAAGCACAGGCAGCAAGCATAGGCAGCACAGCAAGCACAGGCAGCTAGCACAGGGAGCAAGCACAGGCAGCACAGCAAGCACAGGCAGCTAGCACAGGGAGCAAGCACAGGCAGCACAGCAAGCACAGGCAGCAAGCACAGGCGGCACAGCAAGCACAGGCAGCAAGCACAGGCAGCACAGCAAGCACACGCAGCGCAGCAAGCACAGGCAGCACAGCAAGCACAGACAGCACAGCAAGCACAGGCAGCACAGCAAGCACAAGCAGCACAGCAAGCACAGGCAGCAAGCACAGGCAGCACAGCAAGCACAAACAGCAAGCACAGGCAGCACAGCTAGCACAGGCAGCACAACAAGCACGGGCGGCACAGCAAGCACAGGCAGCAAGCACAGGCAGCAAGCAAAGGCAGCACAGCAAGCACAGGCAGCACAGCAAGCACAGGCAGCAAGCACAGGCAGCACAGCAAGCACAGGGAGCAAGCACAGGCAGCACAGCAAGCACAGGCAGCAAGCATAGGCAGCACAGCAAGCACAGGCAGCACAGCAAGCACGGGCAGCAAGCACCGGCAGCACAGCAAGCACAGGCAGCTTGCACAGGCAGCATAGCAAGCACAGCAAGCACAGGCAGCAAGCACAGGCAGCACAGAAGGCACAGGCAGCAAGCACAGGCAGCAAGCACAGGCACCACAGCAAGCACAGGCACCACAGCAAGCACAGGCAGCAAGCACAGGCAGCAAGCACAGGCAGCACAGCAAGCACAGGCAGCACAGCAAGCACAGGCAGCAAGCACAGGCAGCACAGCAAGCACAGGCAGCAAGCACAGGCAGCATAGCAAGCACAGCAAGCACAGGCAGCACAACAAGCACAGGCGGCACAGCAAGCACAGGCAGCCAGCACAGGCAGCAAGCAAAGGCAGCACAGCAAGCACAGGCAGCAAGCACGGGCAGCACAGCAAGCACACGCAGCGCAGCAAGCACAGGCAGCAAGCACAGGCAGCAAGCGCAGGCAGCACAGCAAGCACAGGCAGCTAGCACAGGGAGCAAGCACAGGCAGCACAGCAAGCACAGGCAGCAAGCATAGGCAGCACAGCAAGCACAGGCAGCAAGCACAGGCAGCACAGCAAGCACAGGCAGCTAGCACAGGGAGCAAGCACAGGCAGCACAGCAAGCACAGGCAGCAAGCATAGGCAGCACAGCAAGCACAGGCAGCAAGCACAGGCAGCACAGCAAGCACAGGCAGCTTGCACAGGCAGCATAGCAAGCACAGCAAGCACAGGCATCAAGCACAGGCAGCACAGGCAGCAAGCACAGGCAGCCCAACAAGCACAGGCGGCACAGCAAGCACAGGCAGCAAGCACAGGCAGCACAGCAAGCACACGCAGCGCAGCAAGCACAGGCAGCACAGCAAGCACAGACAGCACAGCAAGCACAAGCAGCACAGCAAGCACAGGCAGCACAGCAAGCACAGGCAGCAAGCACAGGCAGCACAGCAAGCACAAACAGCAAGCACAGGCAGCACAGCTAGCACAGGCAGCACAACAAGCACGGGCGGCACAGCAAGCACAGGCAGCAAGCACAGGCAGCAAGCAAAGGCAGCACAGCAAGCACAGGCAGCACAGCAAGCACAGGCAGCAAGCACAGGCAGCACAGCAAGCACAGGGAGCAAGCACAGGCAGCACAGCAAGCACAGGCAGCAAGCATAGGCAGCACAGCAAGCACAGGCAGCAAGCATAGGCAGCACAGCAAGCACAGGCAGCACAGCAAGCACGGGCAGCAAGCACCGGCAGCACAGCAAGCACAGGCAGCTTGCACAGGCAGCATAGCAAGCACAGCAAGCACAGGCAGCAAGCACAGGCAGCACAGAAGGCACAGGCAGCAAGCACAGGCAGCAAGCACAGGCACCACAGCAAGCACAGGCAGCAAGCACAGGCAGCAAGCAAAGGCAGCACAGCAAGCACAGGCAGCACAGCAAGCACAGGCAGCAAGCACAGGCAGCACAGCAAGCACAGGCAGCAAGCACAGGCAGCATAGCAAGCACAGCAAGCACAGGCAGCACAACAAGCACAGGCGGCACAGCAAGCACAGGCAGCCAGCACAGGCAGCAAGCAAAGGCAGCACAGCAAGCACAGGCAGCAAGCACGGGCAGCACAGCAAGCACACGCAGCGCAGCAAGCACAGGCAGCAAGCACAGGCAGCACAGCAAGCACAGGCAGCAAGCACAGGCAGCAAGCACAGGCAGCACAGCAAGCACAGGCAGCAAGCACAGGCAGCACAGCAAGCACAGTCAGCAAGCACAGGCAGCACAGCAAGCACAGGCAGCAAGCACAGGCAGCACAGCAAGCACAGGCAGCACAGCAAGCACAGGCAGCACAACAAGCACAGGCAGCTTGCACAGGCAGCAAGCACATGCAGCAAGCAAAGGCAGCACAGCAAGCACAGGCAGCTTGCACAGGCAGCATAGCAAGCACAGCAAGCACAGGCAGCACAGCAAGCACAGACAGCAAGCACAGGTAGCACAGCAAGCAAAGGCAGCAAGCACAGGCAGCACAGGCAGCATATCAAGCACAGGAAGCAAGCACAGGCAGCACAGCAAGCACATGCAGCAAGCACAGGCAGCACAGAAGGCACAGGCAGCAAGCAAGCACAGGCAGCTTGCACAGGCAGCATAGCAAGCACAGGGAGCAAGCACAGGCAGCACAGCAAGCACAGGCAGCATAGCAAGCACAGGCAGCCCAACAAGCACAGGCGGCACAGCAAGCACAGGCAGCAAGCAAACGCAGCACAGCAAGCACAGGCAGCACAGGCAGCAAGCACAGGCAGCAAGCAAAGGCTGCACAGCAAGCACAGGCAGCACAGCAAGCACAGGCAGCATAGCAAGCACGGGCAGCAAGCACCGGCAGCACAGCAAGCACGGGCAGCAAGCACAGGCAGCACAGCAAGCACAGGCAGCTTGCACAGGCAGCATAGCAAGCACAGCAAGCACAGGCAGCAAGCACAGGCAGCACAGAAGGCACAGGCAGCAAGCACAGGCAGCAAGCACAGGCACCACAGCAAGCACAGGCACCACAGCAAGCACAGGCAGCAAGCACAGGCAGCACAGCAAGCACAGGCAGCAAGCACAGGCAGCACAGCAAGCACAGGCAGCAAGCACAGGCAGCATAGCAAGCACAGCAAGCACAGGCAGCACAACAAGCACAGGCAGCACAACAAGCACAGGCGGCACAGCAAGCACAAGCAGCAAGCACAGGCAGCAAGCAAAGGCAGCACAGCAAGCACAGGCAGCAAGCACAGGCAGCACAGCAAGCACACGCAGCGCAGCAAGCACAGGCAGCAAGCACAGGCAGCACAGTTAGCACAGGCAGCACAGCAAGCACACGCAGCGCAGCAAGCACAGGCAGCACAGCAAGCACAGGCAGCACAGTTAGCACAGGCAGCAAGCACAGGCAGCACAGCAAGCACAGGCAGCAAGCACAGGCAGCACAGCAAGCACAGTCAGCAAGCACAGGCAGCACAGCAAGCACAGGCAGCATGCACAGGCAGCAAGCACATGCAGCAAGCAAAGGCAGCACAGCAAGCACAGGCAGCTTGCACAGGCAGCATAGCAAGCACAGCAAGCACAGGCAGCACAGCAAGCACAGGCAGCAAGCACACGCAGCACAGCAAGCACAGGCAGCATAACAAGCACAGCAAGCACAGGCAGCACAGCAAGCACCGACAGCAAGCACAGGCAGCACAGGCAGCACAGCAAGCACAGACAGCAAGCACAGGCAGCTTGCACAGGCAGCATAGCAAGCACAGCAAGCACAGGCAGCAAGCACAGGCAGCACAGCAAGCACAGGCAGCAAGCACAGGCAGCACAGCAAGAACAGGCAGCTTGCACAGGCAGCATAGCAAGCACAGCAAGCACAAGCAGCAAGCACAGGCAGCACAGGCAGCAAGCACAGGCAGCACAGCAAGCACAGGCAGCAAGCACAGGCAGCACAGCAAGCACAGGCAGCAAGCACAGGCAGCACAGCAAGCACAGACAGCAAGCACAGGCAGCACAGTCAGCACAGCAAGCACAGGCAGCAAGCACAAGCAGCACAGGCAGCACAGCAAGCACAGGCAGCAAGCACAGGCAGCTTGCACAGGCAGCATAGCAAGCACAGCAAGCACAGGCAGCAAGCACAGGCAGCACACCAAGCACAGGCAGCAAGCACAGGCAGCACAGCAAGCACAGGCAGCACAGCAAGCACAGGCAGCACAGCAAGCACAGGCAGCAAGCACAGGCAGCACAGCAAGCACAGGCAGCGCAGCAAGCACAGGCAGCACAGCAAGCACAGGCAGCACAGCAAGCACAAACAGCAAGCACAGGCAGCACAGCAAGCACAGGCAGCAAGCATAGGCAGCACAGCAAGCACAGGCAGCTTGCACAGGCAGCATAGCAAGCACAGCAAGCACAGGCAGCAAGCACAGGCAGCACAGGCACACAGCACGCACAGACAGCAAGCACAGGCAGCACAGGCAGCACAGCAAGCACAGGCAGCAAGCACAGGCAGCACAGGCAGCACAGCAAGCACAGGCAGCAAGCACAGGCAGCACAACAAGCACAGGCAGCAGAACAAGCACAGGCGGCACAGCAAGCACAGGCAGCAAGCAAAGGCAGAACAGCAAGCACAGGCAGCACAGCAAGCACAGGCAGCAAGCACAGGCAGCACAGCAAGCACAGGCTGCGCAGCAAGCACAGGCAGCACAGCAAGCACAGGCAGCAAGCACAGGCAGCACAGCAAGCACAGGCAGCACAGCAAGCACAAACAGCAAGCACAGGCAGCAAGCACAGGCAGCACAGCAAGCACAGGCAGCATAGCAAGCACAGTAAGCACAGGCAGCACAGCAAGCACAGGCAGCGCAGCAAGCTCAGGCAGCACAGCAAGCACAGGCAGCAAGCACAGGCAGCACAGCAAGCACAGGCAGCACAGCAAGCACAGGCAGCACTGGCAGCAAGCACAGGCAGCACACCAAGCACAGGCAGCACAGCAAGCACAGGCAGCACAGCAAGCACAGGCAGCAAGCACAGGCAGCAAGCACAGGCAGCTTGCACAGGCAGCATAGCAAGCACAGGCAGCAAGCACAGGCAGCACAGCAAGCACAGGCAGCAAGCACAGGCAGCACAGGCAGCAAGCACAGGCAGCACAGCAAGCACAGGCAGCAAGCATAGGCAGCACAGCAAGCACAGGCAGCAAGCACAGGCAGCACAGCAAGCACAGGCAGCTTGCACAGGCAGCATAGTAAGCACAGCAAGCACAGGCAGCAAGCACAGGCAGCACAGGCAGCACAGCAAGCACAGACAGCACAGCAAGCACAGGCAGCGCAGCAAGCACAGGCAGCAAGCACACGCAGCACAGCAAGCACAGGCAGCATAACAAGCACAGCAAGCACAGGCAGCACAGCAAGCACAGACAGCAAGCACAGGCAGCACAGGCAGCACAGCAAGCACAGACAGCAAGCACAGGCAGCTTGCACAGGCAGCATAGCAAGCACAGCAAGCACAGGCAGCAAGCACAGGCAGCACAGCAAGCACAGGCAGCAAGCACAGGCAGCACAGCAAGCACAGGCAGCGCAGCAAGCTCAGGCAGCACAGCAAGCACAGGCAGCAAGCACAGGCAGCACAGCAAGCACAGGCAGCACAACAAGCACAGCAAGCACAGGCAGCAAGCACAGGCAGCAAGCACAGGCAGCACACCAAGCACAGGCAGCACAGCAAGCACAGGCAGCACAACAAGCACAGGCAGCACAGCAAGCACAGGCAGCAAGCACAGGCAGCACAGCAAGCACAGGCAGCAAGCACAGGCAGCATAGCAAACACGGGCAGCACAGCAAGCACAGGCAGCAAGCCCAGGGAGGAAGCACAGGCAGCACAGCAAGCACAGGCAGCAAGCACAGGCAGCACAGCAAGCACAGGCAGCAAGCCCAGGGAGGAAGCACAGGCAGCACAGCAAGCACAGGCAGCAAGCACAGGCAGCACAGCAAGCACAGGCAGCACAGCAAGCACAGTCAGCAAGCACAGACAGCACAGCAAGCACAGGCAGCACAGCAAGCACAAACAGCAAGCATAGGCAGCACAGCAAGCACAGGCAGCAAGCACAGGCAGCATAGCAAGCACAGCAAGCACAGGCAGCAAGCACAGGCAGCATAGCAAGCACAGCAAGCACAGGCAGCCCAACAAGCACAGGCGGCACAGCAAGCACAGGCAGCAAGCACAGGCAGCAAGCACAGGCAGCAAGCACAGGCAGCACAGCAAGCACAGGCAGCACAGCAAAAACAGGCAGCGCAGCAAGCACAGGCAGCAAGCACAGGCAGCTTGCACAGGCAGCATAGCAAGCACAGCAAGCACAAGCAGCAAGCACAGGCAGCACAGGCAGCAAGCACAGGCAGCACAGCAAGCACAGGCAGCAAGCACAGGCAGCTCAGGCAGCACAGCAAGCACAGGCAGCACAGCAAGCACAGGCAGCAAGCACAGGCAGCACAGGCAGCACAGGCAGCAAGCACAGGCAGCACAGCAAGCACAGGCAGCAAGCACACGCAGCACAGCAAGCACAGGCAGCATAACAAGCACAGCAAGCACAGGCAGCACAGCAAGCACAGACAGCAAGCACAGGCAGCACAGGCAGCACAGCAAGCACAGACAGCAAGCACAGGCAGCTTGCACAGGCAGCATAGCAAGCACAGCAAGCACAGGCAGCAAGCACAGGCAGCACAGCAAGCACAGGCAGCAAGCACAGGCAGCACAGCAAGCACAGGCAGCGCAGCAAGCTCAGGCAGCACAGCAAGCACAGGCAGCAAGCACAGGCAGCACAGCAAGCACAGGCAGCACAACAAGCACAGCAAGCACAGGCAGCACACCAAGCACAGGCAGCACTGCAAGCACAGGCAGCACACCAAGCACAGGCAGCACAGCAAGCACAGGCAGCAAGCACAGGCAGCACAGCAAGCACAGGCAGCAAGCACAGGCAGCATAGCAAACACGGGCAGCACAGCAAGCACAGGCAGCAAGCCCAGGGAGGAAGCACAGGCAGCACAGCAAGCACAGGCAGCAAGCACAGGCAGCACAGCAAGCACAGGCAGCAAGCCCAGGGAGGAAGCACAGGCAGCACAGCAAGCACAGGCAGCAAGCACAGGCAGCACAGCAAGCACAGGCAGCACAGCAAGCACAGTCAGCAAGCACAGACAGCACAGCAAGCACAGGCAGCACAGCAAGCACAGGCAGCACAGCAAGCACAAACAGCAAGCATAGGCAGCACAGCAAGCACAGGCAGCATAGCAAGCACAGCAAGCACAGGCAGCAAGCACAGGCAGCATAGCAAGCACAGCAAGCACAGGCAGCCCAACAAGCACAGGCGGCACAGCAAGCACAGGCAGCAAGCACAGGCAGCAAGCACAGGCAGCACAGCAAGCACAGGCAGCACAGCAAGAACAGGCAGCGCAGCAAGCACAGGCAGCAAGCACAGGCAGCTTGCACAGGCAGCATAGCAAGCACAGCAAGCACAAGCAGCAAGCACAGGCAGCACAGGCAGCAAGCACAGGCAGCACAGCAAGCACAGGCAGCAAGCACAGGCAGCACAGCAAGCACAGGCAGCAAGCACAGGCAGCACAGCAAGCACAGACAGCAAGCACAGGCAGCACAGTCAGCACAGCAAGCACAGGCAGCAAGCACAAGCAGCACAGGCAGCACAGCAAGCACAGGCAGCAAGCACAGGCAGCTTGCACAGGCAGCATAGCAAGCACAGGCAGCAAGCACAGGCAGCACAGCAAGCACAGGCAGCAAGCACAGGCAGCACAGCAAGCACAGGCAGCACAGCAAGCACAGGCAGCAAGCACAGGCAGCACAGCAAGCACAGGCAGCGCAGCAAGCACAGGCAGCACAGCAAGCACAGGCAGCACAGCAAGCACAAACAGCAAGCACAGGCAGCACAGCAAGCACAGGCAGCGAGCACAGGCAGCACAGCAAGTACAAACAGCAAGCACAGGCAGCACAGCAAGCACAGGCAGCACAGCAAGCACAAACAGCAAGCATAGGCAGCACAGCAAGCACAGGCAGCAAGCACAGCAAGCACAGGCAGCCCAACAAGCACAGGCGGCACAGCAAGCACAGGCAGCAAGCACAGGCAGCAAGCAAAGGCAGCACAGCAAGCACAGGCAGCAAGCACAGGCAGCACAGCAAGCACAGGCAGCAAGCACGGGCAGCACAGCAAGGACAGGCAGCACAGCAAGCACAGGCAGCTTGCACAGGCAGCATAGCAAGCACAGGCAGCAAGCACAGGCAGCAAGCGCAGGCAGCACAGCAAGCACAGGCAGCTAGCACAGGGAGCAAGCACAGGCAGCACAGCAAGCACAGGCAGCAAGCATAGGCAGCACAGCAAGCACAGGCAGCAAGCACAGGCAGCATAGCAAGCACAGCAAGCACAGGCAGCAAGCACAGGCA
Organism: Priocnemis perturbator; assembly: GCA_963942575.1. NCBI lineage: Eukaryota > Metazoa > Arthropoda > Insecta > Hymenoptera > Pompilidae > Priocnemis > Priocnemis perturbator. The sequence continues at coordinate 33,213 of CAWWDK010000134.1, read as the reverse complement.
GCATAGCAAGCACAGCAAGCACAGGCAGCCCAACAAGCACAGGCGGCACAGCAAGCACAGGCAGCAAGCACAGGCAGCAAGCACAGGCAGCAAGCACAGGCAGCACAGCAAGCACAGGCAGCACAGCAAAAACAGGCAGCGCAGCAAGCACAGGCAGCAAGCACAGGCAGCTTGCACAGGCAGCATAGCAAGCACAGCAAGCACAAGCAGCAAGCACAGGCAGCACAGGCAGCAAGCACAGGCAGCACAGCAAGCACAGGCAGCAAGCACAGGCAGCTCAGGCAGCACAGCAAGCACAGGCAGCACAGCAAGCACAGGCAGCAAGCACAGGCAGCACAGGCAGCACAGGCAGCAAGCACAGGCAGCACAGCAAGCACAGGCAGCAAGCACACGCAGCACAGCAAGCACAGGCAGCATAACAAGCACAGCAAGCACAGGCAGCACAGCAAGCACAGACAGCAAGCACAGGCAGCACAGGCAGCACAGCAAGCACAGACAGCAAGCACAGGCAGCTTGCACAGGCAGCATAGCAAGCACAGCAAGCACAGGCAGCAAGCACAGGCAGCACAGCAAGCACAGGCAGCAAGCACAGGCAGCACAGCAAGCACAGGCAGCGCAGCAAGCTCAGGCAGCACAGCAAGCACAGGCAGCAAGCACAGGCAGCACAGCAAGCACAGGCAGCACAACAAGCACAGCAAGCACAGGCAGCACACCAAGCACAGGCAGCACTGCAAGCACAGGCAGCACACCAAGCACAGGCAGCACAGCAAGCACAGGCAGCAAGCACAGGCAGCACAGCAAGCACAGGCAGCAAGCACAGGCAGCATAGCAAACACGGGCAGCACAGCAAGCACAGGCAGCAAGCCCAGGGAGGAAGCACAGGCAGCACAGCAAGCACAGGCAGCAAGCACAGGCAGCACAGCAAGCACAGGCAGCAAGCCCAGGGAGGAAGCACAGGCAGCACAGCAAGCACAGGCAGCAAGCACAGGCAGCACAGCAAGCACAGGCAGCACAGCAAGCACAGTCAGCAAGCACAGACAGCACAGCAAGCACAGGCAGCACAGCAAGCACAGGCAGCACAGCAAGCACAAACAGCAAGCATAGGCAGCACAGCAAGCACAGGCAGCATAGCAAGCACAGCAAGCACAGGCAGCAAGCACAGGCAGCATAGCAAGCACAGCAAGCACAGGCAGCCCAACAAGCACAGGCGGCACAGCAAGCACAGGCAGCAAGCACAGGCAGCAAGCACAGGCAGCACAGCAAGCACAGGCAGCACAGCAAGAACAGGCAGCGCAGCAAGCACAGGCAGCAAGCACAGGCAGCTTGCACAGGCAGCATAGCAAGCACAGCAAGCACAAGCAGCAAGCACAGGCAGCACAGGCAGCAAGCACAGGCAGCACAGCAAGCACAGGCAGCAAGCACAGGCAGCACAGCAAGCACAGGCAGCAAGCACAGGCAGCACAGCAAGCACAGACAGCAAGCACAGGCAGCACAGTCAGCACAGCAAGCACAGGCAGCAAGCACAAGCAGCACAGGCAGCACAGCAAGCACAGGCAGCAAGCACAGGCAGCTTGCACAGGCAGCATAGCAAGCACAGGCAGCAAGCACAGGCAGCACAGCAAGCACAGGCAGCAAGCACAGGCAGCACAGCAAGCACAGGCAGCACAGCAAGCACAGGCAGCAAGCACAGGCAGCACAGCAAGCACAGGCAGCGCAGCAAGCACAGGCAGCACAGCAAGCACAGGCAGCACAGCAAGCACAAACAGCAAGCACAGGCAGCACAGCAAGCACAGGCAGCGAGCACAGGCAGCACAGCAAGTACAAACAGCAAGCACAGGCAGCACAGCAAGCACAGGCAGCACAGCAAGCACAAACAGCAAGCATAGGCAGCACAGCAAGCACAGGCAGCAAGCACAGCAAGCACAGGCAGCCCAACAAGCACAGGCGGCACAGCAAGCACAGGCAGCAAGCACAGGCAGCAAGCAAAGGCAGCACAGCAAGCACAGGCAGCAAGCACAGGCAGCACAGCAAGCACAGGCAGCAAGCACGGGCAGCACAGCAAGGACAGGCAGCACAGCAAGCACAGGCAGCTTGCACAGGCAGCATAGCAAGCACAGGCAGCAAGCACAGGCAGCAAGCGCAGGCAGCACAGCAAGCACAGGCAGCTAGCACAGGGAGCAAGCACAGGCAGCACAGCAAGCACAGGCAGCAAGCATAGGCAGCACAGCAAGCACAGGCAGCAAGCACAGGCAGCACAGCAAGCACAGGCAGCTTGCACAGGCAGCAAGCACAGGCAGCAAGCACAGGCAGCACAGCAAGCACAGGCAGCACAGCAAGAACAGGCAGCGCAGCAAGCACAGGCAGCAAGCACAGGCAGCTTGCACAGGCAGCATAGCAAGCACAGCAAGCACAAGCAGCAAGCACAGGCAGCACAGGCAGCACAGCAAGCACAGGCAGCAAGCACAGGCAGCTCAGGCAGCACAGCAAGCACAGGCAGCACAGCAAGCACAGGCAGCAAGCACAGGCAGCACAGGCAGCACAGGCAGCAAGCACAGGCAGCACAGCAAGCACAGGCAGCAAGCACACGCAGCACAGCAAGCACAGGCAGCATAACAAGCACAGCAAGCACAGGCAGCACAGCAAGCACCGACAGCAAGCACAGGCAGCACAGGCAGCACAGCAAGCACAGACAGCAAGCACAGGCAGCTTGCACAGGCAGCATAGCAAGCACAGCAAGCACAGGCAGCAAGCACAGGCAGCACAGCAAGCACAGGCAGCAAGCACAGGCAGCACAGCAAGCACAGGCAGCGCAGCAAGCTCAGGCAGCACAGCAAGCACAGGCAGCACAGCAAGCACAGGCAGCACAACAAGCACAGCAAGCACAGGCAGCAAGCACAGGCAGCAAGCACAGGCAGCACACCAAGCACAGGCAGCACAGCAAGCACAGGCAGCACACCAAGCACAGGCAGCACAGCAAGCACAGGCAGCAAGCACAGGCAGCACAGCAAGCACAGGCAGCAAGCACAGGCAGCATAGCAAATACGGGCAGCACAGCAAGCACAGGCAGCAAGCCCAGGGAGGAAGCACAGGCAGCACAGCAAGCACAGCCAGCAAGCACAGGCAGCACAGCAAGCACAGGCAGCAAGCCCAGGGAGGAAGCACAGGCAGCACAGCAAGCACAGGCAGCAAGCACAGGCAGCACAGCAAGCACAGGCAGCACAGCAAGCACAGTCAGCAAGCACAGACAGCACAGCAAGCACAGGCAGCACAGCAAGCACAGGCAGCACAGCAAGCACAAACAGCAAGCATAGGCAGCACAGCAAGCACAGGCAGCAAGCACAGGCAGCATAGCAAGCACAGCAAGCACAGGCAGCAAGCACAGGCAGCATAGCAAGCACAGCAAGCACAGGCAGTCCAACAAGCACAGGCGGCACAGCAAGCACAGGCAGCAAGCACAGGCAGCAAGCACAGGCAGCACAGCAAGCACAGGCAGCACAGCAAGAACAGGCAGCGCAGCAAGCACAGGCAGCAAGCACAGGCAGCTTGCACAGGCAGCATAGCAAGCACAGCAAGCACAAGCAGCAAGCACAGGCAGCACAGGCAGCAAGCACAGGCAGCACAGCAAGCACAGGCAGCAAGCACAGGCAGCACAGCGAGCACAGGCAGCAAGCACAGGCAGCACAGCAAGCACAGGCAGCAAGCACAGGCAGCAAGCACAGGCAGCTTGCACAGGCAGCATAGCAAGCACAGGCAGCAAGCACAGGCAGCACAGCAAGCACAGGCAGCAAGCACAGGCAGCACAGGCAGCAAGCACAGGCAGCACAGCAAGCACAGGCAGCAAGCATAGGCAGCACAGCAAGCACAGGCAGCAAGCACAGGCAGCACAGCAAGCACAGGCAGCTTGCACAGGCAGCATAGTAAGCACAGCAAGCACAGGCAGCAAGCACAGGCAGCACAGGCAGCACAGCAAGCACAGACAGCACAGCAAGCACAGGCAGCGCAGCAAGCACAGGCAGCACAGCAAGCACAAACAGCAAGCACAGGCAGCACAGCAAGCACAGGCAGCAAGCACAGGCAGCACAGCAAGCACAGGCAGCAAGCGCAGGCAGCACAGCAAGCACAGGCAGCACAGCAAGCACAGGCAGCAAGCACAGGTAGTACAGCAAGCACAGGCAGCAAGCACAGGCAACACAGCAAGCACAGGCAGCACAGCAAGCACAAACAGCAAGCATAGGCGGCAAGCACAGGCAGCACAGCAAACACACGCAGCACAGCAAGCACAGGCAGCACAGCAAACACAGGCAGCACAGCAAGCACAGGCAGCAAGCACAGGCAGCACAGCAAGCACAGACAGCACAGCAGGCACAGACAGCAAGCACAGGCAGCACAGCACAGGCAGCACAGCAAACACAGGCAGCACAGCAAGCACAGGCAGCAAGCACAGGCAGCACAGCAAGCACAGGCAGCAAGCACAGGCAGCACGGGCAGCACAGCAAGCACAGGCAGCACAGGCAGCAAGCACAGGCAGCACAGTAAGCACAGGCAGCAAGCACAGGCAGCACAGCAACCACAGGCAGCACGGCAAGCACAGGCAGCAAGCACAGGCAGCACAGCAAGGACAGGCAGCAAGAACAGGCAGCTTGCACAGGCAGCATAGCAAGCACAGCAAGCACAGGCAGCAAGCACAGGCAGCACAGCAAGCACAGGCATCAAGCACAGGCAGCACAGCAAGCACAGGCAGTAAGCATAGGCAGCACAGCAAGCACAGGCAGCAAGCACCGGCAGCACAACAAGCACAGGCAGCAAGCACAGGCAGCACAGCAAGCACAGGCAGCAAGCACAGGTAGCAAGCACAGGCAGCTTGCACAGGCAGCAAGCACAGGCAGCACAGCAAGCACAGGCAGCAAGCATAGGCAGCACAGCAAGCACAGGCGGCAAGCACAGGCAGCACAGCAAACACAGGCAGCACAGCAAGCACGGGCAGCACAGCAAACACAGGCAGCACAGCAAGCACAGGCAGCAAGCACAGGCAGCACAGACAGCACAGCAGGCACAGGCAGCAAGCACAGGCAGCACAGCAAACACAGGCAGCACAGCAAGCACAGGCAGCACAGCACAGGCAGCACAGCAAGCACAGGCAGCACAGCAAACACAGGCAGCACAGCAAGCACAGGCAGCAAGCACAGGCAGCACAGCAAGCACAGGCAGCAAGCACAGGCAGCACAGCAAGCACAGGCAGCACAGCAAGCAAAGGCAGCAAGCACAGGCAGCACGGGCAGCACAGCAAGCACAGGCAGCACGGGCAGCAAGCACAGGCAGCACAGCAAGCACAGGCAGCAAGCACAGGCAGCACAGGAAGCACAGGCAGCACAGGCAGCACAGGCAGCAAGCACAGGCAGCACAGCAAGCACAGGCAGCACAGCAAGCACAGGCAGCAAGCACAGGCAGCACAGCAAGCACAGGCAGCACAGCAAGCACAGGCAGCAAGCACAGGCAGCACAGCAAGCACAGGCAGCATAGCAAGCACAGCAAGCACAGGCAGCAAGCACAGGCAGCGCAGCAAGCACAGGCAGCACAGCAAGCACAAACAGCAAGCACAGGCAGCAAGCACAGCCAGCACAGCAAGCACAGGCAGCAAGCACAGGCAGCACAGCAAGCATAGGCAGCACAGCAAGCACAAACAGCAAGCACAGGCAGCAAGCACAGGCAGCACAGCAAGCACAGGCAGCATAGCAAGCACAGTAAGCACAGGCAGCACAGCAAGCACAGGCAGCGCAGCAAGCTCAGGCAGCACAGCAAGCACAGGCAGCAAGCACAGGCAGCACAGCAAGCACAGGCAGCACAGCAAGCACAGGCAGCACACCAAGCACAGGCAGTACAGCAAGCACAGGCAGCACACCAAGCACAGGCAGCACAGCAAGCACAGGCAGCAAGCACAGGCAGCAAGCACAGGCAGCTTGCACAGGCAGCATAGCAAGCACAGGCAGCAAGCACAGGCAGCACAGCAAGCACAGGCAGCAAGCACAGGCAGCACAGGCAGCAAGCACAGGCAGCACAGCAAGCACAGGCAGCAAGCATAGGCAGCACAGCAAGCACAGGCAGCAAGCACGGGCAGCACAGCAAGCACAGGCAGCTTGCACAGGCAGCATAGTAAGCACAGCAAGCACAGGCAGCAAGCACAGGCAGCACAGGCAGCACAGCAAGCACAGACAGCAAGCACAGGCAGCACAGCAAGCAAAGGCAGCAAGCACAGGCAGCACAGGCAGCACAGCAAGCACAGGCAGCACAGGCAGCAAACACAGGCAGCACAGCAAGCACAGGCAGCACAGCAAGCACACGCAGCGCAGCAAGCACAGGCAGCACAGCAAGCACAGACAGCACAGCAAGCACAGGCAGCAAGCACCAGCAGCACAGCAAGCAAAGGCAGCAAGCACAGGCAGCAAGCACAGGCAGCTCAGGCAGCACAGCAAGCACAGGCAGCACAGCAAGAACAGGCAGCAAGCACAGGCAGCACAGCAAGCACAGGCAGCACAGCAAGCACAGGCAGCAAGCACAGGCAGCACAGCAAGCACAGGCAGCATAGCAAGCACAGCAAGCACAGGCAGCACAGCAAACACAGGCAGCAAGCACAGGCAGCACAGCAAGCACAGGCAGCGCAGCAAGCACAGGCAGCACAGCAAGCACAAACAGCAAGCACAGGCAGCACAGCAAGCACAGGCAGCAAGCACAGGCAGCACAGCAAGCACAGGCAGCAAGCACAGGCAGCACTGCAAGCACAGGCAGCGCAGCAAGCACAGGCAGCTCAGCAAGCACAAACAGCAAGCACAGGCAGCAAGCACAGGCAGCACAGCAAGCACAGGCAGCTTGCACAGGCAGCATAGCAAGCACAGTAAGCACAGGCAGCAAGCACAGGCAGCACAGCAAGCACAGGCAGCGCAGCAAGCTCAGGCAGCACAGCAAGCACAGGCAGCAAGCGCAGGCAGCACAGCAAGCACAGGCAGCACAGCAAACACAGGCAGCACAGCAAGCACAGGCAGCAAGCACAGGCAGCACAGCATGCACAGGCAGCAAGCACAGGCAGCACAGCAAGCACAGGCAGCACAGCAAGCAATGGCAGCAAGCACAGGCAGCACGGGCAGCACAGCAAGCACAGGCAGCAAGCACAGGCAGCACAGCAAGCACAGGCAGCAAGCACAGGCAGCACAGCAACCACAGGCAGCACAACAAGAACACGCAGCGCAGCAAGCACAGGCAGCACAGCAAGCACAGACAGCACAGCAAGCACAGGCAGCACAGCAAGCACAGGCAGCAAGCACCAGCAGCACAGCAAGCAAAGGCAGCAAGCACAGGCAGCAAGCACAGGCATCTCAGGCAGCACAGCAAGCACAGGCAGCACAGCAAGCACAGGCAGCAAGCACAGGCAGCACAGCAAGCACAGGCAGCGCACCAAGCAAAGGCAGCACACCAAGCACAGGCAGCACACCAAGCAAAGGCAGCACAGCAAGCACAGGCAGCAAGCACAGGCAGCACAGCAAACACACGCAGCACAGCAAGCACAGGCAGCACAGCAAACACACGCAGCACAGCAAGCACAGGCAGCACAGCAAACACAGGCAGCACAGCAAGCACAGGCAGCAAGCACAGGCAGCACAGCAAGCACAGACAGCACAGCAGGCACAGACAGCAAGCACAGGCAGCACAGCAAACACAGGCAGCACAGCAAGCACAGGCAGCACAGCACAGGCAGCACAGCAAGCACAGGCAGCACAGCAAACACAGGCAGCACAGCAAGCACAGGCAGCAAGCACAGGCAGCACAGCATGCACAGGCAGCAAGCACAGGCAGCACAGCAAGCACAGGCAGCACAGCAAGCAAAGGCAGCAAGCACAGGCAGCACGAGCAGCACAGCAAGCACAGGCAGCAAGCACAGGCAGCACAGCAAGCACAGGCAGCAAGCACAGGCAGCACAGCAACCACAGGCAGCACAACAAGAACACGCAGCGCAGCAAGCACAGGCAGCACAGCAAGCACAGACAGCACAGCAAGCACAGGCAGCACAGCAAGCACAGGCAGCAAGCACCAGCAGCACAGCAAGCACCAGCAGCACAGCAAGCAAAGGCAGCAAGCACAGGCAGCAAGCACAGGCATCTCAGGCAGCACAGCAAGCACAGGCAGCACAGCAAGCACAGGCAGCAAGCACAGGCATTAAGCACAGGCAGCACAGCAAGCACAGGCAGCACAGCAAGCACAGGCAGTAAGCATAGGCAGCACAGCAAGCACAGGCAGCAAGCACCGGCAGCACAACAAGCACAGGCAGCAAGCACAGGTAGCAAGCACAGGCAGCTTGCACAGGCAGCATAGCAAGCACAGGCAGCAAGCACAGGCAGCACAGCAAGCACAGGCAGCAAGCACAGGCAGCACAGGCAGCAAGCACAGGCAGCACAGGCAGCAAGCATAGGCAGCACAGCAAGCACAGGCAGCACAGCAAGCACAGGCAGCACAGCAGGCACAGGCAGCATAGCAAGCACAGCAAGCACAGGCAGCAAGCACAGGCAGCACAGCAAGCACAGGCAGCGCACCAAGCAAAGGCAGCACACCAAGCACAGGCAGCACACCAAGCAAAGGCAGCACAGCAAGCACAGGCAGCAAGCACAGGCAGCACAGCAAGGACAGGCAGCAAGAACAGGCAGCTTGCACAGGCAGCATAGCAAGCACAGCAAGCACAGGCAGCAAGCACAGGCAGCACAGCAAGCACAGGCATCAAGCACAGGCAGCACAGCAAGCACAGGCAGTAAGCATAGGCAGCACAGCAAGCACAGGCAGCAAGCACAGGCAGCACAGCAAGCACAGGCAGCAAGCACAGGCAGCACAGCAAACACAGGCAGGACAGCAAGCACAGGCAGCAAGTACAGGCAGCACAGCAAACATAGGCAGCACAACAAGCACAGGCAGCAAGCACAGGGAGCACAGCAAGCACGGGCAGGAAGCACCGGCAGCACAGCAAGCACGGGCAGCAAGCACAGGCAGCAAGCACTGACAGCACAGCAAGCACAGGCAGCAAGCACAGGCAGCACAGCAAACACAGGCAGCACAGCAAGCACAGGCAGCAAGCACAGGCAGCACACCAAGCACAGGCAGCACAGCAAGCAGAGGCAGCAAGCACAGGCAGCACAGCAAGCACAGGCAGCGCAGCAAGCACAGGCAGCAAGCATAGGCAGCTTGCACAGGCAGCATAGCAAGCACAGCAAGCACATGCAGCAAGCACAGGCAGCACAGACAGCAAGCACAGGCAGCACAGCAAGCACAGGCAGCAAGCACAGGCAGCACAACAAGCACAGGCAGCAAGCACAGGCAGCACAGCAAGCACCGGCAGCACAGCAGGCACAGGCAGCACAGCAAGCACAGGCAGCAAGAACAGGCAGCACAGCAAGCACGGGCAGCAAGCACAGGCAGCACAGCAAGCACAGGCAGCAAGCACAGGCAGCACACCAAGCACAGGCAGCACAGCAAGCAGAGGCAGCAAGCACAGGCAGCACAGCAAGCACAGGCAGCGCAGCAAGCACAGGCAGCAAGCATAGGCAGCTTGCACAGGCAGCATAGCAAGCACAGCAAGCACATGCAGCAAGCACAGGCAGCACAGACAGCAAGCACAGGCAGCACAGCAAGCACAGGCAGCAAGCACAGGCAGCACAGCAAGCACAGGCAGCAAGCACAGGCAGCACAGCAAGCACCGGCAGCACAGCAGGCACAGGCAGCACAGCAAGCACAGGCAGCAAGAACAGGCAGCACAGCAAGCACGGGCAGCAAGCACAGGCAGCACAGCAAGCACAGGCAGCAAGCACAGGCAGCACAGCAAGCACAGGCAGCATAGCAAGCACAGCAAGCACAGGCAGCACAGCAAGCACAGGCAGCACAGCAAGCACAGGCAGCACAGCAAGCACAAAAGGCAAGCACAGGCAGCACAGCAAGCACAGGCAGCACAGCAAGCACAGGCAGCAAGCACAGGCAGCACAGCAAGCACAGGCAGCACAGCAAGCACAGGCAGCACAGCAAGCACAGACAGCACAGCAAGCACAGGCAGCACAGCAAGCACAGGCAGCAAGCACCAGCAGCACAGCAAGCAAAGGCAGCAAGCACAGGCAGCAAGCACAGGCAGCTCAGGCAGCACAGCAAGCACAGGCAGCACAGCAAGCACAGGCAACAAGCACAGGCAGCACAGCAAGCACAGGCAGCACAGGCAGCAAGCACAGGCAGCACAGCAAGCACAGGCAGCATAGCAAGCACAGCAAGCACAGGCAGCACAGCAAGCACAGGCAGCAAGCACAGGCAGCACAGGCAGCGCAGCAAGCACAGGCAGCACAGCAAGCACAAACAGCAAGCACAGGCAGCACAGCAAGCACAGGCAGCAAGCACAGGCAGCACAGGCAGCACAGGCAGCAAGCACAGGCAGCACAGCAAGCACAGGCAGCAAGCACAGGCAGCACAGCAAGCACAGGCAGCACAGCAAGCACAGGCAGCAAGCACAGGCAGCACAGCAAGCACAGGCAGCACAGCAAGCACAAAAGGCAAGCACAGGCAGCACAGCAAGCACAGGCAGCAAGCACAGGCAGCACAGCAAGCACAGGCAGCAAGCACAGGCAGCACAGCAAGCACAGGCAGCACAGCAAGCACAGACAGCACAGCAAGCACAGGCAGCACAGCAAGCACAGGCAGCAAGCACCAGCAGCACAGCTAGCAAAGGCAGCAAGCACAGGCAGCAAGCACAGGCAGCTCAGGCAGCACAGCAAGCACAGGCAGCACAGCAAGCACAGGCAGCACAGGCAGCAAGCACAGGCAGCACAGCAAGCACAGGCAGCATAGCAAGCACAGCAAGCACAGGCAGCACAGCAAGCACAGGCAGCAAGCACAGGCAGCACAGGCAGCGCAGCAAGCACAGGCAGCACAGCAAGCACAAACAGCAAGCACAGGCAGCACAGCAAGCACAGGCAGCAAGCACAGGCAGCACAGCAAGCACAGGCAGCGCAGCAAGCACAGGCAGCACAGCAAGCACAAACAGCAAGCACAGGCAGCAAGCGCAGGCAGCACAGCAAGCACAGGCAGCTTGCACAGGCAGCACAGCAAGCACAGACAGCACAGCAGGCACAGACAGCAAGCACAGGCAGCACAGCAAGCACAGGCAGCACAGCACAGGCAGCACAGCAAACACAGGCAGCACAGCAAGCACAGGCAGCAAGCACAGGCAGCACAGCAAGCACAGGCAGCTTGCACAGGCAGCATAGCAAGCACAGTAAGCACAGGCAGCAAGCACAGGCAGCACAGCAAGCACAGGCAGCGCAGCAAGCTCAGGCAGCACAGCAAGCACAGGCAGCAAGCGCAGGCAGCACAGCAAGCACAGGCAGCACAGCAAGCACAGGCAGCAAGCACAGGTAGTACAGCAAGCACAGGCAGCAACCACAGGCAACACAGCAAGCACAGGCAGCACAGCAAGCACAAACAGCAAGCATAGGCGGCAAGCACAGGCAGCACAGCAAACACACGCAGCACAGCAAGCACAGGCAGCACAGCAAACACAGGCAGCACAGCAAGCACAGGCAGCAAGCACAGGCAGCACAGCAAGCACAGACAGCACAGCAGGCACAGACAGCAAGCACAGGCAGCACAGCAAGCACAGGCAGCACAGCACAGGCAGCACAGCAAACACAGGCAGCACAGCAAGCACAGGCAGCAAGCACAGGCAGCACAGCAAGCACAGGCAGCAAGCACAGGCAGCACAGCAAACACAGGCAGCACAGCAAGCACAGGCAGCAAGCACAGGCAGCACAGCAAGCACAGGCAGCTTGCACAGGCAGCACAGCAAGCACAGACAGCACAGCAGGCACAGACAGCACAGCAGGCACAGACAGCAAGCACAGGCAGCACAGCAAGCACAGGCAGCACAGCACAGGCAGCACAGCAAACACAGGCAGCACAGCAAGCACAGGCAGCAAGCACAGGCAGCACAGCAAGCACAGGCAGCTTGCACAGGCAGCATAGCAAGCACAGTAAGCACAGGCAGCAAGCACAGGCAGCACAGCAAGCACAGGCAGCGCAGCAAGCTCAGGCAGCACAGCAAGCACAGGCAGCAAGCGCAGGCAGCACAGCAAGCACAGGCAGCACAGCAAGCACAGGCAGCAAGCACAGGTAGTACAGCAAGCACAGGCAGCAACCACAGGCAACACAGCAAGCACAGGCAGCACAGCAAGCACAAACAGCAAGCATAGGCGGCAAGCACAGGCAGCACAGCAAACACACGCAGCACAGCAAGCACAGGCAGCACAGCAAACACAGGCAGCACAGCAAGCACAGGCAGCAAGCACAGGCAGCACAGCAAGCACAGACAGCACAGCAGGCACAGACAGCAAGCACAGGCAGCACAGCAAGCACAGGCAGCACAGCACAGGCAGCACAGCAAACACAGGCAGCACAGCAAGCACAGGCAGCAAGCACAGGCAGCACAGCAAGCACAGGCAGCAAGCACAGGCAGCACAGCAAACACAGGCAGCACAGCAAGCACAGGCAGCAAGCACAGGCAGCACAGCAAGCACCGGCAGCACAGCAGGCACAGGCAGCACAGCAAGCACAGGCAGCAAGAACAGGCAACACAGCAAGCACGGGCAGCAAGCACAGGCAGCACAGCAAGCACAGGCAGCACAGCAAGCACAGGCAGCAAGCACAGGCAGCACAGGCAGCACAGGCAGCAAGCACAGGCAGCAAGCACAGGCAGCACAGCAAGCACAGGCAGCAAGCACAGGCAGCACAGCAAGCACAGGCAGCATAGCAAGCACAGCAAGCACAGGCAGCACAGCAAGCACAGGCAGCACAGCAAGCACAGGCAGCACAGCAAGCACAAAAGGCAAGCACAGGCAGCACAGCAAGCACAGGCAGCAAGCACAGGCAGCACAGCAAGCACAGGCAGCAAGCACAGGCAGCACAGCAAGCACAGGCAGCACAGCAAGCACAGGCAGCAAGCGCAGGCAGCACAGCAAGCACAGGCAGCACAGCAAGCACAGGCAGCAAGCACAGGTAGTATAGCAAGCACAGGCAGCAAGCACAGGCAGCACAGCAAGCACAGGCAGCAAGCACAGGCAGCACAGCAAGCACAGGCGGCAAGCACAGGCAGCACAGCAAACACAGGCAGCACAGCAAGCACAGGCAGCACAGCAAACACAGGCAGCACAGTAAGCACAGGCAGCAAGCACAGGCAGCACAGCAAGCACAGACAGCACAGCAGGCACAGGCAGCAAGCACAGGCAGCACAGCAAACACAGGCAGCACAGCAAGCACAGGCAGCACAGCACAGGCAGCACAGCAAGCACAGGCAGCAAGCACAGGCAGCAAGCACAGGCAGCACAGCAAGCACAGGCAGCAAGCACAGGCAGCACAGCAAGCACAGGCAGCAAGCACAGGCAGCACAGCAAGCGCAGGCAGCATAGCAAGCACAGCAAGCACAGGCAGCACAGCAAGCACAGGCAGCAAGCACAGGCAGCGCAGCAAGCACAGGCAGCACAGCAAGCACAAACAGCAAGCACAGGCAGCAAGCACAGGCAGCACAGCAAGCACAGGCAGCACAGCAAGCACAGGCAGCAAGCACAGGCAGCACAGCAAGCACAGGCAGCACAGCAAGCACAAACAGCAAGCACAGGCAGCAAGCACAGGCAGCACAGCAAGCACAGGCAGCATAGCAAGCACAGTAAGCACAGGCAGCACAGCAAGCACAGGCAGCGCAGCAAGCTCAGGCAGCACAGCAAGCACAGGCAGCAAGCACAGGCAGCACAGCAAGCACAGGCAGCACAGCAAGCACAGGCAGCACAGCAAGCACAGGCAGCAAGCACAGGCAGCACACCAAGCACAGGCAGCACAGCAAGCACAGGCAGCACAGCAAGCACAGGCAGCAAGCACAGGCAGCAAGCACAGGCAGCAAGCACAGGCAGCTTGCACAGGCAGCATAGCAAGCACAGGCAGCAAGCACAGGCAGCACAGCAAGAACAGGCAGCAAGCACAGGCAGCACAGGCAGCAAGCACAGGCAGCACAGCAAGAACAGGCAGCAAGCACAGGCAGCACAGCAAGCACAGGCAGCAAGCACAGGCAGCACAGCAAGCACAGGCAGCATAGCAAGCACAGCAAGCACAGGCAGCACAGCAAGCACAGGCAGCAAGCACAGGCAGCACAGCAAGCACAGGCAGCGCAGCAAGCACAGGCAGCACAGCAAGCACAAACAGCAAGCACAGGCAGCACAGCAAGCACAGGCAGCAAGCACAGGCAGCACAGCAAGCACAGGCAGCAAGCACAGGCAGCACAGCAAGCACAGGCAGCGCAGCAAGCACAGGCAGCTCAGCAAGCACAAACAGCAAGCACAGGCAGCACAGCAAGCACAGGCAGCTTGCACAGGCAGCACAGCAAGCACAAACAGCAAGCACAGGCAGCACAGCAAGCACAGGCGACAAGCACAGGCAGCACAGCAAGCACAGGCAGCAAGCACAGGCAGCAAGCACAGGCAGCACAGCAAGCACAGGCAGCAAGCACAGGCAGCACAGCAAGCACAGGCAGCACAGCAAGCAAAGGCAGCAAGCACAGGCAGCACGGGCAGCAAGCACAGGCAGCACAGCAAGCACAGGCAGCAAGCACAGGCAGCACAGGCAGCACAGGCAGCAAGCACAGGCAGCACAGCAAGCACAGGCAGCAAGCACAGGCAGCACAGCAAGCACAGGCCGCACAGCAAGCACAGGCAGCAAGCACAGGCAGCACAGCAAGCACAGGCAGCATAGCAAGCACAGCAAGCACAGGCAGCACAGCAAGCACAGGCAGCAAGCACAGGCAGCGCAGCAAGCACAGGCAGCACAGCAAGCACAAACAGCAAGCACAGGCAGCAAGCACAGGCAGCAAGCACAGGCAGCACAGCAAGCATAGGCAGCACAGCAAGCACAAACAGCAAGCACAGGCAGCAAGCACAGGCAGCACAGCAAGCACAGGCAGCATAGCAAGCACAGTAAGCACAGGCAGCACAGCAAGCACAGGCAGCGCAGCAAGCTCAGGCAGCACAGCAAGCACAGGCAGCAAGCACAGGCAGCACAGCAAGCACAGGCAGCAAGCACAGGCAGCACACCAAGCACAGGCAGCACACCAAGCACAGGCAGCACACCAAGCACAGGCAGCACAGGCAGCAAGCACAGGCAGCAAGCACAGGCAGCTTGCACAGGCAGCATAGCAAGCACAGGCAGCAAGCACAGGCAGCACAGCAAGCACAGGCAGCAAGCACAGGCAGCACAGCAAGAAAAGGCAGCAAGCACAGGCAGCACAGGCAGCACAGCAAGCACAGGCAGCACAGGCAGCAAACACAGGCAGCACAGCAAGCACAGGCAGCACAGCAAGCACACGCAGCGCAGCAAGCACAGGCAGCACAGCAAGCACAGACAGCAAGCACAGGCAGCAAGCACAGGCAGCACAGCAAGCACAGGCAGCATAGCAAGCACAGTAAGCACAGGCAGCAAGCACAGGCAGCACAGCAAGCACAGGCAGCAAGCACAGGCAGCACAGCAAGCACAGGCAGCAAGCACAGGCAGCACAGCAAGCACAGGCAGCGCAGCAAGCACAGGCAGCTCAGCAAGCACAAACAGCAAGCACAGGCAGCAAGCACAGGCAGCACAGCAAGCACAGGCAGCTTGCACAGGCAGCATAGCAAGGACAGTAAGCACAGGCAGCAAGCACGGGCAGCACAGCAAGCACAGGCAGCGCAGCAAGCTCAGGCAGCACAGCAAGCACAGGCAGCAAGCGCAGGCAGCACAGCAAGCACAGGCAGCACAGCAAGCACAGGCAGCAAGCACAGGTAGTACAGCAAGCACAGGCAGCAAGCACAGGCAGCACAGCGAGCACAGGCAGCAAGCACAGGCAGCACAGCAAGCACAGGCGGCAAGCACAGGCAGCACAGCAAACACACGCAGCACAGCAAGCACAGGCAGCCCAGCAAACACAGGCAGCACAGCAAGCACAGGCAGCAAGCACAGGCAGCACAGCAAGCACAGACAGCACAGCAGGCACAGGCAGCACAGCAAACACAGGCAGCACAGGAAGCACAGGCAGCACAGCACAGGCAGCACAGCAAGCACAGGCAGCACAGCAAACACAGGCAGCACAGCAAGCACAGGCAGCAAGCACAGGCAGCACAGCAAGCACAGGCAGCAAGCACAGGCAGCACAGCAAGCACAGGCAGCACAGCAAGCAAAGGCAGCAAGCACAGGCAGCACGGGCAGCACAGCAAGCACAGGCAGCAAGCACAGGCAGCACAGCAAGCACAGGCAGCAAGCACAGGCAGCACAGCAACCACAGGCAGCACAACAAGAACACGCAGCGCAGCAAGCACAGGCAGCACAGCAAGCACAGACAGCACAGCAAGCACAGGCAGCACAGCAAGCACAGGCAGCAAGCACCAGCAGCACAGCAAGCAAAGGCAGCAAGCACAGGCAGCAAGCACAGGCATCTCAGGCAGCACAGCAAGCACAGGCAGCACAGCAAGCACAGGCAGCAAGCACAGGCAGCACAGCAAGCACAGGCAGCGCACCAAGCAAAGGCAGCACACCAAGCACAGGCAGCACACCAAGCAAAGGCAGCACAGCAAGCACAGGCAGCAAGCACAGGCAGCACAGCAAGGACAGGCAGCAAGAACAGGCAGCTTGCACAGGCAGCATAGCAAGCACAGCAAGCACAGGCAGCACAGCAAGCACAGGCATTAAGCACAGGCAGCACAGCAAGCACAGGCATCAAGCACAGGCAGCACAGCAAGCACAGGCAGTAAGCATAGGCAGCACAGCAAGCACAGGCAGCAAGCACCGGCAGCACAACAAGCACAGGCAGCAAGCACAGGCAGCACAGCAGGCACAGGCAGCATAGCAAGCACAGCAAGCACAGGCAGCAAGCACAGGCAGCACAGCAAGCACAGGCAGCGCACCAAGCAAAGGCAGCACACCAAGCACAGGCAGCACACCAAGCAAAGGCAGCACAGCAAGCACAGGCAGCAAGCACAGGCAGCACAGCAAGGACAGGCAGCAAGAACAGGCAGCTTGCACAGGCAGCATAGCAAGCACAGCAAGCACAGGCAGCAAGCACAGGCAGCACAGCAAGCACAGGCATCAAGCACAGGCAGCACAGCAAGCACAGGCAGTAAGCATAGGCAGCACAGCAAGCACAGGCAGCAAGCACAGGCAGCACAGCAAGCACAGGCAGCAAGCACAGGCAGCACAGCAAACACAGGCAGGACAGCAAGCACAGGCAGCAAGTACAGGCAGCACAGCAAACATAGGCAGCACAACAAGCACAGGCAGCAAGCACAGGGAGCACAGCAAGCACGGGCAGCAAGCACCGGCAGCACAGCAAGCACGGGCAGCAAGCACAGGCAGCAAGCACTGGCAGCACAGCAAGCACAGGCAGCAAGCACAGGCAGCACAGCAAACACAGGCAGCACAGCAAGCACAGGCAGCAAGCACAGGCAGCACAGGCAGCAAGCACAGGCATGTTAGAAACCCGCAAAATAGCTCGACGAGATGTGTTCGTTTTTTAGCGATTCTGGGGGAAGTGCAGAGGGGTCAAGCTCCGTCCTCTTTCCAACAGGCAAAGCCTGCTCTGATCTTCGGCGAGATTCACTCTCGCATTTGTTTACAATGCTTACTCTTACTGAGACGCAGGTCAATGCACCGGCCGCCGAGTTTATGAAACTTGTAGAGAATGATCGTGTCGCCAATCGAGAGCACTCCTGCAAGTTTGAAGAAGATCGTACGATCGGTTCGCATTTCTCGATCAACTTACATACATCTACGACGGGACTTGGTCGCTGAGCGGAAACTTTGTTGTAGATGACAATTTGTGGCTAACACCCCTTCCAGCCGTGCGAAGTTTATGAAACTTGTAGAGAATCCTCGCATCGCCAATCGAGAGCACTCCTGCAAGTTTGAAGATGATCGTACGGTCGGTTCAGATTTCTCGATGAACTTACACGTAGCTACGAAGGGACTGGGTCGCTGAGCGGGAACTATCCAGTACTGCGTTGTAGATGACACTTTGTGTCTAACTCCCCTTCCAGCCGTACGAAGTTTATGAAACTTGTAGAGAATGGTCGTGTCGCCAATCGAGAGCACTCCTGCAAGTTTGAAGAAGATCGTACGGTCGGTTCGCATTTCTCGATGAACTTACATACAGCTACGACGGGACTTGGTCGCTGAGCGGAAACTGCGTTGTAGATGACAATTTGTGTCTAACTCGCCTTCCAGCCGTACGAAGTTTATGAAACTTATACAGAATGCTCGTTTCGCCAATCGAGAGCACTCCTGCAAGTTTGAAGATGATCGATCGGACGGTTCAGATTTCTCGATGAACTTACATACAGCTGCGTCGGGACTTGGTCGCTGAGCGGGAACTGCGTTGTAGATGACAATTTGTGTCTAACTCCCCTTCCAGCCGTACGAAGTTTATGAAACTTGTAGAGAATGCTCGTGTCGCCAATCGAGAGCACTCCTGCAAGTTTGAAGAAGATCGTACGGTCGGTTTGCATTTCTCGATGAACTTACAAACAGCCACGACGGGACTTGGTCGCTGAGCGGAAACTGCGTTGTAGATGACAATTTGTGTCTAACTCCCCTTCCAGCCGTAAGAAGAGTATGCAACTTGTAGAGAATGCTCGTGTCGCCAATCGAGAGCACTCCTGCAAGTTTGAAGAAGATCGTACGGTCGGTTCGCATGTCTCGATGAACTTACATACAGCTACGACGGGACTTGGACGCTGAGCGGAAATTCGGATGATGACAATTTTTTTCAAACTCCGCTTCCAGCCGTACGAAGTTTATGAAACTTGTACAGCATGCTCTCGTATCTCGGACATCCGCGAGTGTTGCGCGTCGGAAACGTGGTCCCCGTCTGTTTTAGACGCTAAAAACGCGTATGACACTTGATTCGCATGAATCCGTTGAGAAATGGCCGAGATACGCCGGGTTACACTTCCGGACGATGAAATCATGCTAGTTCTAATGTTTTGCAAGTGAATCGCACGATGCACCGCCTTTCGTTCAATTCGTTCAAGAACTCTCGTATCTCGGACATACGCGAATGTTTCGCGTCGAAAACATGGTCCCCGTCCGTTTTAGACGGTAAAAACGCGTACGACACTTGATTCGCACGAATCGGTTGAGAAGTGGCCGAGATACGCCGTGTTACACTTCCGGACGATGTATTCGTTCAATTCGTTCAAGAACTCTCGTATCTCGGACATTCGCGAGTGTTTCGCGTCGAAAACATGGTCCCCGTCTGTTTTAGACGCTAAAAACGCGTATGACACTTGATTCGCACGAATCCGTTGAGAAATGGCCGAGATACGCCGTATTTCACTTCCGGACGATGAATTCGTTCAATTCGTTCAAGAACTCTCGTATCTCAGACCTCCGCGAGAGTTTCGCGTCGAAAACGTGATCCCCGTCTG
This sequence comes from Priocnemis perturbator, assembly GCA_963942575.1. Taxonomy (NCBI): domain Eukaryota; kingdom Metazoa; phylum Arthropoda; class Insecta; order Hymenoptera; family Pompilidae; genus Priocnemis; species Priocnemis perturbator. The sequence goes on along the minus strand of CAWWDK010000134.1, from coordinate 13,714 downwards.
TTGTAGACGCTAAAAACGCGTATGACACTTGATTCGCACGAATCCGTTGAGAAATGGCCGAGATACGCCGTGTTACACTCCCGGACGATGAAATCTTGCTAGTTCTAACGTTTTGCAAGCGAAACGCACGATGCACCGCGTTTCGTTCAATTCGTTCAAGAACTCTCGTATCTCGGACATCCGCAAGTGTTTCGCGTCGAAAACGTGGTCCCCGTCTGTTGTAGACGCTAAAAACGCGTATGACACTTGATTCGCACGAATCCGTTGAGAAGTGATCGAGATACGCGGTGTTACACTTCCGGACGATGAATTCGTTCAATTCGTCCATGAACTCTCGTATCCCGGACATCCGCGAGTATTTCGCGTCGAAAACGTGGTCCGCGTCTGTTTTAGACGCTAAAAACGCGTATGACACTTGATTCGTACGAATCCGTTGAGAAATGGCCGAGATACGCCGTGTTACACTTCCGGACGATGAAATCTTGGTAGTTCTCACGTTTTGCAAACGAAACGCACGATGCACCGCGTTTTGTTCAATTCGTTCAAGAACTTTCGTATCTCGGACATCCGCGAATGTTTCGCGTTGAAAACATGCTCCCCGTCTGTTTTAGACGCTAAAAACGCGTATGACACTTGATTCGCACAAATCCGTTGAGAAATGGCCGAGATACGCCATATTACACTTCGGGACGATGAATTCGTTCAATTCGTTCAAGAACTCTCGTATCTCGGACATCCGCGAGTGTTTCGCGTCGAAAACGTGGTCCCCGTCTGTTTTAGACGCTAAAAACGCGTCTGACACTTGATTCGCACGAATCCGTTGAGAAATGGCCGAGATACGCCGTGTTACACTTCCGGACGATGAAATCTTGCTAGTTCTCACGTTTTGCAAGCGAAACGCACGATGCACCGCGTTTCGTTCAATTCGTTCAAGAACTCTCGTATCTCGGACATCCGCAAGTGTTTCGCGTCGAAAACGTGGTCCCCGTCTGTTGTAGACGCTAAAAACGCGTATGACACATGATTCGCACGAATCCGTTGAGAAGTGGCCGAGATACGCCGTGTTACACTTCCGGAGGATGAATTCGTTCAATCCGTCCAAGAACTCTCGTATCCCGGACATCCGCGAGTATTTCGCGTCGAAAACGTGGTCCGCGTCTGTATTAGACGCTAAAAACGCGTGTGACACTTGATTCGTACGAATCCGTTGAGAAATGGCCGAGATACGCCGTGTTACACTTCCGGACGATGAAATCTTGGTAGTTCTCACGTTTTGCAAACGAAACGCACGATGCACCGCGTTTCGTTCAATTCGTTCTAGAACTCTCGTATCTCGGCCATCCGCGAGTGTTTCGCGCCGAAAACGTGGTCCCCGTCTGTTTTAGACGCTAAATACGCGTTTGACATTTGATTCGCACGAATCCGTTGAGAAATGGCCGAGATACGCCGTGTTACTCTTCCGGACGATGAAATCTTGCTAGTTCTCACGTTTTGCAAGCGAAACGCACGATGCAGCGCGTTGTGTTCAATTCGTTCAAGAACTTTCGTATCTCGGACATCCGCGAATGTTTCGCGTTGAAAGCATGCTCCCCGTCTGTTTTAGACGCTAAAACCGCGTATGACACTTGATTCGCACAAATCCGTTGAGAAATGGCCGAGATACGCCATATTACACTTCGGGACGATGAATTCGTTCAATTCGTTCAAGAACTCTCGTATCTCGGACATCCGCGAGTGTTTCGCGTCGAAAACGTGGTCCCCGTCTGTTGTAGACGCTAAAAACGCGTATGACACTTGATTCGCACGAATCCGTTGAGAAATGGCCGAGATACGCCGTGTTACACTTCCGGACGATGAAATCTTGCTAGTTCTCACGTTTTGCAAGCAAAACGCACGATGCACCGCGTTTCGTTCAATTCGTCCAAGAACTCTCGTATCTCGGACATCCGCGAGTGTTTCGCGTCGAAAAGTGGTCCACGTCTGTTTTAGACGCTAAAAACGCGTATGACACTTGATTCGCACGAATCCGTTGAGAAATGGCCGAGATACGCCGTGTTACACTTCCGGACGATGTATTCGTTCAATTCATTCAAGAACTCTCGTATCTCGGACATCCGCGAGTGTTTCGCGTCGAAAACATGGTCCCCGTCTGTTTTAGACGCTAAAAACGCGTATGACACTTGATTCGCACGAATCCAATGAGAAATGGCCGAGATACGCCGTATTACACTTCCGGACGATGAATTCGTTCAATTCGTTCAAGAACTCTCGTATCTCGGACATCCGCGAGCGTTTCGCGTCGAAAACGTGGTCCCCGTCTGTTGTAGACGCTAAAAACGCGTATGACACTTGATTGGCACGAATCCGATGAGAAATGGAAGAGATACGCCGTGTTACACTTCCGGACGGTGAAATTTTGCTAGTTCTCACGTTTTGCAAGCGAAACGCACGATGCACCGCGTTTTGTTCAATTCGTTCAAGAACTCTCGTATCTCGGACATCCGCGAGTGTTTCGCGTCGAAAACATGGTCCCCGTCTGTTTTAGACGCTAAAAACGCGTATGACACTTGATTCGCACGAATCCGTTGAGAAGTGACCGAGATACGCCGTGTTACACTTCCGGACGATGAAATCTTGGTAGTTCTCACGTTTTGCAAACGAAACGCACGATGCACCGCGTTTGGTTCAATTCGTCCAAGAACTCTCGTATCTCGGACATCCGCGAGTGTTTCGCGTCGAAAAGTGGTCCACGTCTGTTTTAGACGCTAAAAACGCGTATGACACTTGATTCGCACGAATCCGTTGAGAAATGGCCGAGATACGCCGTGTTACACTTCCGGACGATGTATTCGTTCAATTCATTCAAGAACTCTCGTATCTCGGACATCCGCGAGTGTTTCGCGTCGAAAACATGGTCCCCGTCTGTTTTAGACGCTAAAAACGCGTATGACACTTGATTCGCACGAATCCAATGAGAAATGGCCGAGATACGCCGTATTACACTTCCGGACGATGAATTCGTTCAATTCGTTCAAGAACTCTCGTATCTCGGACATCCGCGAGCGTTTCGCGTCGAAAACGTGGTCCCCGTCTGTTGTAGACGCTAAAAACGCGTATGACACTTGATTCGCACGAATCCGTTGAGAAATGGCCGAGATACGCCGCGTTACACTTCCGGACGATGAAATCTTGCTAGTTCTCACGTTTTGCAAGCAAAACGCACGATGCACCGCCTTTTGTTCAATTCGTTCAAGAACTTTCGTATCTCGGACATCCGCGAATGTTTCGCGTTGAAAACATGCTCCCCGTCTGTTTTAGACGCTAAAAACCCGTATGACACTTGATTCGCACAAATCCGTTGAGAAATGGCCGAGATACGCCATATTACACTTCGGGACGATGAATTCGTTCAATTCGTTCAAGAACTCTCGTATCTCGGACATCCGCGAGTGTTTCGCGTTGAAAACATGGTCCCCGTCTGTTTTAGACGCTAAAAACGCGTATGACACTTGATTCGCACGAATCCGTTGAGAAATGGCCGAGATACGCCGTGTTACACTTCCGGACGATGAAATCTTGCTAGTTCTAACGTTTTGCAAGCGAAACGCACGATGCACCGCGTTTCGTCCAATTTTTTCAAGAACTCTCGTATCTCGGACATCCGCGAGTGTTTCGCGTCGAAAACGTGGTCCCCGTCTGTTTTAGACGCTAAAAACGCGTATGACACTTGATTCGCACGAATCCGTTGAGAAATGGCCGAGATACGCCGTGTTACACTTCCGGACGATGAAATATTGCTAGTTCTCACGTTTTGCAAGCGAAACGCACGATGCACCGCGTTTTGTTCAATTCGTTCAAGAACTTTCGTATCTCGGACATCCGCGAATGTTTCGCGTTGAAAACATGCTCCCCGTCTGTTTTAGACGCTAAAAACGCGTATGACACTTGATTCGCACAAATCCGTTGAGAAATGGCCGAGATACGCCATATTACACTTCGGGACGATGAATTCGTTCAATTCGTTCAAGAACTCTCGTATCTCGGACATCCGCGAGCGTTTCGCGTCGAAAACGTGGTCCCCGTCTGTTGTAGACGCTAAAAACGCGTATGACACTTGATTCGCACGAATCCGTTGAGAAATGGCCGAGATACCCCGTGTTACACTTCGGGACGATGTATTCGTTCAATTCGTTCAAGAACTCTCATATCTCGGACATCCGCGAGTGTTTCGCGTCGAAAACGTGGTCCCCGTCTGTTGTAGACGCTAAAAACGCGTATGACACTTGATTCGCACGAATCCGATGAGAAATGACCGAGATACGCCGTGTTACACTTCCGGACGATGAATTCGTTCAATTCGTACAAGAACTCTCGTATCTCGGACATCCGCGAGTGTTTCGCGTCGAAAACATGGTCCCCGTCTGTTTTAGACGCTAAAAACGCGTATGAGACTTGATTCGCGCGAATCCGATGAGAAATGGAAGAGATACGCCGTGTTACACTTCCGGACGGTGAAATCTTGCTAGTTCTCACGTTTTGCAAGCGAAACGAACGATGCACCGCATCTCGTTCAATTCGTTCAAGAACTCTCGTGTCTCGGACATCCGCGAGTCTTTCGCTTCGAAAACATGTTCCCCGTCTGTTTTAGACGCTAAAAACGCGTATGACACTTGATTCGCACGAATCCGTTGAGAAATGGCCGAGATACGCCGTGTTACACTTCCGGACGATGAAATCTTGCTAGATCTCACGTTTTGCAAGCGAAACGCACGATGCACCGCGTCTCGTTCAATTCGTTCAAGAACTCTCGTATCTCGGACATCCGCGAATGTTTCGCGTCGAAAACATGGTCCCCGTCTGTTTTAGACGCTAAAAACGGGTATGACACTTGATTCGCACGAATCCGTTGAGAAATGGAAGACATACGCCGTGTTACACTTCCGGACGATCAAATCTTGCTAGTTTTCACGTTTTGCGAGCGAAACGCACGATGCACCGCGTTTCGTTCAATTCGTCCAAGAACTCTCGTATCTCGAACATCCGCGAGTGTTTCGCGTCGAAAACGTTGTTCCCGTCTGTTGTAGACGCTAAAAACGCGTATGACACTTGATTCGCACGAATCCGTTGAGAAATGGCCGAGATACGCCGTGTTACACATCCGGACGATGAAATCTTGCTGGTTCTCACGTTTTGCAAGCGAAACGCACGATGCACCGCGTTTCGTTCAATTCGTTCAAGAACTCTCGTATCTCGGACATCCGCGAGTGTTTCGCGTCGAAAACGTGGTTCCCGTCTGTATTAGACGCTAAAACGCGTATGACACTTGATTCGCACGAATCCGTTGAGAAATGGCCGAGATACGCCGTGTTACACTTCCGGACGATGAAATCTTGCTAGTTCTAACGTTTTGCAAGCGAAACGCACGATGCACCGCGTTTCATTCAATTCGTTCAAAAACTCTCGTATCTCGGACATCCGCGAGTGTTTCGCGTCGAAAACATGGTCCCCGTCTGTTTTAGACGCTAAAAACGCGTATGACACTTGATTCGCACGAATCCGATGAGAAATGACCGAGATACGCCGTGTTACACTACCGGACGATGAATTCGTTCAATTCGTTCAAGAACTCTCGTATGTCGGACATCCGCGTGTGTTTTGCGTCGAAAACGTTGTTCCCGTCAGTTGTAGACGCTAAAAACGCGTATGACACTTGATTCGCACGAATCCGTTGAGAAATGGCCGAGATTCGCCGTGTTACACTCCCGGACGATGAAATCTTGCTAGTTCTCACGTTTTGCAAGCGAAACGCACCATGCACCGCGTTTCGTTTCATTCGTTGCAGAACTCTCGTATCTCGGACATCCGCGAGTGTTTCGCGTCGAAAACGTGGTTCCCGTCTGTATTAGACGCTAAAACGCGTATGACACTTGATTCGCACGAATCCGTTGAGAAATGGCCGAGATACGCCGTGTCACACTTCCGGCCGATGAAATCTTGCTAGTTCTAACGTTTTGCAAGCGAAACGCACGATGCACCGCGTTTCGTTCAATTCGTTCAAGAACTCTCGTATCTCGGACATCCGCGAGTGTTTCGCGTCGAAAACATGGTCCCCGTCTGTTTTAGACGCTAAAAACGCGTATGACACTTTATTCGCACGAATTCGTTGAGAAATGGCCGAGATACATCGGGTTACACTTCCGGACGATGAATTCGTTCAATTCGTTCAAGAACTCTGGTATCTCGGACATCCGCGAGTGTTTCGCGTCGAAAACATGGTCCCCGTCTGTTTTAGACGCTAAAAACGCGTATGAGACTTGATTCGCACGAATCCGATGAGAAATGGAAGAGATACGCCGTGTTACACTTCCGGACGGTGAAATCTTGCTAGTTCTCACGTTTTGCAAGCGAAACGAACGATGCACCGCGTTTCGTTAAATTCGTTCAAGAACTCTTGTATCTCGGACATCCGAGATACGCCGTGTTACACATCCGGACGATGTATTCGTTCAATTCGTTCAAGAACTCTCGTATCTCGGACATCCGCGAGTGTTTCGCATCGAAAACGTGGTCCCCGTGTGTTTTAGACGCTAAAAAACGCGTATGACACATGATTCGCACGAATCCGTTGAGAAATGGCCGAGATACGCCGTGTTACACTTCCGGACGATGAATTCGTTCAATTCGTTCAAGAACTCTCGTATCTCGGACATCCGCGAGTGTTTCGCGTCGAAAACATGGTCCCCGTCTGTTTTAGACGCTGAAAACGCGTATGAGACATGATTCGCGCGAATCCGATGAGAAATGGAAGAGATACGCCGTGTTACACTTCCGGACGGTGAAATATTGCTAGTTCTCACGTTTTGCAAGCGAAACGAACGATGCACCGCGTCTCGTTCAATTCGTTCAAGAACTCTCGTATCTCGGACATCCGCGAATGTTTCGCGTCGAAAACATGGTCCCCGTCTGTTTTAGACGCTAAAAACGGGTATGACACTTGATTCGCACGAATCCGTTGAGAATGGAAGACATACGCCGTGTTACACTTCCGGACGATCAAATCTTGCTAGTTTTCACGTTTTGCGAGCGAAACGCCCACGATGCACCGCGTTTCGTTCAATTCGTCCAAGAACTCTCGTATCTCGAACATCCGCGAGTGTTTCGCGTCGAAAACGTTGTTCCCGTCTGTTGTAGACGCTAAAAACGGGTATGACACTTGATTCGCACGAATCCGTTGAGAAATGGCCGAGATACGCCGTGTTACACATCCGGACGATGAAATCTTGCTGGTTCTCACGTTTTGCAAGCGAAACGCACGATGCACCGCGTTTCGTTCAATTCGTTCAAGAACTCTCGTATCTCGGACATCCGCGAGTTTTTCGCGTCGAAAACATGGTCCCCGTCTGTTTTAGACGCTAAAAACGCGTATGACACTTTATTCGCACGAATCCGTTGAGAAATGGAAGAGATACGCCGTGTTACACTTCCGGACGGTGAAATCTTGCTAGTTCTCACGTTTTGCAAGCGAAACGAACGATGCACCGCGTTTCGTTAAATTCGTTCAAGAACTCTTGTATCTCGGACATCCGAGATACGCCGTGTTACACATCCGGACGATGTATTCGTTCAATTCGTTCAAGAACTCTCGTATCTCGGACATCCGCGAGTGTTTCGCGTCGAAAACATGGTCCCCGTCTGTTTTAGACGCTAAAAACGCGTATGAGACTTGATTCGCACGAATCCGTTGAGAAATGGCCGAGATACGCCGTGTTACACTTCCGGACGATGAAATCTTGCTAGTTCTCACGTTTTGCAAGCGAAACGCACGATGCACCGCGTCTCGTTCAATTCGTTCAAGAACTCTCGTATCTCGGACATCCGCGAGTGTTTCGCGTCGAAAACGTGTTCCCCGTCTGTTTTAGACGCCTAAAACGCGTATGACAATTGATTCGCACGAATTCGTTGAGAAATGGCCGAGATACGGCGTGTTACACTTTCGGACGATGGAATCTTGCTAGTTCTCACGTTTTGCATGCGAAACGCACGATGCACCGCGTTTCGTTCAAATCGTTCAAGAACTCTCGTATCTCGAACATCCGCGAGTGTTTCGCGTCGAGAACGTGGTCCCCGTCTGTTTTAGACGCTAAAAACGCGTATGACACTTGATTCGCACGAATCCGTTGAGAAATGGCCGAGATACGCCGTGTTACACTTCCGGACGATGAAATCTTGCTAGTTCTCACGTTTTGCAAGCGAAACGCACGATGCCCCGCGTTTCGTTCAATTCGTTCAAGAACTCTCGTATCTCGGACATCCGCGAATGTTTGGCGTCGAAAAACATGGTCCCCGTCTGTTTTAGACGCTAAAAACGCGTATGACACATGATTCGCACGAATCCGTTGAGAAATGGCCGAGATACGCCGTGTTACACTTCCGGACGATGAATTCGTTCAATTCGTTCAAGAACTCTCGTATCTCGGACATCCGCGAGTGTTTCGCGTCGAAAACATGGTCCCCGTCTGTTTTAGACGCTAAAAACGCGTATGACACTTGATTCGCACGAATCCGTTGGGAAATGGCCGAGATACCCCGTGTTACACTTCGGGACGATGTATTCGTTCAATTCGTGCAAGAACTCTCGTATCTCGGACATCCGCGAGTGTTTCGCGTCGAAAACGTGGTCCCCGCCTGTTGTAGACGCAAAAAACGCGTATGACACTTGATTCGCACGAATCCGTTGAGAAGTGACCGAGATACGCCGTGTTACACTTCCGGACGATGAAATCTTGGTAGTTCTCACGTTTTGCAAACGAAACGCACGATGCACCGCGTTTCGTTCAATTCGTTCAAGAACTTTCGTAACTCGGACATCCGCGAGTGTTTCGCGTCGAAAACGTGGTCCCCGTCTGTTTTAGACGCTAAAAACGCGTATGACATTTGATTCGCACGAATCCGTTGAGAAATGGCCGAGATACGCCGTGTTACACTTCCGGACGATGAAATCTTGCTAGTTCTCACGTTTTGCAAGCGAAACGCACGATGCACCGCGTTTTGTTCAATTCGTTCAAGAACTTTCGTATCTCGGACATCCGCGAATGTTTCGCGTTTAAAACATGCTCCCCGTCTGTTTTAGACGCTAAAAACGCGTATGACACTTGATTCGCACGAATCCGTTGAGAAATGGCCGAGATACGCCGTGTCACACTTCCGGACTATGAAATCTTGCTAGTTCTCACGTTTTGCAAGCGAAACGCACGATGCACCGCGTTTCGTTCAATTCGTTCAAGAACTCTCGTATCTCGAACATCCGCTAGTGTTTCGCGTCGAAAACATGGTCCCCGTCTGTTTTAGAGGCTAAAAACGCGTATGAGACTTGATTCGCACGAATCCCATGAGAAATTGAAGAGATACGCCGTGTTACACATCCGGACGATGTATTCGTTCAATTCGTTCAAGAACTCTCGTATCTTGGACATCCGCGAGTGTTTCGCGTCGAAAACGTGTTCCCCGTCTGTTTTAGACGCTAAAAACGCGTATGACACTTGATTCGCACGAATTCGTTGAGAAATGGCGGAGATACGCCGTGTTACACTTTGGGACGATGGAATCTTGCTAGTTCTCACGTTTTGCAAGCGAAATGCACGATGCACCGCGTTTCGTTCAAATCGTTCAAGAACTCTCGTATCTCGAACATCCGCGAGTGTTTCGCGTCGAGAACGTGGTCCCCGTCTGTTTTAGACGCTAAAAACGCGTATGACACTTGATTCGCACGAATCCGTTGAGAAATGGCCGAGATACGCCGTGTCACACTTCCGGACTATGAAATCTTGCTAGTTCTCACGTTTTGCAAGCGAAACGCACGATGCACCGCGTTTCGTTCAATTCGTTCAAGAACTCTCGTATCTCGAACATCCGCTAGTGTTTCGCGTCGAAAACGTGGTCCCCGTCTGTTTTAGACGCTAAAAACGCGTATGACACTTGATTCGCACGAATCCGTTGAGAAATGGCCGAGATACGCCGTGTTACACTTCCGGACGATGAAATCTTGCTAGTTCTCACGTTTTGCAAGCGAAACGCTCGATGCCCCGCGTTTCGTTCAATTCGTTCAAGAACTCTCGTATCTCGGACATCCGCGAGTTTTTCGCGTCGAAAACATGGTCCCCGTCTGTTTTAGACGCTAAAAACGCGTATGACACTTTATTCGCACGAATCCGTTGAGAAATGGCCGAGATACATCGGGTTACACTTCCGGACGATGAATTCGTTCAATTCGTTCAAGAACTCTCGTATCTCGGACATCCGCGAGTGTTTCGCGTCGAAAACATGGTCCCCGTCTGTTTTAGACGCTAAAAACGCGTATGAGACTTGATTCGCACGAATCCGATGAGAAATGGAAGAGATACGCCGTGTTACACTTCCGGACGGTGAAATCTTGCTAGTTCTCACGTTTTGCAAGCGAAACGAACGATGCACCGCGTTTCGTTAAATTCGTTCAAGAACTCTTGTATCTCGGACATCCGAGATACGCCGTGTTACACATCCGGACGATGTATTCGTTCAATTCGTTCAAGAACTCTCGTATCTCGGACATCCGCGAGTGTTTCGCGTCGAAAACATGGTCCCCGTCTGTTTTAGACGCTAAAAACGCGTATGAGACTTGATTCGCACGAATCCGTTGAGAAATGGCCGAGATACGCCGTGTTACACTTCCGGACGATGAAATCTTGCTAGTTCTCACGTTTTGCAAGCGAAACGCACGATGCACCGCGTCTCGTTCAATTCGTTCAAGAACTCTCGTATCTCGGACATCCGCGAGTGTTTCGCGTCGAAAACGTGTTCCCCGTCTGTTTTAGACGCCTAAAACGCGTATGACAATTGATTCGCACGAATTCGTTGAGAAATGGCCGAGATACGGCGTGTTACACTTTCGGACGATGGAATCTTGCTAGTTCTCACGTTTTGCATGCGAAACGCACGATGCACCGCGTTTCGTTCAAATCGTTCAAGAACTCTCGTATCTCGAACATCCGCTAGTGTTTCGCGTCGAAAACGTGGTCCCCGTCTGTTTTAGACGCTAAAAACGCGTATGACACTTGATTCGCACGAATCCGTTGAGAAATGGCCGAGATACGCCGTGTTACATTTCCGGACGATGAAATCTTGCTAGTTCTCACGTTTTGCAAGCGAAACGCTCGATGCCCGCGTTTCGTTCAATTCGTTCAAGAACTCTCGTATCTCGGACATCCGCGAATGTTTCGCGTCGAAAACATGGTCCCCGTCTGTTTTAGACGCTAAAAACGCGTATGACACATGATTCGCACGAATCCGTTGAGAAATGGCCGAGATACGCCGTGTTACACTTCCGGACGATGAATTCGTTCAATTCGTTCAAGAACTCTCGTATCTCGGACATCCGCGAGTGTTTCGCGTCGAAAACGTTGTTCCCCGTCTTTTGTAGACGCTAAAAACGCGTATGACACTTGATTCGCACGAATCCGTTGAGAAATGGCCGAGATTCGCCGTGTTACACTCCCGGACGATGAAATCTTGCTAGTTCTCACGATTTGCAAGCGAAACGCACCATGCACCGCGTTTCGTTCAATTCGTTGCAGAACTCTCGTATCTCGGACATCCGCGAGTGTTTCGCGTTGAAAACATGGTCCCCGTCTGTTTTTAGACGCTAAAAACGCGTATGACACTTGATTCGCACGAATCCGTTGAGAAATGGCCGAGATACGCCGTGTTACACTTCCGACGATGAAATCTTGCTAGTTCTAACGTTTGCAAGCGAAACGCACGATGGACCGCGTTTCGTCCAATTTTTTCAAGAACTCTCGTATCTCGGACATCCGCGAGTGTTTCGCGTCGAAAACGTGGTCCCCGTCCGTTTTAGACGCTAAAAACGCGTATGACACTTGATTCGCACGAATCCGTTGAGAAATGGCCGAGATACGCCATGTTACACTTCCGGACGATGAAATCTTGCTAGTTCTCACGTTTTGCAAGCGAAACGCACGATGCACCGCGTTTTGTTCAATTCGTTCAAGAACTTTCGTATCTCGGACATCCGCGAATGTTTCGCGTTGAAAACATGCTCCCCGTCTGTTTTAGACGCTAAAAACGCGTATGACACATGATTCGCACGAATCCGTTGAGAAGTGGCCGAGATACGCCGTGTTACACTTCCGGAGGATGAATTCGTTCAATCCGTCAAGAACTCTCGTATCCCGGACATCCGCGAGTATTTCGCGTCGAAAACGTGGTCCGCGTCTGTATTAGACGCTAAAACGCGTGTGACACTTGATTCGTACGAATCCGTTGAGAAATGGCCGAGATACGCCGTGTTACACTTCCGGACGATGAAATCTTGGTAGTTCTCACGTTTTGCAAACGAAACGCACGATGCACCGCGTTTCGTTCAATTCGTTCTAGAACTCTCGTATCTCGGCCATCCGCGAGTGTTTCGCGCCGAAAACGTGGTCCCCGTCTGTTTAGACGCTAAATACGCGTTTGACATTTGATTCGCACGAATCCGTTGAGAAATGGCCGAGATACGCCGTGTTACTCTTCCGGACGATGAAATCTTGCTAGTTCTCACGTTTTGCAAGCGAAACGCACGATGCAGCGCGTTGTGTTCAATTCGTTCAAGAACTTTCGTATCTCGGACATCCGCGAATGTTTCGCGTTGAAAGCATGCTCCCCGTCTGTTTTAGACGCTAAAACCGCGTATGACACTTGATTCGCACAAATCCGTTGAGAAATGGCCGAGATACGCCATATTACACTTCGGGACGATGAATTCGTTCAATTCGTTCAAGAACTCTCGTATCTCGGACATCCGCGAGTGTTTCGCGTCGAAAACGTGGTCCCCGTCTGTTGTAGACGCTAAAAACGCGTATGACACTTGATTCGCACGAATCCGTTGAGAAATGGCCGAGATACGCCGTGTTACACTTCCGGACGATGAAATCTTGCTAGTTGTCACGTTTTGCAAGCAAACGCACGATGCACCGCGTTTCGTTCAATTCGTCCAAGAACTCTCGTATCTCGGACATCCGCGAGTGTTTCGCGTCGAAAAGTGGTCCACGTCTGTTTTAGACGCTAAAAACGCGTATGACACTTGATTCGCACGAATCCGTTGAGAAATGGCCGAGATACGCCGTGTTACACTTCGGACGATGTATTCGTTCAATTCATTCAAGAACTCTCGTATCTCGGACATCCGCGAGTGTTTCGCGTCGAAAACATGGTCCCCGTCTGTTTTAGACGCTAAAAACGCGTATGACACTTGATTCGCACGAATCCAATGAGAAATGGCCGAGATACGCCGTATTACACTTCCGGACGATGAATTCGTTCAATTCGTTCAAGACTCTCGTATCTCGGACATCCGCGAGCGTTTCGCGTCGAAAACGTGGTCCCCGTCTGTTGTAGACGCTAAAAACGCGTATGACACTTGATTCGCACGAATCCGTTGAGAAATGGCCGAGATACGCCGTGTTACACATCCGGACGATGAAATCTTGCTGGTTCTCACGTTTTGCAAGCGAAACGCACGATGCACCGCGTTTCGTTCAATTCGTTCAAGAACTCTCGTATCTCGGACATCCGCGAGTGTTTCGCGTTGAAAACATGCTCCCCGTCTGTTTTAGACGCTAAAAACGCGTATGACACTTGATTCGCACAAATCCGTTGAGAAATGGCCGAGATACCCCGT